>OZ025265.1:7989828-8219777 GCA_964019135.1 Arenicola marina
GCCCCCGCCCGCCACCTCTAACCAAGCACGCACACCTATAATACCCCCCTCCCCCGCCCACCCCCCTCTAATAAAGCATGTACACCGAAATTTCCACGTGTCCTCTTGAGCCAGAGTAAGTGGTGGCCCGCCAATACTTGGTGACGTCACAAGGGCCATTGGGACCATCCAGTATTGACTTCTTGTCTTATCTCATTGTGTTGACGTCACTTATTGCTACCTTGAGTCACTCAATGTGGCCAGTGTGACGTCACTTATTGCTACCTTGAGTCACTCCATGTGGCCAGTGTGACGTCACTTGCTACCTTGAGTCACTCAATATGGCCAGTGTGACGTCACTTGCTACCTTGAGTCACACCATATGGCCAGTGTGACGTCACTTATTGCTACCTTGAGTCACTCAATATGGCCAGTGTGACGTCACTTGCTACCTTGAGTCACTCCATATGGGCAGTGTGACGTCACTTGCTACCTTGAGTCACTCCATATGGCCAGTGTCACGTCAATTGCTACCTTGAGTCACTCCATATGGCCAGTGTCACGTCAATTGCTACCTTGAGTCACTCTATATGGCCAGTGTCACGTCACTTGCTACCTTGAGTCACTCCATATGGCCAGTGTGACGTCACTTGCTATCTTAAGTCACTCCATATGGCCAGTGTGACATTACTTGCTACCTTGAGTCACTCCATATGGCCAGTGTGACGTCACTTATTGGTACCTTACCCTGTATGGCCAGTGTGACGTCACTTATTGGTACCTTACCCTATATGGCCAGTGTGGCGTCATTTGTTGGTAACTTACCCTATATGGCCAGTGTGACGTCACTTATTGGTACCTTACCCTATATGGCCAGTGTGACGTCATTTGTTGGTAACTTACCCTATATGGCCAGTGTGACGTCACTCCTTGCTAACGAGGTGGCTTGGCCTCGAGCCACCAAGATCCCGCGGACATGCGATAGAACAATTCTCCTGCCGGACATTGCTGGCAAACCCTTTAACATGTTTTGTTTCCTCTTGTGATAACTGTGTCATTGACGTGCCTAGTTGTTGCTACGTGATGACGTGTGACCCCTGTTGTGACCCCTGGTGTGACCCCTGGTGTGACCCCTGGTGTGACCCGTGGTGTGGTGTGGCCGCAGAGTTTGACCGCAATGACCTGATGATCTACGAGGAGGTGGCCCGGATGCCGCCCTTCCAGAGGAAGACGCTGGTGCTGATCGGGGCGCAGGGCGTGGGCCGCCGCACCCTCAAGCGCAAGCTCATCAAGGCAGACGAAACCAGATTCGGCCAGGTGGTGCCACGTGAGTCCATCCAGTGCTGACACACTGCTCCTCGTGTTCATACAACAGTAGCAACGAGTGCGGCGTACGCTGTGTAATACAACGACTGTCGGTGGTTAGATCCTGTCGGTGTGTGCGTTAGTAGGCCCTCTTAGTTTCCCTGGACTGCCGTTTATATCCTGGTATATGAGGCTATTATCAGGCGGACATTGTTTTGAGGGGGAAGGCCATATAGGGTGCTTATGTTTCCACTGGAAATAGGGCGGGTCTTTACAACCCAGCGAATTAAAATATGCTTTCAAATTACATTATGGCCAAGGAACGCGGAATAACTGTTTCTGTTACTGACCTTAAAACATAACAAACTCTGCCCTTAGACATTACCTTAGACATTAGGCGACGGTCAACTTCTGTAGCAGTGTATATAGGGGAGACATATCTGGCCAGTGGTGGTTGACGTGGGAGGGCATGTAACAGTGGTGGTTGACGTGGGAGGGCCTGTAACAGTGGTGGTTGACGTGGGAGGGCCTGTAACAGTGGTGGTTGACGTGGGAGGGCCTGTAACAGTGGTGGTTGACGTGGGAGGGCCTGTAACAGTGGTGGTTGACGTGGGAGGGCCTGTAACAGTGGTGGTTGACGTGGGAGGGCTTGTAACAGTGGTGGTTGACGTGGGAGGGCCTGTAACAGTGGTGGTTGACGTGGGAGGGCATGTAACAGTGGTGGTTGACGTGGGAGGGCCTGTAACAGTGGTGGTTGACGTGGGAGGGCCTGTCACAGTGGTGATTGACGTGGGAGGGCCTGTAACAGTGGTGGTTGACGTGGGAGGGCATGTAACAGTGGTGGTTGATGTGGGAGGGGTTGTAACAGTGGTGGTTGACGTGGGAGGGCCTGTAACAGTGGTGGTTGACGTGGGAGGGCCTGTTACAGTGTTGGTTGACGTGGAAGGGCCTGTAACAGTGGTGGTTGACGTGGGAGGGCCTGTCACAGTGGTGATTGACGTGGGAGGGCCTGTAACACTGTTGGTTGACGTGGAAGGGCCTGTAACAGTGGTGGTTGGCGTGGAAGGGCCCGTAACAGTTGTGGTTAATGTGGGAGGGCCTGTAACAGTGGTGGTTGACGTGGGAGGGCCTGTAACAGTGGTGGTTGACGTGGGAGGGCCTGTCACAGTGGTGATTGACGTGGGAGGGCCTGTAACAGTTGTGGTTAATGTGGGAGGGCCTGTAACAGTGGTGGTTGACGTTGGAGGGCCTGTAACAGTGGTGGTTGAGGTGGGAGGGCCTGTCACAGTGGTGGTTGACGTGGGAGGGCCTGTAACTGGTGTTTGATGTGGGAGGGCCTGTAACAGTAGTGGTTGACGTGGGAGGGCCTGTAACAGTGGTGGTTGACGCGGGAGAGGCTGTACAAGTGGTGGTTGACGTGGGAGGGTCTGTAACAGTGGTGGTTGATGTGAGAGGGTCTGTCACAGTGGTGGTTGATGTGGGAAGGCCTGTAACAGTTGTGGTTGACGTGGGAGGGCCTGTAACAGTGGTGGTTGACGTGGGATGGTGGTTACAGACACGTCGCGGCCCAAGAAGGACGACGAGGTGAACGGCAAGGTGTACTGGTTCGCCTCCCAGGACGAGATCGAGCGGGACATCGCGCTGGGCAAGTACCTGGAGTGGGGTCAGCACGACGGCCACGTGTACGGCACCAAGTACGACGCCGTGCGCCACGTGGTCCGCTCCGGCCGCATGTGTATCCTGGACGTAAACCCACACGTGAGTACCCCTCAAACACCCCCTCAACCCGCACCTCAGTACCCCTCAAACACCGCCTCAACCCACACTGAATAACCAACCAACCAACCAACCAAACACCTCTTCAACCCACACCTCTGTACCCCCGAAACACGGCCTCAACCCACACCTCAGTACCCCCCCCCCCCCCCAAACATCTCCTCAACCCACACCTCGCTACCCCCCAAACACCTCCTCAACCCACACCTCAGTACCCCCCAAACACCGCTTCAACCCAAACCTGATGCCCCTTCCGCTGTGCAATCTCTGTGTGACCTTTGTGTGACCTCTGTGTCACCCCTGTGTCACCCCGTGTTCGTTGGCTCTGACTTGAAGTCTCCTCCACTGTGTGACCTCTGTGTGACCCCTGTGTGACCCGGTTTTCGTTGACCCTGACTTGATGCCCCCCTTCCCACTGTGTGACCTCTGTGTGACCTCTGTGTGACCCTGTCTTTGTTTGCTGCAGGCCCTGAAGGCCATCAAGAGCGCTGAGTTCATGCCGTACGTGGTCTTCATCGCGGCGGCCCCCACCGAGATCATGAGAAACATGCACGAGTACGCGCGCCAGAGGGGCCGGACGGACCAGTTCAAGACGGTAAGGGGGGTGGGCAGGACGGACCAGTTAAAGACGGTAAGGGGGGGGGCGGACCAGTTCAAGACGGTAAGGGGGGGGGCGGACCAGTTCAAGACGGTAAGGGGGGTGGGAGGACGGACCTGTTCAAGACGGTAAGAGGGTGGGAGAATGGACAAGTTCGAGACGGTTAGAGGGCCGAGTGGGGGGGGGGGCGGACCAGTTCAAGACGGTAAGGGGATGGGGAGGAGACGGACAAGTTCAAGACGGTTAGAGGGCCGAGGGGGCAGACGGACAAGTTTAAGACGGGAAAGGGTTGGGGGTACTTCTTTTCTTTCGCTTGTTTGCATTGGACAATCAGGTCTCTATGTATATTATTATGGCATCCCTTTCAGGGGAATCTCGGAAAACTATGCCTAAATAATACAAAATAAGAAATAACAAGCATTGCAATATGTAATGACAAAAAGTGTGATATTCAGTGGGCATTGGGCGATAATGTAATGACCAATGACAAAAAGTGTGATATTCAGTGGGCATTGGGCGATAATGTAATGACCAATGACAAGAAGTGTGATATTCAGTCGGGATTGGGCGATAATGTAATGACCAAAGACAAGAAGTGTGATATTCAGTCGGGATTGGGCGATAATGCAATGACCAAAGACAAGAAGTGTGATATTCAGTCGGGATTGGGCGATAATGTAATGACCAAAGACAAGAAGTGTGATATTCAGTGGGGATTGGGCGATAATGTAATGACCAAAGACAAGAAGTGTGATATTCAGTCGGGATTGGGCGATAATGTAATGACCAAAGACAAGAAGTGTGATATTCAGTCGGGATTGGGCGATAATGTAATGACCAAAGACAAGAAGTGTGATATTCAGTCGGGATTGGGCGATAATGCAATGACCAAAGACAAGAAGTGTGATATTCAGTCGGGATTGGGCGATAATGCAATGACCAAAGACAAGAAGTGTGATATTCAGTGGGGATTGGGCGATAATGCAATGACCAAAGACAAGAAGTGTGATATTCAGTCGGGATTGGGCGATAATGTAATGACCAAAGACAAGAAGTGTGATATTCAGTGGGGATTGGGCGATAATGTAATGACCAAAGACAAGAAGTGTGATATTCAGTCGGGATTGGGCGATAATGTAATGACCAAAGACAAGAAGTGTGATATTCAGTGGGGATTGGGCGATAATGTAATGACCAAAGACAAGAAGTGTGATATTCAGTCGGGATTGGGCGATAATGCAATGACCAAAGACAAGAAGTGTGATATTCAGTCGGGATTGGGCGATAATGCAATGACCAAAGACAAGAAGTGTGATATTCAGTGGGGATTGGGCGATAATGCAATGACCAAAGACAAGAAGTGTGATATTCAGTCGGGATTGGGCGATAATGCAATGACCAAAGACAAGAAGTGTGATATTCAGTGGGGATTGGGCGATAATGCAATGACCAAAGACAAGAAGTGTGATATTCAGTGGGGATTGGGCGATAATGCAATGACCAAAGACAAGAAGTGTGATATTCAGTCGGGATTGGGCGATAATGCAATGACCAAAGACAAGAAGTGTGATATTCAGTGGGGATTGGGCGATAATGCAATGACCAAAGACAAGAAGTGTGATATTCAGTGGGGATTGGGCGATAATGCAATGACCAAAGACAAGAAGTGTGATATTCAGTGGGGACTAGGCGACGATGCAGACACAGCATCGCTTGAATTTTGACTTTGTTTTCATCTGATTGCAGGAGAGAGACTTTCAACAAACTCTGAAAGAGAGTCAGAATATCGAGCGTCAGAACCAAGCTTTCTTTGACCTCAAAATTGTCAATGACAATATGGATGACACGTACAACAAACTGCGCAAGGCCATCGAGACACTGAGTACCGAGCCCCAGTGGGTACCCGTCAGCTGGGTCTACTGAACACCTGGTTCCCTGCCCGTCAGCTGGGGCTACTGAACACCTGGTTCCCTGCCCGTCAGCTGGGGCTACTGAACACCTGGTCTACTGAACACCTGGTCTACTGAGCACCTGGTCAGCTGGGTCTACTGAACACCTGGTTCCCTGTCCGTCAGGGGGCCGGCACGATAGCTCAATGGGCGCTCGGGATTACCCTGGGGACTCCACTCTCCCTTCCTTCTCCCATTGACGCGATATGACCACGAGTGGTTAAAGCGTCCTGAATCTACAACCAACCAAGCCTGCTCGTCAGATGAGTAGACTAAAAAATAGGCTGTGTCAGTGACGTCTATGGAAAGGCGTTGTCGGGTTGAACGTTGTACATAATTATTTGAATACTTTATTGGAATCTATGCAGAACATGTTGTCAGATCGTATCTTTTGCATCTAAACAGTTGGCAAGCTTCAAATTGCTAATATTGTGCTTTCAAATCGTTGAACATCGTTGAATTTTATCTTAATACAAGTAAACATTCGACTACTTCAGTTGCCACAGCTCAACCTAGTGCACGTGACACTCGGTGTCCCCATGCTGATGTCTGTCCAGGCTTGTGTACGTGACACTAGGTCCGGCCAGACTGGTGTACGTGACACTCGGTATGCCAAGGCTGGTGTACGTGACACAATGTCTGCCCAGGCTGGTGTACGTGACACTAGGTCTGCCCAGGCTGGTGTACGTGACACTAGGTCTGCCCAGGCTGGTGTACCTGACACAAGGTCTGTCCAGGCTGGTGTACGTGACACAAGGTCTGTCCAGGCTGGTGTTCGTGACACAAGGTCTGTCCAGGCTGGTGTTCGTGACACAAGGTCCTGTCCAGGCTGGTGTACGTGACACTAGGTCTGCCCAGGCTGGTGTACCTGACACAAGGTCTGTCCAGGCTGGTGTACGTGACACAAGGTCTGTCCAGGCTGGTGTACGTGACACTAGGTCTGGCCAGGCTGGTGTACGTGACACTCGGTATGCCAAGGCTGGTGTACGTGAAACTAGGTCTGGCCAGGCTGGTGTACGTGACACAAGGTCTGCCCAGACTGGTGTACGTGACACAAGGTCTGCCCAGGCGGGCGTACGTGACACAAGATCTGCCCAGGCTGGAGTGTACGTGACACAAGGTCTGCCCAGACTGGTGTACGTGACACAAGGTCTGCCCAGGCTGATGTACGTGACACTAGGTCTGCCACGGCTGATGTACGTGACACTAGGTCTGCCCAGGCTGGGGTATACGTGAGACTAGATCAGTGACATTCCAACAACCCGGTTGAAGAGGACCAATGACAACTTTTTGTACAATTTGGAAATATATATTTTCGTACCAGACTTATCGCTGAATACTAATGGTTCAGGTGACGTGTAGTGCTAGATGTTAACAGTCCAGCGAAATGTAGTGCATGTCACATTTAAATGTTTTTCATTTTCCATTCCATTTTGATGTAAATAAGTTAAACATTTATAAGAGAAAATTATTATTATTTGATAGAGATATTCATGATAACGCAATACATATTGTGGATAATGTGAGATACTGGAATGTAGTTTAGTGTTCGCATGCAATATGGTATCACAATTATTAAACACTTGTATAAACTATCTTGGCCTGATGGTTGTTTGTTGTCATGAAGGGTTCGGTGAAGAAGCCACAGCTTTCGGCACTATTTGTAACCTGGAGACTGGGGTCTTGTGTCTGCTAACAGCGACGGGGTATCGCCATGGGTGACGTTGAGTGGTGGGGGTGAGATGTAAGGCCATTGCTTTGGCGTTCCCTGAGAGGCGGGTTGCACAGACCACCACTCGTACAGCCCGGTTTTACACATTTCCATTTTTATTACATTAACGTAGCACCTTCAAAATTAAACACCACGAAATCGAAATTTTAATGTAGTAAACTTGCGTCTACTAGCTGTTACTAGAGCTTACAAATACACGCCAACCACACAGACCTCATATTGAGTCTTGCAACCATTAAAATGCAAAGAAAAAATCGCCTTAATCCATTGTGTATCGCCGTCTCCATTGACTAACACCCCGTCTCCAACACCAGGTGTCGTCAAGGCATGGATACCTGGCCACACTGACCCTTGGAGGGCCCTGTCGTCGCCCACAGACACACTAGAGCGCCCTGGCGTCACCCACAGACTCAATAGAGCGCCCTGGCGTTATCCACACTCACTAGAGCGCCCTGGCGTTATCCACAGACACACTAGATCGCCCTGGCGTTATCCACAGACTCACCAGAGCGCCCTGGCGTTATCCACACTCACTAGAGCGCCCTGGCGTTATCCACACTCACTAGAGCGCCCTGGCGTTATCCACAGACACACTAGATCGCCCTGGCGTTATCCACAGACTCACTAGAGCGCCCTGGCGTTATCCACACTCACTAGAGCGCCCTGGCGTTATCCGCAGACACACTAGATCGCCCTGGCGTTATCCACACACTCACTAGAGCGCCCTGGCGTTATCCACAGACTCACTAGAGCGCCCTGGCGTTATCCACACTCACTAGAGCGCCCTGGCGTTATCCGCAGACACACTAGATCGCCCTGGCGTTATCCACACACTCACTAGAGCGCCCTGGCGTTATCCACAGACACACTAGAGCGCCCTGGCGTTCTCCACAGGCTCACTAGAGCGCCCTGGCGTTATCCGCAGACACACTAGATCGCCCTGTCGTTATCCACACTCACTAGAACGCCCTGGCGTTATCCACAGACACACTAGAGCGCCCTGGCGTTCTCCACAGGCTCACTAGAGCGCCCTGGCGTTATCCACAGACACACTAGATCGCCCTGGCGTTATCCACAGACTCACTAGAGCGCCCTGGCGTCACACACACTCACTATAGCTCCCTGGCGTTATCCACACACACTAGAGCGCCCTGGCGTCGCACACAGACTCACTAGAGCGCCCTGGCGTCACCCACAGACTCACTAGAGCGCCCTGGCGTTATCCACAGACTCACTAGAGCGCCCTGGCGTCACACACACTCACTATAGCTCCCTGGCGTTATCCACACACACTAGAGCGCCCTGGCGTCGCACACAGACTCACTAGAGCGCCCTGGCGTCACCCACAGACTCAATAGAGCGCCCTGGCGTCACCCACAGACTCAATAGAGCGCCCTGGCGTCATCCACAGACTCAATAGAGCTCCCTGGCGTTATCCATACTCACTAGAGCGCCCTGGCGTTCTCCACAGGCTCACTAGAGCGCCCTGGCGTTATCCACAGCCACACTAGATCGCCCTGGCGTTATCCACATACTCACTAGAGCGCCCTGGCGTTATCAGCACTCACTAGAGCGTCTTGGCGTTATCCACACTCACTAGAGCGTCTTGGCGTTATCCCCAGGCTCACTAGAGCGCCCTGGCGTTATCCACAGACTCACTAGAGCGCCCTGGCGTCACCCACAGACTCACTAGAGCGCCGTGGCGTTATCCCCAGGCTCACTAGAGCGCCCTGGCGTTATCCCCAGGCTCACTAGAGCGCTCTGGCGTTATCCCCAGGCTCACTAGAGCGCCCTGGCGTTATCCATAGACTCACTAGAGCGCCGTGGCGTTATCCCCAGGCTCACTAGAGCGCCCTGGCGTTATCCACAGACTCACTAGAGCGCCCTGGCCTTATCCACACTCACTAGAGCGTCTTGGCGTTATCCACACTCACTAGAGCGCCGTGGCGTTATCCCCAGGCTCACTAGAGCGCCCTGGCGTTATCCACAGACTCACTAGAGCGCCCTGGCCTTATCCACACTCACTAGAGCGTCTTGGCGTTATCCACACTCACTAGAGCGTCTTGGCGTTATCCCCAGGCTCACTAGAGCGCCCTGGCGTTATCCACACTCACTCGAGCGCCGTGGCGTTATCTCCAGGCTCACTAGAGCGCCCTGGTGTTATCCCCAGGCTCACTAGAGCGCCCTGGCGTCATCCACAGACTCACTAGAGCGCCCTGGCGTTATCCCCAGACTCACTAGAGCGCTCTGGCGTTATCCCCAGGCTCATTAGAGCGCCCTGGCGTTATCCATAGACTCACTAGAGCGCCCTGGCGTCACCCACACACATACTAGAGCGCTCTGGCGTTGTCCACAGGCTCACTAGAGCGCTCTGGCGTTGTCCACAGACTCACTAGAGCGCCCTGGCGTTATCCACAGACTCACTAGAGCGTCTTGGCGTTATCCACACTCACTAGAGCGCCGTGGCGTTATCCCCAGGCTCACTAGAGCGCCCTGGCGTTATCCCCAGGCTCACTAGAGCGCTCTGGCGTTATCCCCAGGCTCACTAGAGCGCCCTGGCGTTATCCCCAGGCTCACTAGAGCGCCCTGGCGTTATCCATAGACTCACTAGAGCGCCCTGGCGTTATCCCCAGGCTCACTAGAGCGCCCTGGTGTTATCCCCAGGCTCACTAGAGCGCCCTGGCGTTATCCACAGACTCACTAGAGCGCCCTGGCGTTATCCCCAGACTCACTAGAGCGCTCTGGCGTTATCCCCAGGCTCACTAGAGCGCCCTGGCGTTATCCATAGACTCACTAGAGCGCCCTGGCGTCACCCACACACATACTAGAGCGCTCTGGCGTTGTCCACAGACTCACTAGAGCGCTCTGGCGTTGTCCACAGACTCACTAGAGCGCCCTGGCGTTATCCACACTCACTAGAGCGTCTTGGCGTTATCCACACTCACTAGAGCGCCGTGGCGTTATCCACACTCACTAGAGCGCCCTGGCGTTATCCCCAGGCTCACTAGAGCGCCCTGGCGTTATCCACAGACTCACTAGAGCGCCCTGGCGTTATCCCCAGGCTCACTAGAGCGCCCTGGCGTTATCCCCAGGCTCACTAGAGCGCTCTGGCGTTATCCCCAGGCTCACTAGAGCGCCCTGGCGTTATCCATAGACTCACTAGAGCGCCCTGGCGTCACCCACACACATACTAGAGCGCTCTGGCGTTGTCCACAGACTCACTAGAGCGCTCTGGCGTTGTCCACAGACTCACTAGAGCGCCCTGGCGTTATCCACAGACTCACTAGAGCGCCCTGGCGTTATCCACAGACTCACTAGAGCGCCCTGGCGTTATCCACACTCACTAGAGCGTCCTGGCGTTATCCACAGACTCACTAGATCGCCCTGGCGTTATCCACAGACTCACTAGAGCGCCATGGCGTTATCCACAGACTCACTAGAGCGCCCTGGCGTTATCCCCAGACTCACTAGAGCGTCCTGGCGTTATCCATAGACTCACTAGAGCGCCCTGGCGTTATCCACAGACTCACTAGAGCGCCCTGGCGTTATCCACAGACTCACTAGAGCGCCCTGTCGTTATCCCCAGACTCACTAGAGCGTCCTGGCGTTATCCACAGACTCACTAGATCGCCCTGGCGTTATCCACAGACTCACTAGAGCGCCCTGGCGTTATCCGCAGACACACTAGATCGCCCTGTCGTTATCCACACTCACTGAACGCCCTGGCGTTATCCACAGACACACTAGAGCGCCCTGGCGTTCTCCACAGGCTCACTAGAGCGCCCTGGCGTTATCCACAGACACACTAGATCGCCCTGGCGTTATCCACAGACTCACTAGAGCGCCCTGGCGTCACACACACTCACTATAGCTCCCTGGCGTTATCCACACACACTAGAGCGCCCTGGCGTCGCACACAGACTCACTAGAGCGCCCTGGCGTCACCCACAGACTCACTAGAGCGCCCTGGCGTTATCCACAGACTCACTAGAGCGCCCTGGCGTCACACACACTCACTATAGCTCCCTGGCGTTATCCACACACACTAGAGCGCCCTGGCGTCGCACACAGACTCACTAGAGCGCCCTGGCGTCACCCACAGACTCAATAGAGCGCCCTGGCGTCACCCACAGACTCAATAGAGCGCCCTGGCGTCATCCACAGACTCAATAGAGCTCCCTGGCGTTATCCATACTCACTAGAGCGCCCTGGCGTTCTCCACAGGCTCACTAGAGCGCCCTGGCGTTATCCACAGCCACACTAGATCGCCCTGGCGTTATCCACATACTCACTAGAGCGCCCTGGCGTTATCAGCACTCACTAGAGCGTCTTGGCGTTATCCACACTCACTAGAGCGTCTTGGCGTTATCCCCAGGCTCACTAGAGCGCCCTGGCGTTATCCACAGACTCACTAGAGCGCCCTGGCGTCACCCACAGACTCACTAGAGCGCCGTGGCGTTATCCCCAGGCTCACTAGAGCGCCCTGGCGTTATCCCCAGGCTCACTAGAGCGCTCTGGCGTTATCCCCAGGCTCACTAGAGCGCCCTGGCGTTATCCATAGACTCACTAGAGCGCCGTGGCGTTATCCCCAGGCTCACTAGAGCGCCCTGGCGTTATCCACAGACTCACTAGAGCGCCCTGGCCTTATCCACACTCACTAGAGCGTCTTGGCGTTATCCACACTCACTAGAGCGCCGTGGCGTTATCCCCAGGCTCACTAGAGCGCCCTGGCGTTATCCACAGACTCACTAGAGCGCCCTGGCCTTATCCACACTCACTAGAGCGTCTTGGCGTTATCCACACTCACTAGAGCGTCTTGGCGTTATCCCCAGGCTCACTAGAGCGCCCTGGCGTTATCCACACTCACTCGAGCGCCGTGGCGTTATCTCCAGGCTCACTAGAGCGCCCTGGTGTTATCCCCAGGCTCACTAGAGCGCCCTGGCGTCATCCACAGACTCACTAGAGCGCCCTGGCGTTATCCCCAGACTCACTAGAGCGCTCTGGCGTTATCCCCAGGCTCATTAGAGCGCCCTGGCGTTATCCATAGACTCACTAGAGCGCCCTGGCGTCACCCACACACATACTAGAGCGCTCTGGCGTTGTCCACAGGCTCACTAGAGCGCTCTGGCGTTGTCCACAGACTCACTAGAGCGCCCTGGCGTTATCCACAGACTCACTAGAGCGTCTTGGCGTTATCCACACTCACTAGAGCGCCGTGGCGTTATCCCCAGGCTCACTAGAGCGCCCTGGCGTTATCCCCAGGCTCACTAGAGCGCTCTGGCGTTATCCCCAGGCTCACTAGAGCGCCCTGGCGTTATCCCCAGGCTCACTAGAGCGCCCTGGCGTTATCCATAGACTCACTAGAGCGCCCTGGCGTTATCCCCAGGCTCACTAGAGCGCCCTGGTGTTATCCCCAGGCTCACTAGAGCGCCCTGGCGTTATCCACAGACTCACTAGAGCGCCCTGGCGTTATCCCCAGACTCACTAGAGCGCTCTGGCGTTATCCCCAGGCTCACTAGAGCGCCCTGGCGTTATCCATAGACTCACTAGAGCGCCCTGGCGTCACCCACACACATACTAGAGCGCTCTGGCGTTGTCCACAGACTCACTAGAGCGCTCTGGCGTTGTCCACAGACTCACTAGAGCGCCCTGGCGTTATCCACACTCACTAGAGCGTCTTGGCGTTATCCACACTCACTAGAGCGCCGTGGCGTTATCCACACTCACTAGAGCGCCCTGGCGTTATCCCCAGGCTCACTAGAGCGCCCTGGCGTTATCCACAGACTCACTAGAGCGCCCTGGCGTTATCCCCAGGCTCACTAGAGCGCCCTGGCGTTATCCCCAGGCTCACTAGAGCGCTCTGGCGTTATCCCCAGGCTCACTAGAGCGCCCTGGCGTTATCCATAGACTCACTAGAGCGCCCTGGCGTCACCCACACACATACTAGAGCGCTCTGGCGTTGTCCACAGACTCACTAGAGCGCTCTGGCGTTGTCCACAGACTCACTAGAGCGCCCTGGCGTTATCCACAGACTCACTAGAGCGCCCTGGCGTTATCCACAGACTCACTAGAGCGCCCTGGCGTTATCCACACTCACTAGAGCGTCCTGGCGTTATCCACAGACTCACTAGATCGCCCTGGCGTTATCCACAGACTCACTAGAGCGCCATGGCGTTATCCACAGACTCACTAGAGCGCCCTGGCGTTATCCCCAGACTCACTAGAGCGTCCTGGCGTTATCCATAGACTCACTAGAGCGCCCTGGCGTTATCCACAGACTCACTAGAGCGCCCTGGCGTTATCCACAGACTCACTAGAGCGCCCTGTCGTTATCCCCAGACTCACTAGAGCGTCCTGGCGTTATCCACAGACTCACTAGATCGCCCTGGCGTTATCCACAGACTCACTAGAGCGCCCTGGCGTTATCCACAGACTCACTAGAGCGCCCTGGCGTTATCCCCAGACTCACTAGAGCGTCCTGGCGTTATCCATAGACTCACTAGATCGCCCTGGCGTTATCCACAGACTCACTAGAGCGTCCTGGCGTTATCCACAGACTCACTAGAGCGCCGTGGCGTTATCCACAGACTCACTAGAGCGCCCTGGCGTTATCCCCAGGCTCACTAGAGCGCCCTGGCGTCACCCACAGACTCACTAGAGCGCCGTGGCGTTATCCCCAGGCTCACTAGAGCGCTCTGGCGTTATCCCCAGGCTCACTAGAGCGCCCTGGCGTTATCCATAGACTCACTAGAGCGCCCTGGCGTCACCCACACACATACTAGAGCGCTCTGGCGTTGTCCACAGACTCACTAGAGCGCTCTGGCGTTGTCCACAGACTCACTAGAGCGCCCTGGCGTTATCCACACTCACTAGAGCGCCGTGGCGTTATCCACAGACTCACTAGAGCGCCCTGGTGTTATCCACAGACTCACTAGAGCGCCGTGGCGTTATCCCCAGGCTCACTAGAGCGCCCTGGCGTCACCCACAGACTCACTAGAGCGCCGTGGCGTTATCCCCAGGCTCACTAGAGCGCTCTGGCGTTATCCCCAGGCTAACTAGAGCGCCCTGGCGTTATCCATAGACTCACTAGAGCGCCCTGGCGTCACCCACACACATACTAGAGCGCTCTGGCGTTGTCCACAGACTCACTAGAGCGCTCTGGCGTTGTCCACAGACTCACTAGAGCGCCCTGGCGTTATCCCCAGACTCACTAGAGCGCCCTGGCGTTGTCCACAGACTCACTAGAGCGCCGTGGCGTTATCCACACTCACTAGACCGCTCTGGCGTTGTCCACAGACTCACTAGAGCGCCGTGGCGTTACCTACACTCACTAGAGCGCCCTAGAGTTATCCACAGGATCACTAGAGCGCCCTGGTGTTATCCACAGACTCAGCAGAGCGCCCTGGCGTTATCTCCAGGCTCACTAGAGCGCCCTGGCGTTATCCACCCTCACTAGACCGCTCTGGCGTTGTCCACAGACTCACTAGAGCGCCCTGGCGTTATCCCCAGACTCACTAGAGCGCCCTGGCGTTATCCACCCTCACTAGACCGCTCTGGCGTTGTCCACAGACTCACTAGAGCGCCCTGGCGTTATCCACACTCACTAGAGCGCCCTGGCGTTATCCCCAGACTCACTAGAGCGCCCTGGCGTTGTCCACAGACTCACTAGAGCGCCGTGGCGTTATCCACACTCACTAGAGCGCCCTAAAGTTATCCACAGGATCACTAGAGCGCCCTGTCGTTATGCACAGACTCACTAGAGCGCCCTGGCGTTATCCACAGACTCACTAGAGCGCCGTGGCGCTATCCTCCGACTCACTAAAGCGCCCTGGCGTTATGCACAGATTCACTAGAGCGCTGTGGCGTTATCCACACTCACTAGAGCGACCTGGCGTTATAAAATATCCACAGGCTCACTAGAGCGCCCTGGCGTTGTCCACAGACTCACTAGAGCGCCCTGGCGTTATCCACAGACTCACTAGAGCGCCCTGGCGTTATCCACAGACTCACTAGAGCGCCCGGCGTTATCCCCAGGCTCACTAGAGCGCCCTGGCGTCACACACACTCACTAGATCGCCCTGGCGTTATCCACAGACTCACTAAAGCGCCCCGGCGTTATCCACATTCACTAGAGCGCCCTGGCGTCACCCACAGACTCACTAGAGCGCCCTAGCGTTATCCACAGACTCACTAGAGCGCCCTGGCGTTATCCACAGACACACTAGAGCGCCCTAGCGTTATCCACAGACTCAATAGAGCGCCCTGGCGTCACCCACAGACTCACTAGAGCGCCCTAGCGTTATCCACAGACTCACTAGAGCGCTCTGGCGTTATCCCCAGGCTCACTAGAGCGCCCTGGCGTTATCCATAGACTCACTAGAGCGCCCTGGCGTCACCCACACACATACTAGAGCGCTCTGGCGTTGTCCACAGACTCACTAGAGCGCTCTGGCGTTGTCCACAGACTCACTAGAGCGCCCTGGCGTTATCCACAGACTCACTAGAGCGCCCTAGCGTTATCCACAGACTCACTAGAGCGCCCTGGCGTTATCCACACTCACTAGAGCGTCCTGGCGTTATCCACAGACTCACTAGATCGCCCTGGCGTTATCCACAGACTCACTAGAGCGCCATGGCGTTATCCACAGACTCACTAGAGCGCCCTGGCGTTATCCCCAGACTCACTAGAGCGTCCTGGCGTTATCCATAGACTCACTAGAGCGCCCTGGCGTTATCCACAGACTCACTAGAGCGCCCTGGCGTTATCCACAGACTCACTAGAGCGCCCTGTCGTTATCCCCAGACTCACTAGAGCGTCCTGGCGTTATCCACAGACTCACTAGATCGCCCTGGCGTTATCCACAGACTCACTAGAGCGCCCTGGCGTTATCCACAGACTCACTAGAGCGCCCTGGCGTTATCCCCAGACTCACTAGAGCGTCCTGGCGTTATCCATAGACTCACTAGATCGCCCTGGCGTTATCCACAGACTCACTAGAGCGTCCTGGCGTTATCCACACTCACTAGAGCGCCGTGGCGTTATCCACAGACTCACTAGAGCGCCCTGGCGTTATCCCCAGGCTCACTAGAGCGCCCTGGCGTCACCCACAGACTCACTAGAGCGCCGTGGCGTTATCCCCAGGCTCACTAGAGCGCTCTGGCGTTATCCCCAGGCTCACTAGAGCGCCCTGGCGTTATCCATAGACTCACTAGAGCGCCCTGGCGTCACCCACACACATACTAGAGCGCTCTGGCGTTGTCCACAGACTCACTAGAGCGCTCTGGCGTTGTCCACAGACTCACTAGAGCGCCCTGGCGTTATCCACACTCACTAGAGCGCCGTGGCGTTATCCACAGACTCACTAGAGCGCCCTGGTGTTATCCACAGACTCACTAGAGCGCCGTGGCGTTATCCCCAGGCTCACTAGAGCGCCCTGGCGTCACCCACAGACTCACTAGAGCGCCGTGGCGTTATCCCCAGGCTCACTAGAGCGCTCTGGCGTTATCCCCAGGCTAACTAGAGCGCCCTGGCGTTATCCATAGACTCACTAGAGCGCCCTGGCGTCACCCACACACATACTAGAGCGCTCTGGCGTTGTCCACAGACTCACTAGAGCGCTCTGGCGTTGTCCACAGACTCACTAGAGCGCCCTGGCGTTATCCCCAGACTCACTAGAGCGCCCTGGCGTTGTCCACAGACTCACTAGAGCGCCGTGGCGTTATCCACACTCACTAGACCGCTCTGGCGTTGTCCACAGACTCACTAGAGCGCCGTGGCGTTACCTACACTCACTAGAGCGCCCTAGAGTTATCCACAGGATCACTAGAGCGCCCTGGTGTTATCCACAGACTCAGCAGAGCGCCCTGGCGTTATCTCCAGGCTCACTAGAGCGCCCTGGCGTTATCCACCCTCACTAGACCGCTCTGGCGTTGTCCACAGACTCACTAGAGCGCCCTGGCGTTATCCCCAGACTCACTAGAGCGCCCTGGCGTTATCCACCCTCACTAGACCGCTCTGGCGTTGTCCACAGACTCACTAGAGCGCCCTGGCGTTATCCACACTCACTAGAGCGCCCTGGCGTTATCCCCAGACTCACTAGAGCGCCCTGGCGTTGTCCACAGACTCACTAGAGCGCCGTGGCGTTATCCACACTCACTAGAGCGCCCTAAAGTTATCCACAGGATCACTAGAGCGCCCTGTCGTTATGCACAGACTCACTAGAGCGCCCTGGCGTTATCCACAGACTCACTAGAGCGCCGTGGCGCTATCCTCCGACTCACTAAAGCGCCCTGGCGTTATGCACAGATTCACTAGAGCGCTGTGGCGTTATCCACACTCACTAGAGCGCCCTGGCGTTATAAAATATCCACAGGCTCACTAGAGCGCCCTGGCGTTGTCCACAGACTCACTAGAGCGCCCTGGCGTTATCCACAGACTCACTAGAGCGCCCTGGCGTTATCCACAGACTCACTAGAGCGCCCGGCGTTATCCCCAGGCTCACTAGAGCGCCCTGGCGTCACACACACTCACTAGATCGCCCTGGCGTTATCCACAGACTCACTAAAGCGCCCCGGCGTTATCCACATTCACTAGAGCGCCCTGGCGTCACCCACAGACTCACTAGAGCGCCCTAGCGTTATCCACAGACTCACTAGAGCGCCCTGGCGTTATCCACAGACACACTAGAGCGCCCTAGCGTTATCCACAGACTCAATAGAGCGCCCTGGCGTCACCCACAGACTCACTAGAGCGCCCTAGCGTTATCCACAGACTCACTAGAGCGCCCTGGCGTTATCCACAGGCTCACTAAAGCGCCCTGGCGTTATCCCCATACTCACTAGAGCGCCCTGGCGTCACACACACTCACTAGATCGCCCTGGCGTTATCCACAGACTCACTAAAGCGCCCTGGCGTTATCCACAGACTCACTAGAGCGCCCTGTCGTTATCCCCAGACTCACTAGAGCGTCCTGGCGTTATCCACAGACTCACTAGATCGCCCTGGCGTTATCCACAGACTCACTAGAGCGCCCTGGCGTTATCCACAGACTCACTAGAGCGCCCTGGCGTTATCCCCAGACTCACTAGAGCGTCCTGGCGTTATCCATAGACTCACTAGATCGCCCTGGCGTTATCCACAGACTCACTAGAGCGTCCTGGCGTTATCCACAGACTCACTAGAGCGCCGTGGCGTTATCCACAGACTCACTAGAGCGCCCTGGCGTTATCCCCAGGCTCACTAGAGCGCCCTGGCGTCACCCACAGACTCACTAGAGCGCCGTGGCGTTATCCCCAGGCTCACTAGAGCGCTCTGGCGTTATCCCCAGGCTCACTAGAGCGCCCTGGCGTTATCCATAGACTCACTAGAGCGCCCTGGCGTCACCCACACACATACTAGAGCGCTCTGGCGTTGTCCACAGACTCACTAGAGCGCTCTGGCGTTGTCCACAGACTCACTAGAGCGCCCTGGCGTTATCCACACTCACTAGAGCGCCGTGGCGTTATCCACAGACTCACTAGAGCGCCCTGGTGTTATCCACAGACTCACTAGAGCGCCGTGGCGTTATCCCCAGGCTCACTAGAGCGCCCTGGCGTCACCCACAGACTCACTAGAGCGCCGTGGCGTTATCCCCAGGCTCACTAGAGCGCTCTGGCGTTATCCCCAGGCTAACTAGAGCGCCCTGGCGTTATCCATAGACTCACTAGAGCGCCCTGGCGTCACCCACACACATACTAGAGCGCTCTGGCGTTGTCCACAGACTCACTAGAGCGCTCTGGCGTTGTCCACAGACTCACTAGAGCGCCCTGGCGTTATCCCCAGACTCACTAGAGCGCCCTGGCGTTGTCCACAGACTCACTAGAGCGCCGTGGCGTTATCCACACTCACTAGACCGCTCTGGCGTTGTCCACAGACTCACTAGAGCGCCGTGGCGTTACCTACACTCACTAGAGCGCCCTAGAGTTATCCACAGGATCACTAGAGCGCCCTGGTGTTATCCACAGACTCAGCAGAGCGCCCTGGCGTTATCTCCAGGCTCACTAGAGCGCCCTGGCGTTATCCACCCTCACTAGACCGCTCTGGCGTTGTCCACAGACTCACTAGAGCGCCCTGGCGTTATCCCCAGACTCACTAGAGCGCCCTGGCGTTATCCACCCTCACTAGACCGCTCTGGCGTTGTCCACAGACTCACTAGAGCGCCCTGGCGTTATCCACACTCACTAGAGCGCCCTGGCGTTATCCCCAGACTCACTAGAGCGCCCTGGCGTTGTCCACAGACTCACTAGAGCGCCGTGGCGTTATCCACACTCACTAGAGCGCCCTAAAGTTATCCACAGGATCACTAGAGCGCCCTGTCGTTATGCACAGACTCACTAGAGCGCCCTGGCGTTATCCACAGACTCACTAGAGCGCCGTGGCGCTATCCTCCGACTCACTAAAGCGCCCTGGCGTTATGCACAGATTCACTAGAGCGCTGTGGCGTTATCCACACTCACTAGAGCGACCTGGCGTTATAAAATATCCACAGGCTCACTAGAGCGCCCTGGCGTTGTCCACAGACTCACTAGAGCGCCCTGGCGTTATCCACAGACTCACTAGAGCGCCCTGGCGTTATCCACAGACTCACTAGAGCGCCCGGCGTTATCCCCAGGCTCACTAGAGCGCCCTGGCGTCACACACACTCACTAGATCGCCCTGGCGTTATCCACAGACTCACTAAAGCGCCCCGGCGTTATCCACATTCACTAGAGCGCCCTGGCGTCACCCACAGACTCACTAGAGCGCCCTAGCGTTATCCACAGACTCACTAGAGCGCCCTGGCGTTATCCACAGACACACTAGAGCGCCCTAGCGTTATCCACAGACTCAATAGAGCGCCCTGGCGTCACCCACAGACTCACTAGAGCGCCCTAGCGTTATCCACAGACTCACTAGAGCGCTCTGGCGTTATCCCCAGGCTCACTAGAGCGCCCTGGCGTTATCCATAGACTCACTAGAGCGCCCTGGCGTCACCCACACACATACTAGAGCGCTCTGGCGTTGTCCACAGACTCACTAGAGCGCCCTGGCGTTATCCACAGACTCACTAGAGCGCCCTAGCGTTATCCACAGACTCACTAGAGCGCCCTGGCGTTATCCACACTCACTAGAGCGTCCTGGCGTTATCCACAGACTCACTAGATCGCCCTGGCGTTATCCACAGACTCACTAGAGCGCCATGGCGTTATCCACAGACTCACTAGAGCGCCCTGGCGTTATCCCCAGACTCACTAGAGCGTCCTGGCGTTATCCATAGACTCACTAGAGCGCCCTGGCGTTATCCACAGACTCACTAGAGCGCCCTGGCGTTATCCACAGACTCACTAGAGCGCCCTGTCGTTATCCCCAGACTCACTAGAGCGTCCTGGCGTTATCCACAGACTCACTAGATCGCCCTGGCGTTATCCACAGACTCACTAGAGCGCCCTGGCGTTATCCACAGACTCACTAGAGCGCCCTGGCGTTATCCCCAGACTCACTAGAGCGTCCTGGCGTTATCCATAGACTCACTAGATCGCCCTGGCGTTATCCACAGACTCACTAGAGCGTCCTGGCGTTATCCACAGACTCACTAGAGCGCCGTGGCGTTATCCACAGACTCACTAGAGCGCCCTGGCGTTATCCCCAGGCTCACTAGAGCGCCCTGGCGTCACCCACAGACTCACTAGAGCGCCGTGGCGTTATCCCCAGGCTCACTAGAGCGCTCTGGCGTTATCCCCAGGCTCACTAGAGCGCCCTGGCGTTATCCATAGACTCACTAGAGCGCCCTGGCGTCACCCACACACATACTAGAGCGCTCTGGCGTTGTCCACAGACTCACTAGAGCGCTCTGGCGTTGTCCACAGACTCACTAGAGCGCCCTGGCGTTATCCACACTCACTAGAGCGCCGTGGCGTTATCCACAGACTCACTAGAGCGCCCTGGTGTTATCCACAGACTCACTAGAGCGCCGTGGCGTTATCCCCAGGCTCACTAGAGCGCCCTGGCGTCACCCACAGACTCACTAGAGCGCCGTGGCGTTATCCCCAGGCTCACTAGAGCGCTCTGGCGTTATCCCCAGGCTAACTAGAGCGCCCTGGCGTTATCCATAGACTCACTAGAGCGCCCTGGCGTCACCCACACACATACTAGAGCGCTCTGGCGTTGTCCACAGACTCACTAGAGCGCTCTGGCGTTGTCCACAGACTCACTAGAGCGCCCTGGCGTTATCCCCAGACTCACTAGAGCGCCCTGGCGTTGTCCACAGACTCACTAGAGCGCCGTGGCGTTATCCACACTCACTAGACCGCTCTGGCGTTGTCCACAGACTCACTAGAGCGCCGTGGCGTTACCTACACTCACTAGAGCGCCCTAGAGTTATCCACAGGATCACTAGAGCGCCCTGGTGTTATCCACAGACTCAGCAGAGCGCCCTGGCGTTATCTCCAGGCTCACTAGAGCGCCCTGGCGTTATCCACCCTCACTAGACCGCTCTGGCGTTGTCCACAGACTCACTAGAGCGCCCTGGCGTTATCCCCAGACTCACTAGAGCGCCCTGGCGTTATCCACCCTCACTAGACCGCTCTGGCGTTGTCCACAGACTCACTAGAGCGCCCTGGCGTTATCCACACTCACTAGAGCGCCCTGGCGTTATCCCCAGACTCACTAGAGCGCCCTGGCGTTGTCCACAGACTCACTAGAGCGCCGTGGCGTTATCCACACTCACTAGAGCGCCCTAAAGTTATCCACAGGATCACTAGAGCGCCCTGTCGTTATGCACAGACTCACTAGAGCGCCCTGGCGTTATCCACAGACTCACTAGAGCGCCGTGGCGCTATCCTCCGACTCACTAAAGCGCCCTGGCGTTATGCACAGATTCACTAGAGCGCTGTGGCGTTATCCACACTCACTAGAGCGCCCTGGCGTTATAAAATATCCACAGGCTCACTAGAGCGCCCTGGCGTTGTCCACAGACTCACTAGAGCGCCCTGGCGTTATCCACAGACTCACTAGAGCGCCCTGGCGTTATCCACAGACTCACTAGAGCGCCCGGCGTTATCCCCAGGCTCACTAGAGCGCCCTGGCGTCACACACACTCACTAGATCGCCCTGGCGTTATCCACAGACTCACTAAAGCGCCCCGGCGTTATCCACATTCACTAGAGCGCCCTGGCGTCACCCACAGACTCACTAGAGCGCCCTAGCGTTATCCACAGACTCACTAGAGCGCCCTGGCGTTATCCACAGACACACTAGAGCGCCCTAGCGTTATCCACAGACTCAATAGAGCGCCCTGGCGTCACCCACAGACTCACTAGAGCGCCCTAGCGTTATCCACAGACTCACTAGAGCGCCCTGGCGTTATCCACAGGCTCACTAAAGCGCCCTGGCGTTATCCCCATACTCACTAGAGCGCCCTGGCGTCACACACACTCACTAGATCGCCCTGGCGTTATCCACAGACTCACTAAAGCGCCCCGGCGTTATCCACATTCACTAGAGCGCTCTGGCGTCACCCACAGACTCACTAGAGCGCCCTAGCGTTATCCACAGACTCACTAGAGCGCCCTGGCGTTATCCACAGACTCACTAGAGCGCCCTGTCGTTATTCGCAGGCTCACTAGAGCGCCCTGGCGTTATCCACAGACTCACTAGAGCGCCCTGACGTTGTCCCCAGACTCACTAGAGCGCCCTGGCGTTGTCCACAGACTCACTAGAGCGCCCTGGCGTTGTCCACAGACTCACTAGATGGTTGGTTGGTTGGTTATTCAGGACGCTTTAACCATTTTTGGTCATATCGCGTCAATGGGAGAAGGAAGGGAGAGTGGAGCCATGTTCCCGGGGGTAACCCCCTACTCTTTACGAAGAAAGACATGGGATCTTTATCCTGCGACCACACAGACATGGCCACAGCGGGGCTCGAACCACCGACACACGTGCCGTTAGGCTCTCAGGTGACCAGAGCACTCGATGAGAGCGCTCTAACCCACTGAGCTGTCGCGCCGGCCCCACAGACTCACTAGAGCGCCCTGGTGTTATCCACAGACTCACTAGAGCGCCCTGGCGTTATCCACACTCACTAGAGCGCCCTGGCGTTATCCACACTCACTAGAGCGCCCTCGCGTTATCCACACTCACTAGAGCGCCCTGTCGTCACACACAGACTCACTAGAGCGCTCTGGCCTTGTCCACAGACTCACTAGAGCGCCCTGGCCTTATCCACAGACTCACTAGGGCGCCCTGGCGTTGTCCACATACTCACTAGAGCGCCCTGGCCTTATCCACAGACTCACTAGAGCGCCCTCGCGTTATCCACAGACACACTAGAGCGCCCTGTCGTTTTCCACAGACTCACTAGAGCAGTCTTGCGTTATCCACAGACACACTATTGAGCGCCCTGGCGTTATCCACAGGCTCACTAGAGCGCCCTGGCGTTATCCACAGACTCACTAGAGCGCCCTGGCGTTATCCACAGACTCACTATAGTGCCCTGGCGTTATCCACAGACACACTATAGCGCCCTGACGTTATCCACAGACACACTATAGCGCCCTGACCTCGACCTCGCCGTTGACCTCCTTGTGGGGTGGGGGGGTGGGGGCTCACTAGTCCTTGTGTCCAACCGCTTTGTACATGACGACTCCACAGATGGCCGCCAGGGTGACCTCCCGGACGGGGTGGGGGCTCACTAGTCCTTGTGTCTCGCCGCCTTGTACATGACGACTCCACAGATGGCCGCCAGGGTGACCTCCCTGAGGGGGTGGGGGCTCACTAGTCCTTGTGTCTCGCCGCCTTGTACATGACGACTCCACAGATGGCCGCCAGGGTGACCTCCCTGACGGGGTGGGGGCTCACTAGTCCTTGTGTCTCGCCGCCTTGTACATGACGACTCCACAGATGGCCGCCAGGGTGACCTCCCTGACGGGGTGGGGGCTCACTAGTCTTTGTGTCTCGCCGCCTTGTACATGACGACTCCACAGATGGCCGCCAGGGTGACCTGCCTGACGGGGTGGGGGCTCACTAGTCCTTGTGTCTCGCCGCCTTGTACATGACGACTCCACAGATGGCCGCCAGGGTGACCTCCCTGACGGGGTGGGGGCTCACTAGTCTTTGTGTCTCGCCGCCTTGTACATGACGACTCCACAGATGGCCGCCAGGGTGACCTGCCTGACGGGGTGGGGGCTCACTAGTCCTTGTGTCTCGCCGCCTTGTACATGACGACTCCACAGATGGCCGCCAGGGTGACCTGCCTGACGGGGTGGGGGCTCACTAGTCCTTGTGTCTCGCCGCCTTGTACATGACGACTCCACAGATGGCCGCCAGGGTGACCTCCCTGACGGGGTGGGGGCTCACTAGTCCTTGTGTCTCGCCGCCTTGTACATGACGACTCCACAGATGGCCGCCAGGGTGACCTCCCTGACGGGGTGGGGGCTCACTAGTCCTTGTGTCTCGCCGCCTTGTACATGACGACTCCACAGATGGCCGCCAGGGTGACCTCCCTGACGGGGTGGGGGCTCACTAGTCTTTGTGTCTCGCCGCCTTGTACATGACGACTCCACAGATGGCCGCCAGGGTGACCTGCCTGACGGGGTGGGGGCTCACTAGTCCTTGTGTCTCGCCGCCTTGTACATGACGACTCCACAGATGGCCGCCAGGGTGACGACGATGCCGAGCATTGCCCCAAAGAGGGCGCTGCGGGCGCGGCACCGCCCCTTGTTGCGGTCGCCGGCGCGGTACGCCTTGAAGGCCTGGAAGGACAGTAGCACGGCGAGCAGACCCAGCGGACAGTTGAAGCACACTGTGACGATGAGGGACAACAACATGTACGACTGTGGCTGCTTTTCGAGGTCTCCGACCCCCGTGGTTGTGGTGTCAGGACACGCCGGGCTAAAGTCTCTCTGCGTGTTGTCTTGCGCCGGGCTAAAGTCTCTCTGCGTGTTGACTTGCGCCGGGGATAAGTCTCTCTGCGTGTTGACTTGTGGCGGGCTAAAGTCTCTCTGCGTGTTGACTTGCGGCGGGCTAATGTATTTCGGGCCAAAGTCCGAGAGGTACACTTTGGAGTTTGTGCACAGATCGGTTTGAGCCTTAGCCTGAGCACGCTGCCCAGGCGTCCCCACGGGGGGGTTGGGGTCAGCGGAGCACGGGCCATTGGTCACCTCCATGTACAGGGGCGGCAGCCAGCGCGTATTGTCAGGGGAGTACACGGTATCGTACGGCGAGCGCGGCGAGGGCGGGGCGGGCGGGCCGTCAGACCCTCCCGACTCCCCACCACCGCCCAGACCGGCCACTGGGCGCCGCTCCCACCTTGGGCTTGTCTTCAACTCGGACGCGGTAATGAACTTGAGGTCACACCCGGGGTCATGCCCGGGGTCACGCCCGGGGTCACGCCCGAGGTCACTTCCGGGGTCACTTTCGGAGTCATGTCCGGGGTCACGTTCGGGTTCACTTTCGGGGTCATGTCCGGGATCACGCCTCACAGCCGCCCAGCCATATGGTGGAACTTCCATCCTGGTTGTCCTGACACCTCAAGGCCGTGATCCTACAGGTAGCCAAAGGTAAACATGAATACGTCAATAATAATAAGTAATAATCTCAGCGGATCTTCACTTCCCTACCTGTGGTGCCGCCTCCTCTACCATCCCCTACCTGTGGTGCCGCCTCCTCTACCATCCCCTACCTGTGGTGCCGCCTCCTCTACCATCCCCTACCTGTGGTGCCGCCTCCTCTACCATCCCCTACCTGTGGTCCCGCCTCTTCTACCATCCCCTACCTGTGGTGCCGCCTCCTCTACCATCCCCTACCTGTGGTGCCGCCTCTTCTACCATCCCCTACCTGTGGTGCCGCCTCCTCTACCATCCCCTACCTGTGGTGCCGCCTCCTCTACCACCCCTTACCTGTGGTGCCGCCTCCTCCACCATCCCCTACCTGTGGTGCCGCCTCCTCTACCATCCCCTACATGTGGTGCCGCCTCCTCTACCATCCCCTACCTGTGGTGCCGCCTCCTCTACCATCCCCTACCTGTGGTGCCGCCTCCTCTACCATCCCCTACCAATGGTGCCGCCTCCTCTACCATCCCCTACCTGTGGTGCCGCCTCCTCTACCATCCCCTACATGTGGTGCCGCCTCCTCTACCATCCCCTACCTGTGGTGCCGCCTCCTCTACCATCCCCTACCTGTGGTGCCGCCTCCTCTACCATCCCCTACCTGTGGTGCCGCCTCCTCTACCATCCCCTACCTGTGGTGCCGCCTCCTCTACCATCCCCTACCTGTGGTGCCGCCTCCTCTACCATCCCCTACCAATGGTGCCGCCTCCTCTACCATCCCCTACCTGCGGTGCCGCCTCCTCTACCATCCCCTACCAATGGTGCCGCCTCCTCTACCATCCCCTACCTGTGGTGCCGCCTCCTCTACCATCCCCTACCTGTGGTGCCGCCTCCTCTACCATCCCCTACCTGTGGTGCCGCCTCCTCTACCATTCCCTACCTGTGGTGCCGCCTCCTCTACCATCCCCTACCTGTGGTGCCGCCTCCTCTACCATCCCCTACCTGTGGTGCCGCCTCCTCTACCATCCCCTACCTGTGGTCCCGCCTCCTCTACCATCCCCTACCTGTGGTGCCGCCTCCTCTACCATCCCCTACCTGTGGTGCCGCCTCCTCTACCATCCCATACCTGTGGTGCCGCCTCCTCTACCATCCCCTACCTGTGGTGCCGCCTCCTCTACCATCCCCTACCTGTGGTGCCGCCTCCTCTACCAACCCCTACCTGTGGTGCCGCCTCCTCTACCATCCCCTACCTGTGGTGCCGCCTCCTCTACCATCCCCTACCTGTGGTGCCGCCTCCTCTACCATCCCCTACCTGTGGTGCCGCCTCCTCTACCATCCCCTACCTGTGGTGCCGCCTCCTCTACCACCCCCTACTTGTGGTGCCGCCTCCCCTACCATCCCCTACCTGTGGTGCCGCCTCCTCTACCATCCCCTACCTGTGGTGCCGCCTCCTCTACCATCCCCTACCTGTGGTGCCGCCTCCTCTACCATCCCCTACCTGTGGTGCCGCCTCCTCTACCAACCCATACCTGTGGTGCCGCCTCCTCTACCATCCCCTACCTGTGGTGCCGCCTCCTCTACCATCCCCTACCTGTGGTGCCGCCTCCTCTACCATCCCCTACCTGTGGTGCCGCCTCCTCTACCATCCCCTACCTGTGGTGCCGCCTCCTTCACCATCCCCTACCTGTGGTGCCGCCTCCTCTACCATCCCCTACCTGTGGTTCCGCCTCCTCTACCATCCCCTACCTGTGGTGTCGCCTCCTCTACCATCCCCTACCTGTGGTGCCGCCTCCTCTACCATCCCCTACCTGTGGTGCCGCCTCCTCTACCAACCCATACCTGTGGTGCCGCCTCCTCTACCATCCCCTACCTGTGGTGCCGCCTCCCCTACCATCCCCTACCTGTGGTGCCGCCTCCTCTACCATCCCCTACCTGTGGTGCCGCCTCCTCTACCATCCCCTACCTGTGGTGCCGCCTCCTCCACCATCCCCTACCTGTGGTGCCGCCTCCTCTACCATCCCCTACCTGTGGTTCCGCCTCCTCTACCATCCCCTACCTGTGGTGTCGCCTCCTCTACCATCCCCTACCTGTGGTGCCGCCTCCTCTACCATCCCCTACCTGTGGTGCCGCCTCCTCTACCATCCCCTACCTGTGGTGCCGCCTCCTCTACCATCCCCTACCTGTGATGCCGCCTCCTCTACCATCCCGTACCTGTGGTGCCGCCTCCTCTAACATCCCCTACCTGTGGTGCCGTCTCCTCCACCATCCCCTACCTGTGGTGCCGCCTCCTCTGCCATCCCCTACCTGTGGTTCCGCCTCCTCTACCATCCCCTACCTGTGGTGTCGCCTCCTCTACCATCCCCTACCTGTGGTGCCGCCTCCTCTACCATCCCCTACCTGTGGTGCCGCCTCCTCTACCATCCCCTACCTGTGGTGCCGCCTCCTCTACCATCCCCTACCTGTGGTG
Source organism: Arenicola marina (assembly GCA_964019135.1). NCBI lineage: Eukaryota > Metazoa > Annelida > Polychaeta > Arenicolidae > Arenicola > Arenicola marina. The sequence continues at coordinate 8,018,196 of OZ025265.1, forward strand.
CCGCCGCCTCTACCAGCCCCCACACCTGTGGTGCCGCCTCTACCATTCCCTACCTGTGGTGCCACCTCCTCTACCATCCCCTACCTGTGGTACCGCCTCCTCCACCATCCCCTACCTGTGGTGCCGCCTCCTCTACCATCCCCTACCTGTGGTGCCGCCTCCTCTACCATTCCCTACCTGTGGTGCCGCCTCCTCTACCATCCCCTACCTGTGGTGCCGCCTCCTCTACCATCCCGTACCTGTGGTGCCGCCTCCTCTACCATCCCCTACCTGTGGTGCCGCCTCCTCTACCATTCCCTACCTGTGGTGCCGCCTCCTCTACCATCCCCTACCTGTGGTGCCGCCTCCTCTACCATCCCCTACCTGTGGTGCCGCCTCCTCTACCATCCCCTACCTGTGGTCCCGCCTCCTCTACCATCCCCTACCTGTGGTGCCGCCTCCTCTACCATTCCCTACCTGTGGTGCCGCCTCCTCTACCATCCCCTACCTGTGGTGCCGCCTCCTCTACCATCCCCTACCTGTGGTGCCGCCTCCTCTACCATCCCCTACCTGTGGTGCCGCCTCCTCTACCATCCCCTACCTGTGGTGCCGCCTCCTCTACCATCCCCTACCTGTGGTGCCGCCTCCTCTACCATCCCCTACCTGTGGTGCCGCCTCCTCTACCATCCCCTACCTGTGGTGCCGCCTCATCTACCATCCCCTACCTGTGGTGCCGCCTCCTCTACCATCCCCTACCTGTGGTGCCGCCTCCTCTACCATCCCCTACCTGTGGTGCCGCCTCCTCTACCATCCCCTACCTGTGGTGCCGCCTCCTCTACCATCCCCTACCTGTGGTGCCGCCTCCTCTACCATCCCCTACCTGTGGTACCGCCTCCTCTACCACCCCCCACACCTGTGGTGCCGCCTCTACCATTCCCTACCTGTGGTGCCACCTCCTCTACCATCCCCTACTGTGGTACCGCCACCTCCACCATCCCCTACCTGTGGTGCCGCCTCCTCTACCATCCCCTACCTGTGGTGCCGCCTCCTCTACCATCCCCTACCTGTGGTGCCGCCTCCTCTACCAACCCCTACCTGTGGTGCCGCCTCCTCTACCATCCCCTACCTGTGGTGCCGCCTCCTCTACCATCCCCTACCTGTGGTGCCGCCTCCTCTACCATCCCCTACCTGTGGTGCCGCCTCCTCTACCATCCCCTACCTGTGGTGCCGCCTCCTCTACCATCCCCTACCTGTGGTGCCGCCTCCTCTACCATCCCCTACCTGTGGTGCCGCCTCCTCTACCATCCCCTACCTGTGGTGCTGCCTCCTCTACCACCCCCTACCTGTGGTGCCGCCTCATCTACCACCCCCCACACCTGTGGTGCCGCCTCCTCTACCACCCCCTACCTGTGGTGCCGCCTCCTCTACCATCCCCTACCTGTGGTGCCGCCTCCTCTACCATTCCCTACCTGTGGTGCCGCCTCCTCTACCACCCCCCACACCTGTGGTGCCGCCTCTACCATTCCCTACCTGTGGTGCCACCTCCGCTACCATCCCCTACCTGTGGTACCGCCTCCTCCACCATCCCCTACCTGTGGTGCCGCCTCCTCTACCATCCCCTACCTGTGGTGCCGCCTCCTCTACCATCCCCTACCTGTGGTGCCGCCTCCTCTACCATCCCCTACCTGTGGTGCCACCTCCTCTACCATCCCCTACCTGTGGTGCCACCTCCTCTACCATCCCCTACCTGTGGTGCCGCCTCCTCTACCATCCCCTGCTTGTGGTGCCGCCTCCTCTACCATCCCCTACCTGTGGTGCCGCCTCCTCTACCATCCCCTACCTGTGGTGCCGCCTCCTCTACCATCCCCTACCTGTGGTGCCGCCTCCTCTACCATCCCCTACCTGTGGTGCCGCCTCCTCTACCATCCCCTACCTGTGGTGCCGCCTCCTCTACCATCCCCTACCTGTGGTGCCGCCTCCTCTACCATCCCCTACCTGTGGTACCGCCTCCTCTACCACCCCCCACACCTGTGGTACCGCCTCCTCTACCACCCCCCACACCTGTGGTGCCGCCTCTACCATTCCCTACCTGTGGTGCCACCTCCTCTACCATCCCCTACTGTGGTACCGCCACCTCCACCATCCCCTACCTGTGGTGCCGCCTCCTCTACCATCCCCTACCTGTGGTGCCGCCTCCTCTACCATCCCCTACCTGTGGTGCCGCCTCCTCTACCATCCCCTACCTGTGGTGCCGCCTCCTCTACCATCCCCTACCTGTGGTGCCGCCTCCTCTACCATCCCCTACCTGTGGTGCCGCCTCCTCTACCATCCCCTACCTGTGGTGCCGCCTCCTCTACCATCCCCTACCTGTGGTGCCGCCTCCTCTACCATCCCCTACCTGTGGTGCCGCCTCCTCTACCATCCCCTACCTGTGGTGCTGCCTCCTCTACCACCCCCTACCTGTGGTGCCGCCTCATCTACCACCCCCCACACCTGTGGTGCCGCCTCCTCTACCACCCCCTACCTGTGGTGCCGCCTCCTCTACCATCCCCTACCTGTGGTGCCGCCTCCTCTACCATTCCCTACCTGTGGTGCCGCCTCCTCTACCACCCCCCACACCTGTGGTGCCGCCTCTACCATTCCCTACCTGTGGTGCCACCTCCTCTACCATCCCCTACCTGTGGTACCGCCTCCTCCACCATCCCCTACCTGTGGTGCCGCCTCCTCTACCATCCCCTACCTGTGGTGCCGCCTCCTCTACCATCCCCTACCTGTGGTGCCGCCTCCTCTACCATCCCCTACCTGTGGTGCCACCTCCTCTACCATCCCCTACCTGTGGTATCGCCTCCTCCACCATCCCCTACCTGTGGTGCCGCCTCCTCTACCATCCCCTGCTTGTGGTGCCGCCTCCTCTACCATCCCCTACCTGTGGTGCCGCCTCCTCTACCATCCCCTACCTGTGGTGCCGCCTCCTCTACCATCCCCTACCTGTGGTGCCGCCTCCTCTACCATCCCCTACCTGTGGTGCCGCCTCCTCTACCATCCCCTACCTGTGGTGCCGCCATCTCTACCATCCCTTACCTGTGGTGCCGCCTCCTCTACCATCCCCTACATGTGGTGCCGCCTCCTCTACCATCCCCTACCTGTGGTGCCGCCTCCTCTACCATCCCCTACCTGTGGTGCCGCCTCCTCTACCATCCCCTACCTGTGGTTCCGCCTCCTCTACCATCCCGTACCTGTGTTGCCGCCTCCTCTACCATCCCGTACCTGTGGTGCCGCCTCCTCTACCATCCCGTACCTGTGGTGCCGCTTCCCCTAGTTTCTCCTCCACCATTATGCCCTCCGTGGTGGTGCAGTGAGCGCCCATACCGCTGGTGGGTCTGCCTGACAGTGTTATTGACTGAGCGACGCCAGCTGCGCCTCACGGGCCTCAGGTGGCTAGGGAGGGGGTCACGTGACAGCCCGTAGCCGCCATGTGAACCCCGTGTAGCGAGGTGAGGAGCCGCCATCCCCTGTAGTGTTGTGTCTGACAGTCAGGGCAGGCAGTGCTATTGACTATAGATACGTCAACACCGAGACACTTCACTCGAACCAATGGATAGGACACATCTAGTTATTACACGGCAACGACCGGCAAGATATGTATACGGCATCGAGTGCGAGGTGTTTGGTTTTCTACCCGCGTCAGAGAAAAAAACCATTGTTTACAGGATGACGGTTAATATTCACCATGACGACTTGTTACGGACCCGCCCTCCACGTTACTCACCATGACGACTTGTTACGGACCCGCCCTCCACGTTACTCTCACCATGACGAGTTGTTACGGACCAGCCCTGCACGTTACTCTCACCATGACGACTTGTTACGGACCCGCCCTCCACGTTACTCTCACCATGACGAGTTGTTACGGACCCGCCCTCCACGTTACACTCACCATGACGACTTGTTACGGACCCGCCCTCCACGTTACACTCACCATGAAGACTTGTTACGGACCCGCCCTCCACGTTACTCTCACCATGACGACTTGTTACGGACCCGCCCTCCACGTTACTCTCACGATGACGACTTGTTACGGACCCGCCCTCTACGTTACTCTCACCATGACGACTAGCTACGGACCCGCCCTCTACGTTACTCTCACCAGGACGACTTGTTACGGACCCGCCCTCCACGTTACTCTCACCAGGACGACGTGTTACGGACCCGCCCTCCACGTTACTCTCACCAGGACGACTTGTTACGGACCCACCCTCCACGTTACTCACCATGGCGACTTGTTACGGACCCGCCCTCCACGTTACTCTAACCATGACGACTTGTTACGGACCAGCCCTCCACGTTACTCACCATGACGACTTGTAAAGGACCAGCTCTCTACGATACTCACCATGACAACTTGTTACCGACCAGCTTTCCACGTTACTCACCATGGCGACTTGTTACGGACACGCCCTCCACGTTACACTCACCATGACGACTTGTTACGGACTCGCCCTCCACGTTACTCACCATGGCAACTTGTTACGGACCCGCCCTCCACGTTACTCTCACCATGACGACTTGTTACGGACCCGCCCTCCACGTTACACTCACCATGACGACTTGTTACGGACCCGCCCTCCACGTTACTCTCACCATGACGACTTGTTACGGACCCGCCTTCCACGTTACTCTCACCATGACGACTTGTTACGGACCCGCCTTCCACGTTACTCTCGCCATGACGACTTGTTACGGACCCGCCCTCCACGTTACACTCACCATGACGACTTGTTACGGACCAGCTCTCTACGTTACTCACCATGGCGACTTGTTACGGACCCGCCCTCCACGTTACACTCACCATGGCGACTGGTTACGGACTCGCCCTCCACGTTACTCTCACCATAACGACTTGTTACGGATCCGCCCTCCACGTTACTCACCATGACGAATTGCTACGAACTCAACCTCCCCGTTACACTCACCATGACGACTTGTTACGGACCCGCCCTCCACGTTACTCTCACCATGACGACTTGTTACGGAACCGCCCTCCACGTTACTCTCACCATGACGACTTGTTACGGATCCGCCCTCCACGTTACTCTCATCATGACGACTTGTTACGGACCCGCTCTTCACGTTACACTCACCATGACGACTTGCTACGGACCCGCCCTCCACGTCACACTCACCATGACGACTTGTTACGGACCCGCCCTCCACGTTACTTACCATGACGACTTGTTACGGACCAGCTCTCTACGATACTCACCATGACGACTTGTTACGGACCAGCTTTCCACGTTACTCACCATGGCGACTTGTTACGGACCCGCCCTCCACGTTACACTCACCATGACGACTTGCTACGGACCCGCCCTCCACGTTACACTCACCATGACGACTTGTTACGGACCCGCCCTCCACGTTACTCCCCATGGCGACTTGTTACGGACCCGCCCACCACGTTACTCTCACCATGACGACTTGTTACGGACCCGCCCTCCACGTTACACTCATCATGACGACTTGTTACGGACCCGCCCTCCACGTTACTCTCACCATGACGACTTGTTACGGACCCGCCCTCCACGTTACACTCATCATGACGACTTGTTACGGACCCGCCCTCCACGTTACACTCACCATGACGACTTGTTACGGACCCGCCCTCCACGTTACACTCACCATGACGACTTGTTACGGACTCGCCCTCCACGTTACTCCCCATGGCGACTTGTTACGGACCCGCCCTCCACGTTACTCTCACCATGACGACTTGTTACGGACCCGCCCTCCACGTTACACTCATCACGACGACTTGTTACGGACCCGCCCTCCACGTTACTCTCACCATGACGAATTGTTACGGACCCGCCCTCCACGTTACTCTCACCATGACGACTGGTTACGGACCCGCCCTCCACGTTACTCTCACCAGGACGACTTGTTACGGACCCGCCCGCCACGTTACTCACCATGGCGACTTGTTACGGACCCGCCCTCCACGTTACTCTAACCATGACGACTTGTTACGGACCAGCCCTCCACGTTACTCACCAAGACGACTTGTAAAGGACCAGCTGTCTACGATACTCACCATGACAACTTGTTACCGACCAGCTTTCCACGTTACTCACCATGGCGACTTGTTACGGACCCGCCCTCCACGTTACACTCACCATGACGACTTGTTACGGACCCGCGCTCCACGTTACTCACCATGACGACTTGTTACGGACCCGCCCTCCACGTTACACTCACCATGACGACTTGTTACGGACCCGCCCTCCACGTTACTCTCACCATGACGACTTGTTACGGAACCGCCCTCCACGTTACTCTCACCATGACGACTTGTTACGGATCCGCCCTCCACGTTACTCTCATCATGACGACTTGTTACGGACCCGCTCTTCACGTTACACTCACCATGACGACTTGTTACGGACCCGCCCTCCACGTCACACTCACCATGACGACTTGTTACGGACCCGCCCTCCACGTTACTCACCATGACGACTTGTTACGAACCAGCTCTCTACGATACTCACCATGACGATTTGTTACGGACCAGCTTTCCACGTTACTCACCATGGCGACTTGTTACGGACCCGCCCTCCACGTTACTCACCATGACGACTTGTTACGGACCAGCTCTCTACGATACTCACCATGACGACTTGTTACGGACCAGCTTTCCACGTTACTCACCATGGCGACTTGTTACGGACCCGCCCTCCACGTTACACTCACCATGACGACTTGTTACGGACCCGCCCTCCACGTTACACTCACCATGACGACTTGTTACGGACTCGCCCTCCACGTTACTCACCATAGCGACTTGATACGGACCCGCCCTCCACGTTACTCTCACCATGACGACTTGTTACGGACCCGCCCTCCACGTTACTCTCACCATGACGACTGGTTACGGACCCGCCCTCCACGTTACTCTCACCATGACGACTTGTTACGGACCAGCCCTCCACGTTACTCTCATCATGACGACTTGTTACGGACCCGCCCGCCACGTTACACTCACCATGACGACTTGTTACGGACCCGCCGTCCGCGTCACACTCACCATGACGACTTGTTACGGACCCGCCCTCCACGTTACTCTCACCAAGACGACTTGTTACGGACCCGCCCTCCACGTTACTCTCACCAGGACGACTTGTTACGGACCCGCCCTCCACGTTACTCACCATGGCGACTTGTTACGGACCCGCCCTGCACGTTACTCTCACCATGACGACTTGTTACGGACTCGCCCTCCACGTTACTCACCATGACGACTTGTTACGGACCCGCCCTCCACGTTACACTCACCATGACGACTTGTTACGGACCAGCTCTCTACGTTACTCACCATGGCGACTTGTTACGGACCCGCCCTCCACGTTACACTCACCATGGCGACTGGTTACGGACTCGCCCTCCACGTTACTCTCACCATAACGACTTGTTACGGACCCGCCCTCCACGTTACACTTACCATGACCACTTGTTACGGACCCGCCCTCCACGTTACAATCACCATGACGACTTGTTACGGAGCAGCTCTCCGCGTTACTCACCATGGCGACTTGTTACGGACCAGCTTTCCACGTTACACTCACTATGACGACTTGTTACGGACCCGCACTCCACGTTACTCACCATGACGAGTTGTTACGAACTCAACCTCCCCGTTACACTCACCATGGCGACTTGTTACGGACCCGCCCTCCACGTTACTCACCATGACGACTTGTTACGGACTCGCCCTCCACGTTACTCTCACCATGACGACTTGTTACGGACCCGCCCTTCACGTTACTCACCATGACGACTTGTTACGGACTCGCCCTCCACGTTACTCTCACCATGACGACTTGTTACGGACCAGCTCTCCACGTTACTCACCATGGCGACTTGTTACGGACCAGCTTTCCACGTTACACTCACTATGACGACTTGTTACGGACCCGCACTCCACGTTACTCACCATGACGAGTTGTTACGAACTCAACCTCCCCGTTACACTCACCATGGCGACTTGTTACGGACCCGCCCTTCACGTTACTCACCATGACGACTTGTTACGGACTCGCCCTCCACGTTACTCTCACCATGACGACTTGTTACGGACCAGCTCTCCACGTTACTCACCATGACGACTTGTTACGGACCCGCCCTCCACGTTACTCACCATGACGACTTGTTACGGACCAGCTCTCCACGTTACTCACCATGACATGGCTCTCCATTCATACAGGACAGAGCATGCTGTCCATTATTCATATAGCACCGATCAGGCTGTATATTCATACAGGACAGATCAGGCTGTATATTCACATAGCACCGATCAGGCTGTATATTCATATAGCACCGATCAGGCTGGATATTCATACAGGACTGATCAGGCTGTATATTCATATAGCACCGATCAGGCTGTATATTCATACAGGACAGATCAGGCTGTATATTCACATAGCACCGATCAGGCTGTATATTCATACAGGATTGATCAGGCTGTATATTCATATAGGACAGATCAGGCTGTATATTCACATAGCACCGATCAGGCTGTATATTCATACAGGACAAATCAGGCTGTATATTCATACAGGACAGATCAGGCTGTATATTCACATAGCACCGATCAGGCTGTATATTCATATAGCACCGATCAGGCTGTACATCCATATAGGACAGATCAGGCTGTATATTCATATAGCATCGATCAGGCTGTATATTCATATAGGACCGACCAGGGTCTCCATTCATATAGGACAGTTTAGGCTCTCCATTCATATAGGACAGATCAGGCTCTCCATTCATATAGGACAGATCAGGGTCTCCATTCATATAGGACAGATCAGGCTCTCCATTCATATAGGACAGATCAGGCTCTCCATTCATATAGGACAGTTTAGGCTCTCCATTCATATAGGACAGATCAGACTCTCCATTCATATAGGACAGATCAGGCTCTCCGTTCACATAGGACACTTTAGGCTCTCCATTCATATAGGACAGATCAGGCTCTCCGTTCACATAGGACAGTTTAGGCTCTCCATTCATATAGGACAGATCAGGCTCTCCATTCATATAGGACAGATCAGGCTCTCCATTCATATAGGACAGCTCTCCATTCATATAGGACAGATCAGGCTCTCCATTCATATAAGACAGTTTAGGCTCTCCATTCATATAGGACAGATCAGGCTCTCCATTCATATAGGACAGATCAGGCTCTCCATTCATATAGGACAGTTTAGGCTTTCCATTCATATAGGACAGATCAGGTTCTCCATTCATATAGGACAGATCAGGCTCTCTATTCATATAGGACAGATCAGGCTCTCCATTCATATAGGACAGTTTAGGCTCTCCATTCATATAGGACAGATCAGGCTCTCCATTCATATAGGACAGATCAGGCTCTCCATTCATATACGACAGATCAGGCTCTCCATTCATATAGGACAGTTTAGACTCTCCATTCATATAGGACAGATCAGGCTCTCCATTCATATAGGACAGATCAGGCTCTCCATTCATATAGGACAGATCAGGCTCTCCATTCATATAGGACAGATCAGGCTCTCCATTCATATACGACAGATCAGGCTCTCCATTCATATAGGACAGTTTAGACTCTCCATTCATATAGGACAGATCAGGCTCTCCATTCATATAGGACAGTTTAGGCTCTCCATTCATTTAGGACAGATCAGGCTCTCCATTCATATAGGACAGATCAGGCTCTCCATTCATATAGGACAGATCAGGCTCTCCATTCATATAGGATAGATCAGGCTCTTCATTCATATAGGATAGATCAGGCTCTCCATTCATATAGGACAGATCAGGGTCTCCATTCATATAGGACAGATCAGGCTCTCCATTCATATAGGACAGATCAGGCTCTCCATTCATATAGGACAGTTTAGGCTCTCCATTCATATAGGACAGATCAGGCTCTCCATTCATATAGGACAGATCAGGCTCTCCGTTCACATAGGACACTTTAGGCTCTCCATTCATATAGGACAGATCAGGCTCTCCGTTCACATAGGACAGTTTAGGCTCTCCATTCATATAGGACAGATCAGGCTCTCCATTCATATAGGACAGATCAGGCTCTCCATTCATATAGGACAGCTCTCCATTCATATAGGACAGATCAGGCTCTCCATTCATATAAGACAGTTTAGGCTCTCCATTCATATAGGACAGATCAGGCTCTCCATTCATATAGGACAGATCAGGCTCTCCATTCATATAGGACAGTTTAGGCTTTCCATTCATATAGGACAGATCAGGTTCTCCAGTCATATAGGACAGATCAGGCTCTCTATTCATATAGGACAGATCAGGCTCTCCATTCATATAGGACAGTTTAGGCTCTCCATTCATATAGGACAGATCAGGCTCTCCATTCATATAGGACAGTTTAGACTCTCCATTCATATAGGACAGATCAGGCTCTCCATTCATATAGGACAGATCAGGCTCTCCATTCATATAGGACAGATCAGGCTCTCCATTCATATAGGACAGATCAGGCTCTCCATTCATATACGACAGATCAGGCTCTCCATTCATATAGGACAGTTTAGACTCTCCATTCATATAGGACAGATCAGGCTCTCCATTCATATAGGACAGTTTAGGCTCTCCATTCTTATAGGACAGATCAGGCTCTCCATTCATATAGGACAGATCAGGCTCTCCATTCATATAGGACAGATCAGGCTCTCCATTCATATAGGATAGATCAGGCTCTTCATTCATATAGGATAGATCAGGCTCTCCATTCATATAGGAAAGATCAGGCTCTGCATTCTATCCAGCGACGCTTGTAGTCCACTGGCGTCCTCACTGAGCAGCACAGTGTCATCGGCATGAAGTAACAAATAAATTCGAACATGACCGAGATCAGGCTGTATATTCATACAGGACTGATCAGGCTGTATATTCATACAAGACAGATCAGGCTGTATATTCATATAGCACCGATCAGGCTGTATATTCATATAGCACCGATCAGGCTGTATATTCATACAGGACAGATCAGGCTGTATATTCATATAGCACCGATCAGGCTGTATATTCATACAGGACAGATCAGGCTGTATATTCATACAGGACAGATCAGGCTGTATATTCATACAGGACTGATCAGGCTGTATATTCATATAGCACCGATCAGGCTGTATTTTCATACAGGACTGATCAGGCTGTATATTCATATAGCACCGATCAGGCTGTATATTCATATAGGACAGATCAGGCTGTATATTCATATAGCACCGATCAGGCTGTATATTCATACAGGACAGATCAGGCTGTATATTCACATAGCACCGATCAGGCTGTATATTCATATAGCACCGATCAGGCTGTATATTCATACAGGACAGATCAGGCTGTATATTCATACATGACAGATCAGGCCGTATATTCATATAGCACCGATCAGGCTGTATATTCATATAGCACCGATCAGGCTGTATATTCATACAGGACAGATCAGGCTGTATATTCATACAGGACAGATCAGGCTGTATATTCATACAGGACTGATCAGGCTGTATATTCATATAGCACCGATCAGGCTGTATATTCATACAGGACTGATCAGGCTGTATATTCATATAGCACCGATCAGGCTGTATATTCATATAGGACAGATCAGGCTGTATATTCATATAGCACCGATCAGGCTGTATATTCATACAGGACTGATCAGGCTGTATATTCATATAGCACCGATCAGGCTGTATATTCATACAGGACAGATCAGGCTGTATATTCATATAGCACCGATCAGGCTGTATATTCATACAGGACTGATCAGGCTGTATATTCATATAGCACCGATCAGGCTGTATATTCATACAGGACAGATCAGGCTGTATATTCATATAGCACCGATCAGGCTGTATATTCATACAGGACAGATCAGGCTGTATATTCATATAGCACCGATCAGGCTGTATATTCATATAGCACCGATCAGGCTGTATTTTCATATAGCACCGATCAGGCTGTATATTCATACAGGACAGATCAGGCTCTCCATTCATATAGGACAGATCAGGCTCTCCATTCACACAGGACAGATCAGGCTCTCCATTCATATAGGAAAGATCAGGCTCTGCATTCTATCCAGCGACGCTTGGTCAACTGGCGTCCTCACTGAGCAGCACAGTGTCATCGGCATGAAGTAACAAATAAATTCGAACATGACCGAGAGTTATACCGTGGACTCCATGTGTTGAGATGTAGTCCTGCATATCGTTCACATAAAGAGAGAAGAGCAACGGTGATAAACTTTCACCTTGCCGTACGCCTAGTGCACAGTCGAAACTCTGCGAAACTGAACCGTCTGAAGTTAGCACCTTAGATTTAACATGGGAATACATATCTCTAATAACACTGAGAAGGTTACCAGTAATTCCGGCTTTTATCAATATATACCAGAGACTTTTTCTATTTACCGCATCAAAAGCCTTCTGTAGGTCAATAAAAGCACAATACAGTGTTTTTTTTTGTTTTGCAAAAAATGTGAAATAATAACTTGGAGCACGCATATTTGGTCAATTGTACAATAGGATTTCCTGAAGCCTCCTTGCGCTTCCAATAAAACTTGGTGGTCCTCGGCCCACTGATTTAAACGGTTATTTAAGACACGAGTGAACCATTTGCCTAAACAACTTAGTAATGTTATACCTCGATAGTTGTTTACGTCGCCAATATTTCCTTTCTTGTGTAGAGGAACAATTAATTCATCTGACCATGCTTTCGGGAATAAGCCTTTTTCCAACAGACTGTTGAACAGTCGGGTTAAAAGAGGAGCTAAAACTTCTTTACCCTCGATAAAAAAAGTCGTTTATTAGAAGGTCTTCCCCAGGAGACTTACGTAACTTTAAACTCTCTATTGCCCTGATTATATCGTCCTCTACAAATGTTTCGTTTAACTCGCCATATATCGTTTCATATTCTTGGTCTATTACATTTTGAATATCTTCACTAACTTTTCTATCGTCCTCTGTGTCGTTCAAAGCTTAAAAATAGGTACAACAAGTCACTTGTTGAAGGCGTCGCAGAACTGGGGCTATGACTTTTCATGCCCTTGAGCAACTTCCAGTACTCTCTGGCGTTCTTTTATTTGGCCTGCAATAGCTTCCCAGTTCTACCTTTTTGATCACGCCGCTGACATGTTCTTACGAAGTTCTTAAACTTACGCCGCGCTTCAATCATTTCAGCTTTTTTTTTTCTTTGTGTAAACTTCATTTATTTAACGAGGTTATCAACAGCGCATACACATCTTAATGACTACCTCGAGCATATAAACACTGACATATACAGAAGAATACAACGAAGTACTAGTACTAATCACTAAAGAGAGGAGAATGCTGCCGTAATCGAGATCGTGATGGAGATAATTCCAAAATATACATCACAGCGACGGGTGAGCTCTTATTAATAACTGTTTTTTTGGTTAAAACATTTAAGACTCAAAATCTACCAGTGCTTATGATATATGTCTGGACAGCCTTAAACAATATGATGTTTTCTTCGATGGTTTATTCGACGGATCCAAATATTAAAGTATTGCATAATCGAGCTAATTGTTGCGTGGTGAAATTCGTTATATTAGATAGGTTTTCATCGACTATGGGTTGAATATTGTTAAATAGTTCTTCACGGTGAATGCTAAACAGAGGACATACCAGTAAAAAATGCACACAATCTTCAGAAGTATCATTCCAGAAGTTACATATGGCTGAATCTATAAATCCGTAAGCATGTCTGTGTGAGTTCAGTCCCCTAAGTCCAAGACGCAATCTGCTATGGTTAATCGCCCCATCCCCAGAAAACATATCATACAATACATTTGGCAAGCCAAAGTACCTCTGTTTGTATAAAGACTTGAAAGACGAAAAGGACGGTGATTGCTCTGGACCGCGTGTTAGGGAGTTCCACGCTCGGACAGTGATCCACAAAAAGGAGTTCTTATAATAGGTTTTCTTGGTTACAGGATGATAGAGATGGTCATTACAACGCAGGGGGTAACGCGATATGTCAGACACTCTGGGTGGAACAAGAGTTGCTAGATACTGTGGAACCAGACTATTAATCATTTTATACAGCATACAGACACTGAAGTAAGATCGTCGGGCAGATAATAATTCTACGCCAGTTTCATTAACGAGATTTCTATGAGAGGTACTGGAATATGCCCTCGTGGCTGTTAACAGGGCTTGACGCTGTACGTTTTCTAATCGGTCCGATTGGTGCTTAGTCAAGTTGCCATGGAATACAGGGGTAGCATACTCTAATAGTGGTCTAATATAAGCCTTATATATGCACATCTTTGTCTTCCTATCCATACGCAATGGTAGGCGTTTCAATAGGTTCCCCGACTTGGAAGATTTAGCAACCATATTGTCAACTTGGGCGCTCCAGTTCATATTGCTTGATAGAGTGATTCCGAGATGGCAGTGACTGTCGACTCGTCTTATCTTAGTGGCACCCAAGTACAAGTCAAGTCCCTCGGGTTTACGTGACTTTTTACTGAACGTCATATAGACTGTTTTGGTAGGGTTGAAAGTTACTCTCCACTGGGCAGCCCAATTACAACTTCTTGAGATCGCGATTAATGGTTATTTGACTGTGGCTGCTGTCCAGAACAAAGTACAGAGACGTATCATCCGCATACAAGAATATTTCGCATTCCAGATCATCAACAATATCGTTGACGTACACTAGGAACAATAGGGGGCCCAGAATTGAACCTTGGAGAACGCCGGCATTGACATCCTTGCTTTTCGAGGCACAGCCCTCCATCACAACCTGTTGGCTACGATCAGTTAAATAATTCTTGAACCAGAATAAAAGATCACCCGTTATACAAAACGTCTGGAGTTTATGCAAGAGACCGTGATGATAAACTTTGTCAAATGCTTTAGACACATCTAAAAATACCATAGCAGAATCATGATTTCTTTCAAGGGATGTATATATTCTGTGCGTTATGTACGTCAATTGATTAACAGTTGAATCGTTTCGTTTGAAACCAGAGTTTCTCCAAGTTAATAATTCATTTTGAATACAGTATTTGTACATATTATCGTAAACAAGTCTTTCCATTATTTTCCCCACGCATGACAATAGTGAGATAGGTCGATAGTTTTCCTTTAAATGTCTATCCCCTTTCTTAAACACTGGAGTTACATTGGCCTGTTTCCAATAAATGGGAAATACATGGGAGGTGATACAATAATTAAATAGGCTTGATAGAGGCTGGGCAATAACTTCGGCTGATTCTCTGAGCATACGATTACTGATGTGGTCAGGCCCATTAGCCTTGTTAACATTTAAACTGTTTAAGACTGCATACACCGTACTGGATGTAAACTCGACACTGGTCAGCCTTGAGGGTGTTTTGAACTGAAGCGGGGGAAGCGCGAAACCATGTTCAACAGAGGGTATAGTAGCATTCAGGGAGAAGAAAGTGTTGAGGACGTTTGCCTTACTTAAGGAGTCCGAAAGCCAATGGCCGTTTTCTACTATTAATGGAACACTATTATCTGTTTTACCACGATAGAATATTTTGCACAGTTTGGAGAATTCCTTAGCTGTGGTGTGGGGGTCCCTGAGACGCCTTGTGAGTCTCACATAATAAGCTTCCTTAGCGCGGTCTACTTCCAAGTGTGCCTCTCGCCGGGCGGTTATATATAAGTTATGAGAGTGATCATTTCTACGCTTAGCAAACCGTTTAGATAGGCGATCCCTCTTTCTAATAAGCCTTCTAACATTAGGCGTCATCCAGGGTTTGTCCTTTGGTCTGATAACGATGGACTTACTTGGTATGAACATATCAACGGCTTCTTCGAATATGGAGTGCCAATGCTTTACACATTCCTCGATACTTTCATCACACTCTATAGCTTCGTTCCATGGAGCGAGAGATAAGTATTCGCGCATGCCAATAAAGTTTGCGTTATTATAGGCATATATTTTACGTTTGATAGGTGGCTGATGCGTGCGCGCATATTTTATGTGGCAGTACACAATATGATGGTCGAGGTTACATATTGGGGAAATAACACCACTTTTGCCAACCCTGGTCGGCGAATCTGTTATCACGAGGTCAAGCAAGAAGATGCTGGTTGGCGTGATCCGTGTCGGTTCCATAATTAACTGTGCCAAATTATTGCTTTGGACAAAATTAACTAGTTTATACTTCAGATCACTGTCATCGTGAGTACCTTCAAAAGATGAACACTTATCGTTAAAATCACCAATCATGACAATGGTATCCGAATTATTTGCTGCCGCGTTATTATAGGAGTCTTGTAAGTGTGACATAAACTCATTAACACAATCAACTCGGGAATTAGGCGCTCTGTAAAAAGAAACTACCAGACATTTTCCGTGCGGCATTGCAAGCTCCAGCCAAACAGACTCAATATCGCAATTTTCCAAATCATATCGCCGATGGCTTGACAAGTGGTCGCGAACTAAGACTAAAACCCCTCCTCCGTGCCTGCCTCTGTCATTACGATGGATTTGATACCCTGTCAGTTCTATATCTGAGTTCACAATGGTGGGATCAAGCCAAGATTCCCCAATAGATATAATATCAGCCTGCTTATCCACAACTAGAAGATGATATATCTCATCAAGTTTATAATAAGATTGATTAGTAGGAACGTAAGCAGAGGTCGGATCTGGCCGGCTGACTATGCTCCTGGCATTAAGATAATAGATACCAAGCTCACCATATTCACATGTTGTGGGACACGTCATAAGGAATCATAATATGGTTTCATAGGATACCCGATACGATACACAATACTCCCCTTAAACGTACATGAGAGCTTCTTCCATACAATTTTGATATAGGTATTGACACTTAACACAATAAACAGTTGTGCAGAAGACATAATAACACTTGGTGCCATGGCGTCGCAGATGCCATGAGTCAAACAAACATCAAAACGAACGGAATTACTGCGCATCGGTGCGAAACTTCTAGTGTGTTATATTGGAACACAGCATTGACAGGTTGGAAGCGTGAGTGGCGACAGATGAACGCTGAGCATGTTGGAAAGGTTGTAGACTGTACAAGAAAGAGACAAACCGGGACATAAGTGAGAAACATTACGATAGAGTGTGAGTCAGTACGTTTGGTGAAACCGACAAAAGCGCGTACGGTAATTGACATCAACTCAGACGGTAACCGGTAACAGGATTTAAGTTACACAGTTATTAAGCGCCTCCTCTAGAGCTCGAAAGCCATCGAGGCTCAGGTGAGGCTGGTGTGAGTTCACAGTGACAAAGACAGCGGTGTTGTTGACGTTCTTCCGGTTCATAAGGTAGCGCAGGTGCCGGCCGTCGTCCTGCCAGCCATCCTTTGGTTCGGCCGGCGTGTCGCCTGCAAACCGGAAGACCGCTACCGTGTGCGCTGCGGCCAATCTGTTGGGGTCGAGCAGTATCTTTCTGTACGCTGATCTAACGTCGGCGATACTCTGCACGGGCGTGGCGGAGGCGATCAGGGTGGTCCCGCGGTGGCTTGTGGGTTGGCCGTGGCGAAAGTTGGGAGCTGTTCCTGAAATCAGCTCCCTCTCGGCGGGTGTAGTGCTTATGATATCATGGACCGTTGGCCTGGGTAGGGGGTCCTTCTGCAGTTCGCCATTAACATAGAGTTTGTCATTGACAAGCTTGAAATTTACGCGATTTGCTGAGGTGTTTCCTTTCTTAAGAGCTGCTATTTTCTCTCCGTGTCTCCTGCGGCCCTCAAGCAACTCGGGCGGATATTAAGGTGTAAATTTCGGCTCGTTTTTGCCTCGTGGGAGGTTCCGGGCAAAGCTGAGCAGCTCAGCAACCGTCTTTTGCGAGGAAAGCCGTGTCACAATGGGCCTGGGGTGAGTTTTGTTTGATAGCTTGTTGAAGGCCCCAAGTTGGTGGGATCTGTCAATCGCTATCGAGCTTTCACATCCATGTTTTTTAAGAAAGTCTCTTACCAGTTGTTCACAATTGTCCTCACCATTGCTTGCCTCTTCCAAGCCATGGAATAACACGTTATTCTGCATCGACCGCGTCTTAAGATCAGTAACTTCGCTCTTCAGTTGTTTAATTTCTGCGCTCTGGTGCATAAGTATTCCCTTTAGCAGAGCAACTTCACTTTTTAAATCTTCTGTTTCCCGCTTCAATGTTGCTACATTGCTACTGTGCTCGCCTGATTTCTTCAGTAAAGGTGACCCTTTCTGTGAGTTCATTCATCTCGCATACAGTAGTATCGTCCAAGTCACCCATACCTGCGGCTTGACTTGGTCGCCTGCTGGTTAGACAGTGGTACGCCGATGCCGGCCTGGTATTATCGCCCTTCGGTCGAACTCGCAAGGGACTTTTTTGACTAAGAGTCTGTTTCTTGCGAAGTTTCTCTTCTGATATTGTCCTGTGCCTTTTCCTTGTGTTAGGTTTAGTCCATTTATCCATTTATCCGTCAGACGGTCGGCCTTAGGGAGTTTATAGACTGTATTTTAGCGCCACAAATGCTCCGTCTCTTAACACACGACTGTTGCGGCCGCCATCTTGTTTATCGTCTTCATTTCAGCTCTGCTAGTATCAGAATTCAGTGTCCTAAATGAATTAAGCTTTTCAAGAAAGTTTTCTGCTACCTTCAACATCAGGGTCATACAACCTCGGAGTATGCTTGCGCTTGTTCTGAAACCCCAGTTTTGGCTTCGACAATAACGGTTGTGATATATTATGCAGCTCTTTGGGAAAGTCCGAAACTGCCATATCAACGGCTCGGCGGTCCTCTGACATACAAAGATCATCAACGATATGGATTAAAGGACTCCTGATACTGGCTAAGTCTGCTACAAATCTGTCGGCTTTGTCCTCCCTCCAAACATACTTAGGACGAGGCAATTGTACCGCTGTTCGCCGCTCGTAGTCGACATCAAGTGAACATGATAGCAAGCTGTGATCAGACATTTTCTGGGCTTGATCAATCACAACAAACTGATTAAATCTGGGGAAGAGATTTGAAGAGGCAAGAACATAGTCTACCACACTACTACCGTGGACGGTGTGACAAGTAAACTTTCCTACACCATTATCAGAACCCACACGACCGTTTAATATCCGTAAATCACACGATTTACATAGATTAATAAGTTTACCACCATTCTGGTTTACGGTCTTATTCATCGAACTACGAAAAGAAAATTGTGTATCACTGACATAGTCCTCGTCGACTGGCAGGTATGTGACGTTATCGTCCTCTACATAGTCTAGTCTTTCTCCGTTCTCGCGTTCAGGTCTCCGACCATTACAAAGTCACACCCACCTGTTACCATACTGAACTGAGCAAGATCGTCAGAAAATTCATTTATACAGTCGAGTTCTTCAGCTTCGTGTCTGGAAGAGTTATCCAAAACAACATAACACACACCGATAATTACATCACGAGGTAGGTTAAATACAGAGTGAATTAACTTAATCCATATGACGTGATCACTTTTGTTTTTCAGACAGTCGACCCCGTGTGATATATCTGTTTTATAGTATACAGTAAGACCCCCTGAGTCGCGCTTAGCTCCCCTACGTCTTACTCGGTGGACAACATAGTTCTGGTAACCATCAATATCATACTTAATACTGGGATTAAGCCACGATTCACATACACAAATTATGTCATGTTTGCTAAGAATGTCAGTGACATCCGCTACATATAGTTTGTTTAGACTAGAGGTGATGAGACCCTGTGCATTCCAAGCAGCGATCCGGAGATGCTTGCGCCTCGGGCTGGCTTAGTGACTCTCGCCATTCGAGATCGGGGTGAATAGACTTTCTGCGCTCCTCTCCACGCCAAGTCTGCCGCGGCGCTGATTCCACTTGGGAAACTTTTCGGCCACCGTGACGCCGTCAACCATCAACCGGGAGGGGAAGGCGATGTATGCATCACGGCCGTCCCCTGCCTGTCTAATCTCTCTCCGTTTTCGCGAAAGGTCGTTTCTGGCCACCCATATATAGGACAGATCAGGCTCTCCATTCATATAGGACAGATCAGGCTCTCCATTCATATAGGACAGATCAGGCTCTCCATTCATATAGGACAGATCAGGCTCTCCA
This sequence comes from Arenicola marina, assembly GCA_964019135.1. Taxonomy (NCBI): domain Eukaryota; kingdom Metazoa; phylum Annelida; class Polychaeta; family Arenicolidae; genus Arenicola; species Arenicola marina. Next base: position 8,038,320 of record OZ025265.1, read on the forward strand.
TTTATACAGAACCTATCAGGCTGTATATTCATGCAAGACAGAACATGCTCTCCATTCATATAGGCCAGATCAGGTTCTCCATTCATATAGGACCGATCAGACTCTCCATTCATATAGGACAGATCAGACTCTCCATTCATATAGGACAGATCAGGCTCTCCATTCATATAGGACAGATCAGGCTCTCCATTCATATAGGACAGAACATGCTCTCCATTCATATAGGACAGATCAGGCTCTCCATCCATATACGACCGATCAGACTCTCCATTCATATAGGACAGATCATGCTCTCCATCCATATACGACCGATCAGACTCTCCATTCATATAGGACAGATCATGCTCTCCATCCATATACGACCGATCAGACTCTCCATTCATATAGGACAGATCATGCTCTCCATCCATATACGACCGATCAGACTCTCCATTCATATAGGACAGATCATGCTCTCCATCCATATACGACCGATCAGACTCTCCATTCATATAGGACAGATCAGGCTCTCCATCCATATACGACCGATCAGACTCTCCATTCATATAGGACAGATCATGCTCTCCATTCATATAAGACCGATCAGGCTATATATTCATATAGGACCGATCAGGCTCTACGCGCTTTTTGATTCCTACCTAGCCCTGACGCATGGCCCTCACGACCTCAACCCTAACGGGGGTGTAAGGGCCATGCCATACACACGGTCAAAAAAGTAGCATTGCATCACCCAGCTCGCTTCGATGAATGATTGTCGATTATGACGACGAACCTACCTCTCCTAATCGCCTCGACCCTCTTCTTTAGACATTACTTGGACCATAGGATGCATTCATTTTAAAGTTTGCTCTCTACTTCTTGCACATCAATGATATTTTCGTCGGTCGTTAACGGTTTCCCTCCGTGCCGCTTCAAATTTTTCAAGGCGGTTGCCGCGGCTCGTTTGTTGACAGCAGGTAATACACCCGACAGCTTCCGTATGGCGGCGCCACTAATTCTCGTTGTGTGTCTATAGTCGTGCCTGCGTTTTTGACGCAACTAGCGGCGCCGCCATGCGGATGATGTCTGTTTTATTGCCTGGTCAAATTTGAAGCGTCAGAGAGGAAAGCCGTTAACAACCGATGAAAATATCATTCATGTGCAAGTAATAGAGAGCAAACTTTAAAATGAATGCATCCTAGGGTCCAAGTAATGTGTAAAGAAGAGGGTCGCGGCGAGTTAGAGAGGTAGGCTCGTTGTCATAACCGACAATCATGCATCGAAGTGAGCTTGGTTATGCATTACTACTTTTTTAACCATGTGTATTGCTTGACCCTTCTGCCTATCAGCTTGTTGTCAGAAGAGCCAAGTTCACTGGGCTAATTCCTACCTATATTGTTGTACTTTGTCTCTTTTGACTGTAAGAGAGCAGCGTGTCCCAACCCTTCAACCCTTCATTCCAAAATGATGCGTCAGTCCGTTCATCGTGTTTGATGTGAGTTTCATCTGTCGTTGTGGAATGGCAACTTACTGCCGTCAATACTGTACATGTAAGTGAACAACCGCTGCCAGGCCTTGCGCCTGCCTTCATAGGACGGTACGCGGCCAGGGCGCCAACCAACCTCACACTGCCTCGGGATCTCTGGTGGTAGAAGAGGGCGCCGGAGATTGGGACTGAAGCTTGCTGGGTGCACGCAGACTCGCGGAAGGTGCCAAGATGTGGTTACGTGGGCGCGGACCAGGGACACTGGCTTGGCCGCTGCAAGCCCTGGGCCGCTGCCAGCCCTGGGCCGCGCGTAACGCTACAGCCAACGGGAGGTTCCAGGCAGTTCCAGGCAGTTCCAGGCAGTAGGGCGATCCAGCGGGGTCAGACAGTATGAACGGCTTGCAAGGGTTGGCTTTAGACACGCGTCTGCTTGAGCTTCCGTATTGTAAGAGACAAGAGGTCGGACAATTTCTGTTTTATATTTACAAATATTAAAACATTCTTACAGAAACCCCCACCACCGCCCCCTCGTTTGCTGACTACGTACAACCGGGCGTACAACGAATGTTTACTTAATAGATCTACTTAGGGCCGTATGCCAGAAGGGTGTGTGTTTACAGACGGTAAGCTGACGGGTTCAACATGCAGTGGCGGCTGCGGGGGCGCCCTTCGCTCTTCCTCGCTTTTATTTTTGAAGGGGGCGGGAAGGGGCTGTTCCTACCCTATGCACCCCCTCACCCTAAGGGGCTCACAGGCTCTTGTGTTTAGATCTGCTGCAGGTGGGGCCTGTGATTTTGAACTTTGACCTTGACATTTGACCTTGGTCATACAGGTGGGGTTGGATTGATTGGATTGATATAGCAGAGCGCACTCTACACTATCGTAAAGGTGCTATTAGATCAAGGGGTGACCCTACTATTCATTCAGTGTTTTTTGCTGGTTCGATTCCAGAATTTTGAAATTTGCAACAAAAAGGGGAGGGGGCACTTACAACCGGGGGTGGGGGTGAACCTAAAAGCCTTAAAACTTCGATGCCTCTGTGTGTCAAATTGTAGTCGCCTGTGGCTGTTAGCATTTAGCTGTGAAGTGGTTAAAAAAATGGTGCTCCGTCTTGCCGTCCGCGTTAAAGCACGCGGAGTTCGCACGAACAAAAATGGAATGGACATGGAACGGACATGGAACGGACATTGACATGAACATGGAACGGACATGGACATGGAACGGACATGGACATGGAACGGACATGGACATGGAACGGACATTGACATGAACATGGAACGGACATGGACATGGACATGGAACGGACATCTACATGGAACGGACATGGACATGGAACGGACATTGACATGAACATGGAACGGACATGGACATGGACATGGACATGGAACGGACATGGACATGAACATGGAACGGACATGGACATGGACATGGAACGGACATGGACATGGAACGGACATGGACATGGAACGGACATGGACATGGAACGGACATGGACATGGAACGGACATGGACATGAACATGGAACGGACATGGACATGGACATGGAACGGACATGGACATGGAACGGACATGGACATGGACATGGAACGGACATGGACATGAACATGGAACGGACATGGACATGGACATGGAACGGACATGGACATGGAACGGACATGGACATGGAACGGGACATGGACATGGACATGGACATGGACATGGAACGGACATGGACATGGACATGGACATGAACATGGAACGGACATGAACATGGACATGGACATGAACATGGACATGAACATGGAACGAACATGGACATGGAACGGACATGGACATGAACATGGAACGGACATGGACATGGAACGGACATGGACATGAACATGGAACGGACATTGACATGGAACGGACATGGACATGAACATGGAACGGACATGGACATGGACATCGAACGGACATGGACATGGACATCGAACGGACATCGAACGGACATGGACATGAACATGGAACGGGCATGGACATGGACATGGACATGGAGATAGACATGGACATGGACATGAACATGGAACGGACATGGACATGAACATGGAACGGACATGGACATGAACATGAACATGAACATGGAACGGACTTGGACATGGACATGGACATGGAACGGACATGGACATGAACATGAACATGAACATGGAACGGACTTGGACATGGACATAGACATGGACATGGACATGGAACGGACATGGACATGAACATGAAACGGACATGGACATGAACATGAACATGGAATGGACATGGACAGGGGCATGGAACGGACATGGACATCGAACGAACACGGACATGGAACGGACATGGACATGAACATGGAATGGACATGGACATGGACATGGAGCGGACATGGGCATGAACATGAACATGGAATGGACATGGACATGGCCATGGACATGGACATGGACATGAACATGGAATGGACATGGACATGGACATGGACAAGGACATGAACATGGAACGGACATGGACATGAACATGAACATGGAACGGACATGGACATGAACATGAACATGGAATGGACATGGCCATGGAACGGACATGGACATGAACATGGAACGGACATGGACATGGACATCGAACGGACATGGACATGGACATCGAACGGACATCGAACGGACATGGACATGAACATGGAACGGGCATGGACATGGACATGGACATGGAGATAGACATGGACATGGACATGAACATGGAACGGACATGGACATGAACATGGAACGGACATGGACATGAACATGAACATGAACATGGAACGGACTTGGACATGGACATAGACATGGACATGGAACGGACATGGACATGAACATGAACATGAACATGGAACGGACTTGGACATGGACATAGACATGGACATGGACATGGAACGGACATGGACATGAACATGAAACGGACATGGACATGAACATGAACATGGAATGGACATGGACAGGGGCATGGAACGGACATGGACATCGAACGAACACGGACATGGAACGGACATGGACATGAACATGGAATGGACATGGACATGGACATGGACATGGAGCGGACATGGGCATGAACATGAACATGGAATGGACATGGACATGGCCATGGACATGGACATGGACATGAACATGGAATGGACATGGACATGGACATGGACATGGACAAGGACATGAACATGGAACGGACATGGACATGAACATGAACATGGAACGGACATGGACATGAACATGAACATGGAATGGACATGGCCATGGACATGGACATGGACAAGGACATGAACATGGAACGGACATGGACATGCACATGGACATGGAACGGACATGGACATGAACATGGAACGGACATGGACATGGAACGGACATGGACATGGAACGGACATGGACATGGAACGGACATGGCCATGGACATGAACATGGACATGGACATGGAACGGACATGGACATGGAACGGACATTGACATGGACATGGGACGGACATGGACATGGAACGGACATGGACATGGAACGGACATGGACATGGACATGGAACGGACATGGACATGGACATGGACATGAACATGGAACGAACATGGACATGGAACGGACATGGACATGAACATGGAACGGACATGGACATGGAACGGACATGGACATGAACATGGAACGGACATGGACATGGACATCGAACGGACATGGACATGGACATCGAACGGACATCGAACGGACATGGACATGAACATGGAACGGACATGGACATGAACATGGAACGGGCATGGACATGGACATGGACATGGACATGGACATGTACACGGACATGGACATGAACATGGAACGGGCATGGACATGGACATGGACATGGACATGGACATGTACACGGACATGGACATGGACATGAACATGGAACGGACATGGACATGAACATGAACATGGAACGGACATGGACATGGACATGGACATGGACATGAACATGTAACGGACATGGACATAGACATGGACATGGAACGGACATGGACATGAACATGAACATGTAACGGACATGGACATAGACATGGACATGGAACGGACATGGACATGAACATGAACATGAAACGGACATGGACATGAACATGAACATGGAATGGACATGGACATGGGCATGGAACGGACATGGACATCGAACGAACACGGACATGGAACGGACATGGACATGAACATGGAATGGACATGGACATGGACATGGAGCGGAAATGGGCATCAACATGAACATGGAACGGACATGGACATGAACATGGAATGGACATGGCCATGGACATGGACATGGACAAGGACATGGACATGGACATGGACAAGGACATGGAGCGGACATGGACATGAACATGAACATGGAACGGACATGGACATGAACATGAACATGGACATGGACATGGACATAAACATAAACATCAACATCAACATAAACATGAGCATGGAACGGACATGGACATGGAACGGACATGGACATGAACATGGAACGGAAATGGACATGAACATGGAACGGACATGGACATGGACATCGAACGGACATGGAACAGACATGGACATGAACATGGAACGGACATGGACATGAACATGGAACGGACATGGACATGGACATGGAACGGACATGGACATGGAACGGACATGGACATGGAACGGGACATGGACATGGACATGGACATGGAACGGACATGGACATGGACATGGACATGAACATGGAACGGACATGAACATGGACATGGACATGAACATGGAACGAACATGGACATGGAACGGACATGGACATGAACATGGAACGGACATGGACATGGAACGGACATGGACATGAACATGGAACGGACATTGACATGGAACGGACATGGACATGAACATGGAACGGACATGGACATGGACATCGAACGGACATGGACATGGACATCGAACGGACATCGAACGGACATGGACATGAACATGGAACGGGCATGGACATGGACATGGACATGGAGATAGACATGGACATGGACATGAACATGGAACGGACATGGACATGAACATGAACATGAACATGGAACGGACTTGGACATGAACATGGAACGGACATGGACATGGACATCGAACGGACATGGAACAGACATAGACATGGACATGGAACGGACATGGACATGAACATGAACATGGAACGGACTTGGACATGGACATAGACATGGACATGGACATGGAACGGACATGGACATGAACATGAAACGGACATGGACATGAACATGAACATGGAATGGACATGGACAGGGGCATGGAACGGACATGGACATCGAACGAACACGGACATGGAACGGACATGGACATGAACATGGAATGGTCATGGACATGGACATGGACATGGAGCGGACATGGGCATGAACATGAACATGGAATGGACATGGACATGGCCATGGACATGGACATGAACATGGAATGGACATGGACATGGACATGGACATGGACAAGGACATGAACATGGAACGGACATGGACATGAACATGAACATGGAACGGACATGGACATGAACATGAACATGGAATGGACATGGCCATGGACATGGACATGGACAAGGACATGAACATGGAACGGACATGGACATGCGCATGGACATGGAACGGACATGGACATGAACATGGAACGGACATGGACATGGAACGGACATGGACATGGAACGGACATGGACATGGAACGGACATGGCCATGGACATGAACATGGACATGGACATGGAACGGACATGGACATGGAACGGACATGGACATGGACATGGGACGGACATGGACATGGAACGGACATGGACATGGAACGGACATGGACATGGACATGGACATGAAACGGACATGGACATGGACATGAACATGGAACGAACATGGACATGGAACGGACATGGACATGAACATGGAACGGACATGGACATGGAACGGACATGGACATGAACATGGAACGGACATGGACATGGACATCGAACGGACATGGACATGGACATCGAACGGACATCGAACGGACATGGACATGAACATGGAACGGACATGGACATGAACATGGAACGGGCATGGACATGGACATGGACATGGACATGGACATGGACATGTACACGGACATGGACATGGACATGAACATGGAACGGACATGGACATGAACATGAACATGGAACGGACTTGGACATGGACATAGACATGGACATGGACATGGAACGGACATGGACATGAACATGAACATGAAACGGACATGGACATGAACATGAACATGGAATGGACATGAACATGGGCATGGAACGGACATGGACATCGAACGAACACGGACATGGAACGGACATGGACATGAACATGGAATGGACATGGACATGGACATGGAGCGGAAATGGGCATCAACATGAACATGGAACGGACATGGACATGAACATGGAATGGACATGGACATGGCCATGGACATGGACATGGACAAGGACATGGACATGGACAAGGACATGGAGCGGACATGGACATGAACATGGAACGGACATGGACATGAACATGAACATGGACATGGACATGGACATAAACATAAACATCAACATAAACATAAACATGAGCATGGAACGGACATGGACATGGAACGGACATGGACATGAACATGGAACGGAAATGGACATGAACATGGAACGGACATGGACATGGACATCGAACGGACATGGAACAGACATGGACATGAACATGGAACGGACATGGACATGAACATGGAACGGGCATGGACATGAACATGGAATGGACATGGACATGGACATGAACATGGAACGGACATGGACATGAACATGAACATGAACATGGGACGGACATGGACATGGACATGGAACGGACATGGACATGGAACGGACATGGACATGGAACGGACATGGACATGGACATGGAACGGACATGTACATGAACATGGAACGGACATGGACATGAACATGGAACGGACATGGACATGAACATGGAACGGACTTGGACATGGAACGGACATGGACATGAACATGGAACCGACATGGAATGGACATGGACATGAACATGGAACGGACATGGACATGAACATGAACATGGATTGGACATGGACATGGACATGGACATAAACATCAACATCAACATAAACATGAGCATGGAACGGACATGGACATGGAACGGACATGGACATGAACATGGAACGGAAATGGACATGAACATGGAACGGACATGGACATGAACATGGAACGGACATGGACATGAACATGGAACGGACATGGACATGAACATGGAACGGGCATGGACATGAACATGGAACGGACATGGACATGAACATGAACATGGAACGGACATGGACATGGACATGGACATGGAACGGACATGGACATGGAACCAACATGGACATGGAACGGACATGGACATGGACATGGAACGGACATGGACATGAACATGGAACGGGCATGGACATGGACATGGACATGGACATGGACATGGACATGGACATAGACATGGAACGGACATGGACATGAACATGGAACCGACATGGACATGGACATGGACATGGAACGGACATGGATATGGAACGGACACGGACATGGAACGGACATGGACATGAACATGGAATGGACATGGACATGGACATGAACATGAACATGGAACGGACATGGACATGAACATGAACATGGAACGGACATGGACATGAACATGAACATGGAACGGACATGGACATGGACATGGACATGGACATGGAACGGACATGGACATGGACATGGACATAAACATGAACATGAACATGGAACGGACATGGACATGAACATGGAACGGACATGGACATGGACATCGAACGGACATGGAACGGACATGAACATGGAACGGACATGGACATGAACATGGAATGGGCATGGACATGAACATGGAATGGACATGGACATGGACATGGACATGAACATGGAACGGACATGGACATGAACATGAACATGGACATGGAACGGACATGGACATGGACATGGAACGGACATGGACATGGAACCAACATGGACATGGAACGGACATGGACATGGACATGGAACGGACATGTACATGAACATGGAACGGACATGGACATGAACATGGAACGGACATGGAACGGACATGGACATGAACATGGAACGGACATGGACATGAACATGGAACGGGCATGGAACGGACATGGACATGAACATGGAACCGACATGGACATGAACATGGAACGGGCATGGACATGAATATGGAATGGACATGGACATGGACATGGAACGGACATGGACATAAACATGAACATGAACATGGAACGGAAATGGACATGGACATGGAACGGACATAGACATGGAACGGACATGGACATGAACATGGAACGGACATGGACATGAACATGGAACGGACATGGACATGAACATGGAACGGACATGGACATGGACATGGAACGGACATGGAACGGACATGGACATGAACATGGAACGGACATGGACATGAACATGGAATGGACATGGAACGGGCATGGACATGAACATGGAATGGACATGGACATGAACATGGAACGGATATGGACATGAACATGAACATGAACATGAACATGGAATGGACATGGACATGAACATGGAACGGATATGGACATGAACATGGAACGGATATGGACATGAACATGAACATGAACATGGAACGGACATGGACATGAACATGGAACGGACATGAACATGAACATGGAACGGATATGGACATGAACATGAACATGGACATGGACATGGAACGGACATGGACATGAACATGGAACGGACATGAACATGAACATGGAACGGACATAGACATGGACATGAACATGGAATGGGCATGGACATGGACATGGACATGGAATGGACATGGAATGGACATGGACATGGACATGAACGTGGAACGGACATGGACATGAACATAAACATGAACATGAACATGGAATGGACATGGACATGGACATGGAGCGGACATGGAACGGACATGGACATGAACATGAAACGGACATGGACATGAACATGAACATGGAATGGACATGGACATGGACATGGACATGGACATGGATATGGACATGGACATGGACATGGAACGGACATGGACATGAACATGAACATGAACATGAACATGAGCATGGAACGGACATGGACATGAACATGGAACGGAAATGGACATGAACATGGAACGGACATGGACATGGACATCGAACGGACATGGAACGGACATGGACATGAACGTGGAACGGACATGGACATGAACATGGAACGGGCATGGACATGAACATGGAATGGACATGGACATGAACATGGACATGAACATGGAACGGACATGGACATGAACATGAACATGAACATGAACATGGAACGGACATGGACATGGACATGGACATGGAACGGACATGGACATGAACATGGAACGGGCATGGACATGGACATGGACATGGAACCGACATGGACATGAACATGGAACCGACATGGACATGGACATGGAACGGACATGGATATGGAACGGACACGGACATGGAACGGACATGGACATGAACATGGAATGGACATGGACATGGACATCAACATGAACATGGAACGGACATGGACATCAACATGAACATGGAACGGACATGGACATGACCATGAACATGGAACGGACATGGACATGGACATGGACATGGACATAGAGCGGACATGGACATGGACATGGACATAAACATGAACATGAACATGGAACGGACATGGACATGGACATGGACATAAACATGAACATGGAACGGACATGGACATGGACATGGACATGGACATGGACATAAACATAAACATAAACATAAACATGAGCATGGAACGGACATGGACATGAACATGGAACGGAAATGGACATGAACATGGAACGGACATGGACATGGACATCGAACGGACATGGAACGGACATGGACACGAACATGGAACGGACATGGACATGAACATGGAACGGGCATGGACATGAACATGGAATGGACATGGACATGGACATGGACATGGACATGGACATGGACATGAACATGGAACGGACATGGACATGAACATGAACATGAACATGGAACGGACATGGACATGGACATGGACATGGAACGGACATGGACATGGACATGGAACGGACATGGACATGGAACCAACATGGACATGGAACGGACATGGACATGGACATGAAACGGACATGTACATGAACATGGAACGGACATGGACATGAACATGGAACGGACATGGAACGGACATGGACATGAACATGGAACGGACATGGACATGAACATGGAACGGGCATGGAACGGACATGGACATGAACATGGAACCGACATGGACATGAACATGGAACGGGCATGGACATGAACATGGAATGGACATGGACATGGACATGGACATGAACATGGAACGGACATGGACATGAACATGAACATGGAACGGACATGGACATGGACATAAACATGAACATGAACATGGAACGGACATGGACATGGAACGGACATGGACATGAACATGGAACGGACATGGACATGAACATGGAACGGACATGGACATGAACATGGAACGGACATGGACATCGACATCGAACGGACATGGAACGGACATGGACATGAACATGGAACGGACATGGACATGAACATAAACATGAACATGAACATGGAATGGACATGGACATGGACATGGAACGGACATGGACATGAACATGAAACGGGCATGGACATGAACATGAACATGGAATGGACATGGACATGGACATGGATATGGACATGGACATGGACATGGACATGTAACGGACATGGACATGGAACGGACATGAACATGGACATAAACATGAACATGAACATGAACATGGAACGGACATGGACATGGAACGGACATGGACATGAACATGGAACGGACATGGACATGAACATGGAACGGACATGGACATCGACATCGAACGGACATGGAACGGACATGGACATGAACATGGAACGGACATGGACATGAACATTGAACGGGCATGGACATGGACATCGAACGGACATGGAACGGACATAGACATGAACATGGAACGGACATGGACATGAACATGGAACGGACATGGACATGAACATGGAATGGACATGGAACGGGCATGGACATGAACATGGAACGGACATGGACATGAACATGAACATGGAACGGATATGGACATGAACATGAACATGGAACGGACATGGACATGGACATGGACATGGAACGGACATGGACATGAACATGGAACGGACATGAACATGAACATGGAACGGACATGGACATGGACATGAACATGGAATGGGCATGGACATGGACATGGACATGGACATGGACATGGACATGGAATAGACATGGACATGAACATGGAACGGACATGGACATGAACATAAACATGAACATGAACATGGAATGGACATGGATATGGACATGGACATGGACATGGACATGGAACGGACATGGAACGGACATGAACATGAACATGAAACGGACATGGACATGAACATGAACATGGAATGGACATGGACATGGACATGGATATGGACATGGACAGGGACATGGACATGGACATGTAACGGACATGGACATGGAACGGACATGGACATGGAACGGACATGGATATGGAACTTACATGAACATGAACATGAACCTGGAACGGACATGGACATGGAACGGACATGGACATGAACATGGAATGGACATGGAATGGACATGGAATGGACATGGACATGGAACTTACATGAACATGAACATGAACCTGGAACGGACATGGACATGGAACGGACATGGACATGAACATGGAATGGACATGGAATGGACATGGACATGGACATGGACATGGACATGGACATGGAATAGACATGGACATGAACATGGAACGGACATGGACATGAACATAAACATGAACATGAACATGGAATGGACATGGATATGGACATGGACATGGACATGGACATGGAACGGACATGGAACGGACATGAACATGAACATGAAACGGACATGGACATGAACATGAACATGGACATGGACATAAACATGAACATGAACATGGAACGGACATGGACATGGACATAAACATGAACATGAACATGAACATGGAACGGACATGGACATGGAACGGACATGGACATGAACATGGAACGGACATGGACATGAACATGGAACGGACATGGACATGAACATTGAACGGGCATGGACATGGACATCGAACGGACATGGAACGGACATAGACATGAACATGGAACGGACATGGACATGAACATGGAACGGACATGGACATGAACATGGAATGGACATGGAACGGGCATGGACATGAACATGAACATGGAATGGACATGGACATGGACATGAACATGGAACGGATATGGACATGAACATGAACATGGAACGGACATGGACATGGACATGGACATGGAACGGACATGGACATGAACATGGAACGGACATGAACATGAACATGGAACGGACATGGACATGGACATGAACATGGAATGGGCATGGACATGGACATGGACATGGACATGGACATGGACATGGACATGGAATAGACATGGACATGAACATGGAACGGACATGGACATGAACATAAACATGAACATGAACATGGAATGGACATGGATATGGACATGGACATGGACATGGACATGGAACGGACATGGAACGGACATGAACATGAACATGAAACGGACATGGACATGAACATGAACATGGAATGGACATGGACATGGACATGGACATGGATATGGACATGGACAGGGACATGGACATGGACATGTAACGGACATGGACATGGAACGGACATGGACATGGAACGGACATGGATATGGAACTTACATGAACATGAACATGAACCTGGAACGGACATGGACATGGAACGGACATGGACATGAACATGGAATGGACATGGAATGGACATGGACATGGAACGGACATGAACATGAACATGAACGTGGACATAGACATGGACATGGACATGGACATGGATATGAACATGAACATGGAATGGACATGGACATCGAACAGACATGGAACGGACATGGGCATGAACATGGAACGGGCATGGACATGGACATGAACATGGAACGGACATAGACATGAAACGGACATGGACATGGAACGGACATGGAAATGGAACGGACATGGACATGGACATCGAACAGACATGGAACGGACATGGGCATGAACATGGAACGGGCATGGACATGGACATGAACATGGAACGGACATGGAACGGACATGGACATGGAACGGACATGGACATGGAACGGACATGGACATGGAACGGACATGGACATGGACATCGAACAGACATGGAACGGACATGGGCATGAACATGGAACGGCCATAAACGGACGCGAACGGACATGGACATGGAATGGACATGGAACGGACATGAACATGAACATGGAACGGACATGGAACGGACATGGACATGAACATGGAACGGGCATGGACATGAACATAGAACGGCCATAAACGGACGCGAACGGACATGGACATGGAACGGACATGGACATTGGACGGACATGGGACGGACATGGACATGAGACAGACATGGACATGGAACGGACATGGAACGGACATGGGCATGAACATGGAACGGGCATGGACATGGACATGAACATGGAACGGACATAGACATGGAACGGACATGGACATGGAACGGACATGGACATGGAACGGACATGGACATGGAACGGACATGGACATGGACATCGAACAGGCATGGAACGGACATGGGCATGAACATGGAACGGCCATAAACGGACGCGAACGGACATGGACATGGAATGGACATGGAACGGACATGAACATGAACATGGAACGGACATGGAACGGACATGGACATGAACATGGAACGGGCATGGACATGAACATAGAACGGCCATAAACGGACGCGAACGGACATGGACATGGAACGGACATGCATACGGAATTTGCTCTGTTGGCCGCCATTTTTCATATTTTCTATTATAGGAGGAAAGCTATGATGAATTGAACCTTAATTTCGATGTCTTTGTGTGAGTTTTGGGGGGCGAAGACTGACTAAAATAAATTCTGGAGCTTCTGAGACTTTGCTCTGTTGACCATGGCAGCCATTTTTCAGAATGGCGGCCATTTTTCACATTTTCGGCTATATCAGGAAAAAATGATATATAGACCTTTAATTTTGGTGTCTATACATGGGTTATCGGCCATGTAGAGTTCATAAATTGCATTATTGAGAAGCCATCTGCCAGTTTTAAAGACATAGGACGTATGGGCAGTCGATAGTTCAATCTATAGAGATTGTAAGACCGAAAATCTTTATCCTGATTTAGGCTATAGATGTAGAGCCGTGTTAAATAATGGTGCGAGAAGCTGTTTGAAGAATTTTCTTGGTGTCGATGTCGATGTCCTTGTGGGTGTACATGTAGCCACACCTTAAAGTCAACAACATTTCCGAAGTACATGTATATATGTCTATTGTATTCCAGCAACACACATTTAAGCGAATACAAGTTGATTTACAGAGACGGTTCATCTTCTCTGTCTTCCTCTCCGCCGTCTTCCTCTTCTACGTGCCCCTCTTCTTTCTCTTCCTCGTCCCCTGTGGCCAGTTCCACATTTTCACAGTGATCTCCGATGTCGCCCCATCCAAACATTTCAGTGCAGTGGAATCCCGCTTTCCTGCAGATACACCTTGCTAACTAGCATTTTGTCTTTGCACAACCGCACTTTACCAAGTGAGGTATGGTGGTCGTCGCAGTCGGTTGAAGGGTCATAATTGGGACCTACCTTGTTTCTTCAAGGATCCAGCCGTAGTTTTGTCGTTATGGTATCTCCGGCTTTGACAGGATGTCATTGATTCAGATAATGGTCTGGTGGTGAGCGCGCAATATTGCCTGGAACAGGGCATCTTGTGTAGGTGGCAGCTTCTCTGCCTGGGCTTGTGTTCCAGGTCATTTCTTTCATTCAATGCTTTGTCTTCTTTTCGCAGAGCTTCAAGGTTGACCATAAACTTAATCTTTTGCTAGCGATACACCTATAGTTCCATCAGCTGCAAACGCGGAAGCGCTCTGGCCACCTGAGAGCTTAACGGCGCGTGGATCGGTGGTTCGCGCCCCGCTGTGGCCATGTCTGTGTGGTCGCAGGATAAAGATCACATGTCCTTATTCGCAGAGAGTAGGGGGTTACCCCTGGGGACATGGCTCCGCTCTCCCTGCTTTTTCCCATTTACGCGATATGACCAAAAGTGGTTAAAGCGTCCTGAATATGCAACCAACCAACCAACAATGGACCTCGGCACAATCGATAGCTAATGTCTGCCTAATGTTTCCTGCATGTCGATCTCTCGCCTTGACTTGGAAACGAGCATCGGGCGAGCAAAGAGGTTTCTGTCTTGTTTAATTTCTACCAGTGTGGCGCCCGTATTCACTGTCATCCGCTTTCCCGTTGCGTTCCAGGTCAGTAGCTTGCACTTCTTCATTGGGGCCCACAGACTGATCGTCTGCGATTTGATACGGGCCGAGACAAATGCATCAAACAACCTCCTTCCAATTTGCTGCTGTGTACATGTCTTTTTTCACCTTTGCTGGTACGACTGCCTTTGTGACAAAGTTGAACAGTTCATCTCCTTCGTCTTCGGTGAATGGATTGCTAAAGCTTGTTAGTGTTGCAGAGATCGAGGGCTTCAATGTTCCCTTCTGGTCGATTCAACACTGCCTTTGAGTGCCCATAGTGATGCGTAGCAAATGGCATGCCAACCACATCTTGAGCATGTTGAGCACCCACAGCTAGCCTTGCAAGTTCTGGCGACATGAGGAAGAACTTTGTCTGGACTTTCTCATTCAGAGTGATGCCGACTAGTCCACCTGCTACCTTCATGCTCTGAAGCATGATAAGAACAATCGCGCAGAACGGCACATTGGAATTCTTGTCCACAACTCAGTTGCCGTAATGGTTCAACTCCTGGTTAAAGTCAGTGTTTGACGTTGTCTATGATTCCATGTAAGCCACGTAGAGTGGTATCATTCGTGCATAGACGAGCTAATCATGGGCCAAACAGTAATCTTCCGTTCTGACCGACCGGATGAAGAGAAGCATCTCCATCACCATTTAGATGTAACCTCGCATGACGACTGCCAGGGGCCGGCCACCGTTCTCGTGCCCTTGCACGGACTCCATGGCTCGTACCATCTCTGCATGTCCTTGTTGTAGCTGCTCACAGCTACCGTCCTTGCACAACAGGTCAAGTTTATCCGCTGCCGTAGTGTCTCCCCACGATATCGGGGATACTCGTGGAAAAAAGCCTCCTTGTATTGCATAATAGGGCTTGTAGGGTGACAATGTGTGCCTCTACAGCTCCCTTTACGTGCTTCCCAGCAATGATCTGTTTGACAGTCACTGGTCCATACAGGTCTGCCTCCGTCCAGCAGTAGTCAATACCGCTGTTCTCGATGTAAGCGGAGCTGAGCCATTACACCATGCAGCTCACCAGGACGGAGAACGATATTATCCAAGTCCTTGCGTGCCATCTGGAGCTGCTTGGCAGGCTTGTAGAGATTCATGTCCAGGGAGATGACCGTCAGGCCCCAATACTTATGTTGTGATGCCCTGGGCCTGCATAAGGACCGCCAACACACTCTCTGCCTTCGACTCACTCCGCTAGGGCTCCATTATATCTCTGTTGTCGCCTACGTCCTGAATGCATTTTCACACTCGCTCGCCAGGGCGGCGCTGCGCAGATTGATAGGAAAAATGCGTCGCGCATTTGTACAAATTAGTGCTGGGACCCAGCCTAAGTCTAATAACGCATGAAATCAGGTGATGAAAAGAAAGAGTTCTGTCACAATTATAACTTTTTCGAAAGAGTAAAAGATGTATTAAATACGCAAAGCTCGTTATTTTTATGTTTGATTGTTGAAAACTATAATGTTGCAGAAAATTACAGCTGATTTGACCGTTTTTTTTAAGAATCTTGAAATTTGCGCCCGGCCGACAGCAGCGGTAAAAGCGAAGCTTGCGTAGCGCCACCGTGTGGGGAGCTTGCCGCTAACATAATCTTTCACTCTGCGCAGGTGCAGCAATGAGTGGCGATGACCCCGCTCGTGCCGTTGGTAGACAGTCGCCTATGAGTGAGTGGTATGCCTGCCATATGGGATGTTGCGCCACAAAGACACCGGAAGTAAAGTTCTAGGCATCGTAGTTTTCGTGATATAGCCGAAAATATTTCAAAATGACCGCCTTTTTGAAAAATGGGCGCCATGGCCAACATAGCAAATTCCGGAGAGCTCAAGAATTGATGTTTATGAGTTTGCACCCCTAAAAAACCCGCACCAAAACACTCGAAGTAAAGTTCTATGCATCAACATGTTCCTTACATAGCCGCAAATGGGAATAATGGCCAACAGAGCAAAGTTTCAGAGTGCCAACAATCTTTTTATTGCTACGTAGGGTCATCCGAAGATATTTAAATGGGTAGTATCATTTAATTAAAAAATTCCCACGGAATCCATGATGCTCTCTGACTATAAACGAATATTTAATTTTTTTTCTTTTTTATCGTTGTAGTTATTTCTGTATTTGCCCTTTAGCCGTGAGAGCGCTGGGCCGCGCGGCTTGTGAAGCCCGCTCCTCACTGACGCATGCGCACAGCGCGACAACGCTCCATCAGACCAGCTAACCAATTTGTTCAACCATTTTATCTTGTCTTTATTGTTAGCCATTCAAGCACAAAAATTGTCACTAAAATAAAATATATTAAACTTGGAACTAAGTGGGGGTATGGTATGATATTATTCACTCATAGACGGTTACATAACGTTATTTCATAGAAAAGTAAAGATATTTGTGAGATAAGCGTAACACATAGCTGACTTAGACATTCAACTTTATTCAGCCAATTCTCAAAAAAACTTCTTGGTATGTTGCCAAAGAAAAAGGTGGAAGGTCACCATTGGGTCACGAGCACATGCCTCCCGCCCCACTGGGTCACGAGCACAGGCCTCGCGCCCCACTGAGTCACGAGCACATGCCTCCCGCCCCACTGGGTCACGAGCACAGGCCTCCCGCCCAACTGGGTCACGAGCACAGGCCTCCCGCCCAACTGGGTCACGAGCACAGGCCTCCCGCCCCACTGGGTCACGAGCACAGGCCTCCCGCCCAACTGGGTCACGAGCACAGGCCTCCCGCCCCACTGGGTCACGAGCACAGGCCTCCCGCCCAACTGGGTCACGAGCACAGGCCTCCCGCCCCACTGGGTCACGAGCACATGCCTCCCGCCCCACTGGGTCACGAGCACAGGCCTCCCGCCCCACTGGGTCACGAGCACAGGCCTCCCGCCCCACTGAGTCACGAGCACAGGCCTCCCGCCCCACTGGGTCACGAGCACATGCCTCCCGCCCCACTGGGTCACGAGCACAGGCCTCCCGCCCCACAGGGTCACGAGCACAGGCCTCCCGCCCCACTGGGTCACGAGCACATGCCTCCCGCCCCACTGGGTCACGAGCACAGGCCTCCCGCCCCACTGGGTCACGAGCACATGCCTCCCGCGCCACTGGATCACGAGCACAGGCCTCCCGCCCAACTGGGTCACGAGCACAGGCCTCCCGCCCAACTGGGTCACGAGCACAGGCCTCCCGCCCCACTGGGTCACGAGCACAGGCCTCCCGCCCCACTGGGTCACGAGCACATGCCTCCCGCCCCACTGGGTCACGAGCACAGGCCTCCCGCCCCACTGGGTCACGAGCACATGCCTCCCGCGCCACTGGGTCACGAGCACAGGCCTCCCGCCCAACTGGATCACGAGCACAGGCCTCCCGCCCAACTGGGTCACGAGCACAGGCCTCCCGCCCCACTGGGTCACGAGCACATGCCTCCCGCCCCACTGGGTCACGAGCACATGCCTCCCGCCCCACTGGGTCATGAGCACAGGACTCCCGCCCAACTGGGTCACGAGCACATGCCTCCCGCCCAACTGGGTCACGAGCACAGGCCTCCCGCCCCACTGGGTCACGAGCACATGCCTCCCGCCCAACTGGGTCACGAGCACAGGCCTCCCGCCCCACTGGGTCACGAGCACAGGCCTCCCGCCCCACTGGGTCACGAGCACATGCCTCCCGCCCCACTGGGTCATGAGCACAGGCCTCCCGCCCAACTGGGTCACGAGCACAGGCCTCCCGCCCCACTGGGTCACGAGCACATGCCTCCCGCCCCACTGGGTCATGAGCACAGGCCTCCCGCCCCACTGGGTCACGAGCACAGGCCTCCCGCCCCACTGGGTCACGAGCACATGCCTCCCGCCCCACTGGGTCATGAGCACATGCCTCCCGCCCAACTGGGTCACGAGCACAGGCCTCCCGCCCCACTGGGTCACGAGCACAGGCCTCCCGCCCCACTGGGTCACGAGCACATGCCTCCCGCCCAACTGGGTCACGAGCACAGGCCTCCCGCCCCACTGGGTCACGAGCACAGGCCTCCCGCCCCACTGGGTCACGAGCACAGGCCTCCCGCCCCACTGGGTCACGAGCACAGGCCTCGCAGGAGTGGTTATCAAATCTGCCAGGGCAAGCGTTAAAAAGAGAACTGCTGAAGAGCGGAGTGTGTGGCCATCCACACTAGAGGCAGCCTGTGCCCAGGGTGACAGGAATATCTAAAGTCAGACACACAAACACACCTTTTATACCAAATGACTGTACAACATTAACGAACATAAAACACTTGGTCGCTGACTAGAATATCTGACGGGACAGAAGCACAGGCAAAATATGTACAGACTGATCAAGACCCGTCAGATAATGATTGCAATGGCTAGCCAGAGTAACACGTATCTGTTGAAACAATAATAGTTAGCCAGTGACACTGTTCTGACACATCGATAGTCTGCTAAAGTGACACTTATCTGTTCTGACACATCGTTGGTCAGCCAGAGTAACACTGATCTGTTCTGACACATCGATAATCAACCAGTGACACTTATCTGTTCTGACACATCGTTTGTCAGCCAACATATTACAGTTCCTAGGAGAACACAAGGAGACAAGTCTGGGTTTCACGACCGTGTGTTTCAAGTGAGGGGGTTTAACCATTTGCTACAAACATGTCACATGTGGTTACGTTATGGAAACTAGGTTGCGAGGAGACAGCCTCAACCCATAGCGTCCATTACACTGTTAATTACTCACACACTCAGAACATGTCCTCCCCGCCACCCGCCACTTGTCAAATAGTCAATTATTGTCAGGTACAAAAATCAATACAAAGACAGATAAGGAATGTATACACACACAAAAACCCCAAGAAAGTGGTCCGGCAAGTACGTAGGTTCAGCATATTGAAAAGAAACTGTGTTGGTAGCTGGGTAGCGGGGCAAGCCAGACGATATCCAAGGCGCCAGGACCCCGATTACAGGCGGTATCCAAGGCGCAAGGACCCTGGTTACAGGCGGTATCCAAGCCAGTAACCAGGTTACAGGCGGTATCGAAGTCGCCAGGACCCTGGTTACAGGCGGTATCCAAGGCGCCAGGCCCCTGGTTACAGGCGGTACCCAAGGCGCCAGGCCCCTGGTTACAGGCAGTATCCGAGGCGCCAGGCCCCTGGTTACAGGCGGTATCCAAGGCGACAGGCCCCTGGTTACAGACAGTATCCGAGGCGCCAGGCCCCTGGTTACAGGCGGTACCCAAGGCGCCAGGCCCCTGCTTACAGGCAGTATCCGAGGCGCCAGGCCCCTGGTTACAGGCGGTATCCAAGGCGCCAGGCCCCTGGTTACAGACAGTATCCGAGGCGCCAGGCCCCTGGTTACAGGCGGTACCCAAGGCGCCAGGCCCCTGGTTACAGGCGGTATCCGAGGCGCCAGGCCCCTGGTTACAGGCGGTATCCAAGGCGACAGGCCCCTGGTTACAGACAGTATCCGAGGCGCCAGGCCCCTGGTTACAGGCGGTATCCAAGGCGACAGGCCCCTGGTTACAGACAGTATCCGAGGCGCCAGGCCCCTGGTTACAGGCGGTATCCAAGGCGACAGGCCCCTGGTTACAGACAGTATCCGAGGCGCCAGGCCCCTGGTTACAGGCAGTATCCGAGGCGCCAGGCCTGCTGAGACGACCACACTGGCTGCTTGACAGGGCGACGGCCAAGCTCATCGCCCCTCCAATCAGCGCGCTTCACGACGTCCGGCCAGCTGTACCCGCCGTCACGTGGCACTATCTATGCAGGGGGCGCCACCTCACAAAGCGCCTGTGTCACGTGGCACTCTATGTAGGGGGCGCCACCTCACAATGCGCCAGACATCTCGTCGTTCTTCTTGCCCACGGCGTCAGGGTCTGAGAGAGGGTCAAGGTCAGCGAACAGGTTGAACCACGCCGACATGTCTCCCTGAAACGGAAACAGACAGATCAACGATAGAATCACTGGGTCCCCACACCACAGAGGGCCCCTGTATCAAATATAACACATGGCACTGACCTGGCCCACTGGGTCCCCACACCACAGAGGGCCCCTGTATCAAATATAACACGTGGCCCTGACCTTCTGGCCCACTGGGTCCCCACACCACACAGGGCCCCTGTATCAAATATAACACATGGCCCTGACCTTCTGGCCCACTGGGTCCCCTCCCCACAGAGTGCCCATGTATCAAATATAACACGTGGCACTGACCTTCTGGCCCACTGGGTCTCCACACCACATAATGCCCCTGTATCAAATATAACACGTGGCACTGACCTTCTGCCCCTTGTTACTATACAACAGGCGGTACTGTTCTTCTGGCCCTTGTTACTAGACACCACGTGGTACTGACCTTGCGGCCCTTGTTACTACACACCACGTGGTACTGACCTTCTGGCCCTTGTTACTAGACACCACGTGGTACTGACCTTCTAGCCCTTGTTACTAGACACCACGTGGCACTGACCTTCTGGCCCTTGTTACTATACAACAGGCGGTACTGTCCTTCTGGCCCTTGTTACTACACACCACGTGGCACTGACCTTCTGGCCCCTGTTACTACACACCACGTGGTACTGACCTTGTGGCCCTTGTTACTACACACCACGTGGTACTGACCTTCTGGCCCTTGTTACTAGACACCACGTGGTACTGACCTTCTGGCCCTTGTTACTACACACCACGCGGTACTGACCTTCTGGCCCCTGTTACTACACACCACGTGGTACTGACCTTCTGGCCCTTGTTACTAGACACCACGTGGCACTGACCTTCTGGCCCCTGTTACTACACACCACGCGGTACTGACCTTCTGGCCCCTGTTACTACACACCACGTGGCACTGACCTTGTGGCCCTTGTTACTAGACACCACGTGGTACTGACCTTCTGGCCCTTGTTACTACACACCACGTGGCACTGACCTTCTGGCCCTTGTTACTAGACACCACGTGGCACTGACCTTCTGGCCCCTGTTACTACACACCAAGTGGCACTGACCTTCTGGCCCTTGTTACTAGACACCACGTGGCACTGACCTTCTGGCCCCTGTTACTACACACCACGTGGCACTGACCTTCTGGCCCTTGTTACTAGACACCACGTGGTACTGACCTTCTGGCCCTTGTTACTAGACACCACGCGGTACTGACCTTCTGGCCCCTGTTACTACACACCACGTGGCACTGACCTTCTGGCCCTTGTTACTAGACACCACGTGGCACTGACCTTCTGGCCCCTGTTACTACACACCACGTGGCACTGACCTTCTGGCCCTTGTTACTAGACACCACGTGGCACTGACCTTATGGCCCCTGTTACTACACACCACGTGGCACTGACCTTCTGGCCCTTGTTACTAGACACCACGTGGCACTGACCTTCTGGCCCCTGTTACTACACACCACGTGGCACTGACCTTCTGGCCCTTGTTACTAGACACCACGCGGTACTGACCTTCTGGCCCTTGTTACTACACACCACGCGGTACTGACCTTCTGGCCCCTGTTACTACACACCACGTGGTACTGACCTTCTTGCCCTTGTTACTACACACCACGCGGTACTGACCTTCTGGCCCCTGTTACTACACACCACGTGGTACTGACCTTGTGGCCCTTGTTACTACACACCACGTGGTACTGACCTTCTGGCCCCTGTTACTACACACCACGTGGCACTGACCTTCTGGCCCTTGTTACTAGACACCACGTGGCACTGACCTTCTGGCCCCTGTTACTACACACCACGTGGCACTGACCTTCTGGCCCTTGTTACTAGACACCACGTGGCACTGACCTTCTGGCCCCTGTTACTACACACCACGTGGCACTGACCTTCTGGCCCTTGTTACTAGACACCACGCGGTACTGACCTTCTGGCCCCTGTTACTACACACCACGTGGCACTGACCTTCTGGCCCTTGTTACTACACACCACGCGGTACTGACCTTCTGGCCCTTGTTACTACACACCACGTGGTACTGACCTTCGGGCCCCTGTTACTACACACCACGTGGCACTGACCTTCTGGCCCTTGTTACTAGACACCACGTGGCACTGACCTTCTGGCCCTTGTTACTACACACCACGTGGCACTGACCTTTTGGCCCTTGTTACTACACACCACGTGGTACTGACCTTCTGGCCCTTGTTACTACACACCACGTGGCACTGACCTTCTGGCCCTTGTTACTACACACCACGTGGCACTGACCTTCTGGCCCTTGTTACTACACACCACGTGGTACTGACCTTCTGGCCCTTGTTACTACACACCACGAGGTACTGACATTCTGGCCCTTGTAACTAGACACCACGTGGCAGTGACCTTGTGGCCCTTGTTACTAGACACCACGTGGCACTGACCTTTTGGCCCCTGTTACTACACACCACGTGGTACTGACCTTCTGGCCCATGTTACTACACACCACGTGGCACTGACCTTCTGGCCCTTGTTACTACACACCACGTGGCACTAACCTTCAGGCCCTTGTTACTACACACCACGCGGTGGCCCACTGGGTCCCACACCACAGAGGGCCCCTGTATCAAATATAACACGTGGCCCTGACCTTCTGGCCCACTGGGTCCCCACACCACACAGGGCCCCTGTATCAAATATAACACATGGCCCTGACCTTCTGGCCCACTGGGTCCCCACACCACAGAGGGCCTCTGTATCAAATATAACACGTGGCAGAGACCTGACCCACTGGGTCCCACACCACAGAGGGCCCCTGTATCAAATATAACACGTGGCCCTGACCTTCTGGC
This sequence comes from Arenicola marina, assembly GCA_964019135.1. Taxonomy (NCBI): domain Eukaryota; kingdom Metazoa; phylum Annelida; class Polychaeta; family Arenicolidae; genus Arenicola; species Arenicola marina. The sequence continues at coordinate 8,063,884 of OZ025265.1, forward strand.
CCACTGGGTCCCCACACCACACAGGGCCCCTGTATCAAATATAACACATGGCCCTGACCTTCTGGCCCACTGGGTCCCCACACCAGAGGGCCCCTGTATCAAATATAACACGTGGCCCTGACCTTCTAGCCCACTGGGTCCCCTCCCCACAGAGTGCCCATGTATCAAATATAACACGTGGCACTGACCTTCTGGCCCACTGGGTCTCCACACCACATAATGCCCCTGTATCAAATATAACACGTGGCACTGACCTTCTGCCCCTTGTTACTATACAACAGGCGGTACTGTCCTTCTGGCCCTTGTTACTACACACCACGTGGTACTGACCTTGTGGCCCTTGTTACTACACACCACGTGGTACTGACCTTCTGGCCCTTGTTACTACACACCACATGGTACTGACCTTCTGGCCCCTGTTACTACACACCACGTGGTACTGACCTTCTGGCCCCTGTTACTACACACCACGTGGTACTAACCTTCTGGCCCTTGTTACTAGACACCACGCGGTACTGACCTTCTGGCCCCTGTTACTACACACCACGTGGTACTGACCTTCTGGCCCCTGTTACTACACACCACGTGGTACTGACCTTCTGGCCCTTGTTACTACACACCACGTTATACTGAACTTCTGGCCCTTGTTACTACACACCACGTGGCACTAACCTTCTGGCCCCTGTTACTACACACCACGTGGTACTGAGCTTCTGGCCCTTGTTACTAGACACCACGCGGTACTGACCTTCTGGCCCTTGTTACTACACACCACGCGGTACTGACCTTCTGGCCCTTGTTACTACACACCACGTGGTACTGACCTTCTGGCCCTTGTTACTACACACCACGTGGTACTGACCTTCTGGCCCCTGTTACTACACACCACGCGGTACTGACCTTCTGGCCCTTGTTACTACACACCACGCGGTACTGACCTTCTGGCCCTTGTTACTACACACCACGTGGTACTGACCTTCTGGCCCTTGTTACTACACACCACGCGGTACTGACCTTCTGGCCCTTGTTACTACACACCACGTGGTACTGACCTTCTGGCCCCTGTTACTACACACCACGTGGTACTAACCTTCTGGCCCTTGTTACTACACACCACGTGGTACTGACCTTCTGGCCCCTGTTACTACACACCACGTGGTACTGACCTTCTGGCCCTTGTTACTACACAGCACGTTATACTGAACTTCTGGCCCTTGTTACTACACACCACGTGGCACTGACCTTCTGGCCCCTGTTACTACACACCACGTGGTACTGAGCTTCTGGCCCTTGTTACTAGACACCACGCGGTACTGACCTTCTGGCCCTTGTTACTACACACCACGCGGTACTGACCTTCTGGCCCTTGTTACTACACACCACGTGGTACTGACCTTCTGGCCCTTGTTACTACACACCACGCGGTACTGAACTTTTGGCCCTTGTTACTACACACCACGTGGTACTGACCTTCTGGCCCTTGTTACTACATACCACGTGGTACTGACCTTCTGGCCCTTGTTACTACACACCACGTGGTACTGACCTTCTGGCCCTTGTTACTACACACCACGTGGTACTGACCTTCTGGCCCTTGTTACTACACACCACGTGGCACTGACCTTCTGGCCCTTGTTACTACACACCACGCGGTACTGACCTTCTGGCCCTTGTTACTAGACACCAAGTGGCACTGACCTTCTGGCCCTTGTTACTACACACCACGTGGTACTGACCTTCTGGCCCTTGTTACTACACACCACGTGGCACTGACCTTCTGGCCCTTGTTACTACACACCACGTTATACTGAACTTCTGGCCCTTGTTACTAGACACCAAGTGGCACTGACCTTCTGGCCCTTGTTACTACACACCACGTGGTACTGACCTTCTGGCCCTTGTTACTACACACCACGTGGTACTGACCTTCTGGCCCTTGTTACTAGACACCACGCGGTACTGACCTTCTGGCCCTTGTTACTACACACCACGTGGTACTGAGCTTCTGGCCCTTGTTACTAGACACCACGCGGTACTGACCTTCTGGCCCTTGTTACTACACACCACGCGGTACTGACCTTCTGGCCCTTGTTACTACACACCACGTGGTACTGACCTTCTGGCCCTTGTTACTACATACCACGTGGTACTGACCTTCTGGCCCTTGTTACTACACACCACGTTATACTGAACTTCTGGCCCTTGTTACTACACACCACGTGGCACTGACCTTCTGGCCCTTGTTACTACACACCACGTGGTACTGACCTTCTGGCCCTTGTTACTACACACCACGTGGTACTGACCTTCTGGCCCTTGTTACTACACACAACGTGGCACTGACCTTCTGGTCCTTGTTACTACACACCACGCGGTACTGAACTTTTGGCCCTTGTTACTACACACCACGTGGTACTGACCTTCTGGCCCCTGTTACTACACACCACGTGGTACTGACCTTCTGGCCCCTGTTACTACACACCACGTGGCACTGACCTTCTGGCCCTTGTTACTACACACCACGTGGTACTGACCTTCTGGTCCTTGTTACTACACACCACGCGGTACTGACCTTCTGGTCCTTGTTACTACACACCACGCGGTACTGACCTTCTGGCCCTTGTTACTACACACCACGTGGCACTGACCTTCTGGCCCTTGTTACTACACACCACGTGGTACTGACCTTCTGGCCCTTGTTACTACACACCACGTGGTACTGACCTTCTGGCCCTTGTTACTACACACCACGTGGTACTGACCTACTGGTCCTTGTTACTACACACCACGTGGTACTGACCTTCTGGCCCCTGTTACTACACACCACGTGGCACTGACCTTCTGGCCCTTGTTACTACACACCACGTGGTACTGACCTTCTGGCCCTTGTTACTACACACCACGCGGTACTGACCTTCTGGCCCTTGTTACTACACACCACGTGGTACTGACCTTCTGGTCCTTGTTACTACACACCACGTGGTACTGACCTTCTGGCCCCTGTTACTACACACCACGTGGCACTGACCTTCTGGCCCTTGTTACTACACACCACGTGGTACTGACCTTCTGGCCCTTGTTACTACACACCACGTGGTACTGACCTTCTGGCCCTTGTTACTACACACAACGTGGCACTGACCTTCTGGCCCTTGTTACTACACACCACGTGGCACTGACCTTCTGGCCCTTGTTACTACACACCACGTGGTACTGACCTTCTGGCCCCTGTTACTACACACCACGTGGCACTGACCTTCTGGCCCTTGTTACTACACACCACGTGGTACTGACCTTCTGGTCCTTGTTACTACACACCACGTGGTACTGACCTTCTGGCCCCTGTTACTACACACCACGTGGCACTGACCTTCTGGCCCTTGTTACTACACACCACGTGGTACTGACCTTCTGGTCCTTGTTACTACACACCACGTGGTACTGACCTTCTGGCCCCTGTTACTACACACCACGTGGTACTAACCTTCTGGCCCCTGTTACTACACACCACGTGGCACTGACCTTCTGGCCCTTGTTACTACACACCACGTGGCACTGACCTTGTGGCCCTTGTTACTAGACACCACGTGGTACTGAACTTCTGGCCCTTGTTACTACACACCACGTGGCACTGACCTTCTGGCCCTTGTTACTACACACCACGTGGTACTGACCTTCTGGTCCTTGTTACTACACACCACGTGGTACTGACCTTCTGGCCCCTGTTACTACACACCACGTGGTACTGAACTTTTGGCCCTTGTTACTACACACCACGTGGTACTGACCTTCTGGCCCTTGTTACTACACACCACGTGGTACTGACCTTCTGGTCCTTGTTACTACACACCACGTGGTACTGACCTTCTGGCCCTTGTTACTACACACCACGTGGTACTGACCTTCTGGCCCTTGTTACTAGACACCACGTGGTACTGACCTTTTTACCCTTGCCCTTGGCCTGCTTGTCGCCCGGCGTTCCGCTCGGGCCCACAGCCGCCGCTCTCTGCTGCGAGGTGGCGCCGCCGGGGGGTCCCGGGGGTCCGGGGGGTCCGGCCGGGGACGCCCCGGGGTGCATGGCCAGGAGTCCCGACGCCGCCACGGGCCCTTCGAAGGAGAACACAGTTAAAGATGAAGAGCAAGGTATTTGGCATCAACGTTAACATTTGACAGGTGTTACTTGGAAGCTGAGTTGAGTACCTTAAATAAAAGACAAGGACGGGGGTCAGATTCTCCTCCGCGGGGAGAGCATCATACGCGAAGACAAGAATCTAACACAACACAACGATACCTAAATTGGGCCATCAGATGGCTTGTCACCGAGACGTTCATCGGGCGAGATTCATACCATTAAAACATGCATTACTGTGAGTACACCCGCCACCTTCCGAGACAACTAACCTTGAACCCCTAACATGGCCGCCATCTGCCGAGACAACTAACCCTGAACCCCTAACATGGCCGCCATCTGCCGAGACAACTAGCCCTGAACTCCTAACATGGCCGACATCTGCCGAGACAACTAACCCTGAACCCCTAACATGGCCGACATCTGCCGAGACAACTAGCCCTGAACCCCTAACATGGCCGACATCTGCCGAGACAACTAACCCTGAACCCCTAACATGGCCGCCATCTGCCGAGACAACTAGCCCTGAACCCCTAACATGGCCGCCATCTGCCGAGACAACTAGCCCTGAACCCCTAACATGGCCGACATCTGCCGAGACAACTAACCCTGAACCCCTAACATGGCCGACATCTGCCGAGACCACTGACCTTGAGCGCCCCCCATGGCCGCCATCTGCCGAGACAACAACTAACCCTGGACCCCTAACATGGCCGCCATCTGCCGAGACAACTAACCCTGAACCCCTAACAAGGCCGCCATCTGCCGAGACAACTAACCCTGAACCCCTAACATGGCCGCCATCTGCCGAGACAACTAACCCTGAACCCCTAACAAGGCCGCCATCTGCCGAGACAACTAACCCTGAACCCCTAACATGGCCGCCATCTGCCGAGACAACTAACCCTGAACCCCTAACATGGCCGCCATTTGCCGAGACAACTAACCCCGAACCCCTAACCTGGCCGCCATCTGCCGAGACAACTAACCCTGAACCCCTAACATGGCCGCCATCTGCCGAGACAACTAACCCTGAACCCCTAACATGGCCGCCATCTGCCGAGACAACTAACCCTGAACCACTAACATGGCCGCCATATGCCGAGACAACTAACCCTGAATCACTAACAAGGCCGCCATCTGCCGAGACAACTAACCCTGAACCCCTAACAAGGCCGCCATCTGCCGAGACAACTAACCCTGAACCACTAACATGGCCGCCATCTGCCGAAACAACTAACCCTGAACCTCTAACAAGGCCGCCATCTCCCGAGACAACTAACCCTGAACCACTAACCTGGCCGCCATCTGCCGAGACAACTAACCCTGAACCCCTAACATGGCCGCCATCTGCCGAGACAACTAATCCTGAACCCCTAACATGGCCGCCATCTGCCGAGACAACTAACCCTGAATCACTAACAAGGCCGCCATCTGCCGAGACAACTAACCCTGAACCCCTAACAAGGCCGCCATCTGCCGAGACAGCTAACCCCGGACCCCTAACATGGCCGCCATCTGCCGAGACAACTAACCCTGAACCCCTAACATGGCCGCCATCTGCCGAGACAACTAATCCTGAACCCCTAACATGGCCGCCATCTGCCGAGACAACTAACCCTGAACCCCTAACAAGGCCGTCATCTGCCGAGACAACTAACCCTGAACCCCTAACATGGCCGCCACCTTCCGAGACAACTAACCCTGAACCCCTAACATGGCCGCCATCTGCCGAGACAACTAACCCTGAACCCCTAACATGGCCGCCATCTGCCGAGACAACTAATCCTGAACCCCTAACATGGCCGCCATCTGCCGAGACAACTAACCCTGAACCCCTAACATGGCCGCCATCTGCCGAGACAACTAACCCTGAACCACTAACATGGCCGACATCTGCCGAGACAACTAACCCTGAATCACTAACAAGGCCGCCATCTGCCGAGACAACTAACCCTGAACCTCTAACAAGGCCGCCATCTGCCGAGACAACTAACCCTGAACCACTAACATGGCCGCCATATGCCGAGACAACTAACCCTGAATCACTAACAAGGCCGCCATCTGCCGAGACAACTAACCCTGAACCTCTAACAAGGCCGCCATCTGCCGAGACAACTAGCCCTGAACCACTAACATGGCCGACATCTGCCGAGACAACTAATCCTGAACCCCTAACATGGCCGCCATCTGCCGAGACAGCTAACCCTGGACCCCTAACATGGCCGCCATCTGCCGAGACAACTAACCCTGAACCACTAACATGGCCGCCATCTGCCGAGACAACTAACCCTGAACCCCTAACAAGGCCGCCATCTGCCGAGACAACTAATCCTGAACCCCTAACATGGCCGCCATCTGCCGAGACAGCTAACCCTGAACCCCTAACATGGCCGCCATCTGCCGAGACAGCTAACCCTGGACCCATAACATGGCCGCCATCTGCCGAGACAACTAGCCCTGAACCACTAACATGGCCGCCATCTGCCGAGACAACTAATCCTGAACCCCTAACATGGCCGCCATCTGCCGAGACAACTAACCTTGAACTCCTAACATGGCCGCCATCTGCCGAGACAACTAACCCTGAACCCCTAACATGGCCGCCATCTGCCGAGACAACTAACCTTGAACTCCTAACATGGCCGCCATCTGCCGAGACAACTAACCCTGAACCCCTAACATGGCCGCCATCTGCCGAGACAACTAACCCTGAACCCCTAACAAGGCCGCCATCTGCCGAGACAACTAACCCTGAACCCCTAACATGGCCGCCATCTGCCGAGACAACTAACCCTGAACCCCTAACATGGCCGCCATCTGCCGAGACAACTAATCCTGAACCCCTAACATGGCCGCCATCTGCCGAGACAACAACTAACCCTGGACCCCTAACATGGCCGCCATCTGCCGAAACAACTAACCCTGAACCACTAACATGGCCGCCATCTGCCGAGACAACTAACCCTGAACCCCTAACATGGCCGCCATCTGCCGAGACAACTAACCCTGAACCACTAACATGGCCGCCATATGCCGAGACAACTAACCCTGAATCACTAACAAGGCCGCCATCTGCCGAGACAACTAACCCTGAACCCCTAACATGGCCGCCATCTGCCGAGACAACTAACCCTGAACCCCTAACAAGGCCGCCATCTGCCGAGACAACTAACCCTGAACCCCTAACATGGCCGCCATCTGCCGAGACAACTAACCCTGAACCCCTAACCTGGCCGCCATCTGCCGAGACAACTAACCCTGAACCCCTAACATGGCCGCCATCTGCCGAGACAACTAACCCTGAACCCCTAACATGGCCGCCATCTGCCGAGACAACTAACCCTGAACCACTAACATGGCCGCCATATGCCGAGACAACTAACCCTGAATCACTAACAAGGCCGCCATCTGCCGAGACAACTAACCCTGAACCCCTAACAAGGCCGCCATCTGCCGAGACAACTAACCCTGAACCACTAACATGGCCGCCATCTGCCGAAACAACTAACCCTGAACCTCTAACAAGGCCGCCATCTGCCGAGACAACTAACCCTGAACCCCTAACCTGGCCCCCATCTGCCGAGACAACTAACCCTGGACCCCTAACATGGCCGCCATCTTCCGAGACAACTAACCCTGAACCCCTAACAAGGCCGCCATCTGCCGAGACAACTAACCCTGAACCACTAACATGGCCGCCATCTGCCGAGACAACTAACCCTGAACCTCTAACAAGGCCGCCATCTCCCGAGACAACTAACCCTGAACCCCTAACCTGGCCCCCATCTGCCGAGACAACTAACCCTGGACCCCTAACATGGCCGCCATCTGCCGAGACAACTAACCCTGAACCCCTAACCTGGCCCCCATCTGCCGAGACAACTAACCCTGGACCCCTAACATGGCCGCCATCTGCCGAGACAACTAACCCTGAACCCCTAACATGGCCGCCATCTGCCGAGACAACTAACCCTGAACCTCTAACATGGCCGCCATCTGCCGAGACAACTAACCCTGAACCCCTAACATGGCCGCCATCTGCCGAGACAACTAACCCTGAACCACTAACATGGCCGCCATCTGCCGAGACAACTAACCCTGAACCCCTAACATGGCCGCCATCTGCCGAGACAACTAGCCCTGAACCACTAACATGGCCGCCATCTGCCGAGACAACTAACCCTGAACCACTAACATGGCCGCCATCTGCCGAGACAACTAACCCTGAACTCCTAACCTGGCCGCCATCTCCCGAGACAACTAACCCTGAACCCCTAACATGGCCGACATCTGCCGAGACAGCTAACCCTGGACCCATAACATGGCCGCCATCTGCCGAGACAACTAGCCCTGAACCACTAACATGGCCGCCATCTGCCGAGACAACTAGCCCTGAACCGCTAACATGGTCGAGATCAGCCGGGACAACTGACCTTGAGCGCCCCCCATGGCCGCCATCTGCCGGGACAACTGACCTTGAGCGCCCCCCATGGCCGCCATCTGCCGAGACTACTGACCTTGAGTGCCCCCCATGGCCGCCATCTGCCGGGAGAGGTCGAGTAGGTTGGAGGGCATGAAGTCTGCTGTGTCGGGCTGGTCGGGCTCCACGGGCGTCAGGCTCTGTCCCGTCGACAGCGGCGTAGCCCCGAACACAGCCTGCCACTCTCGCGAGAAGTCATCCTCGCCCGTGGCTGGTGGCGCGTTGAGGATCTCGTTGAGGAGCGCGATGTCGTCTTTGTTGTCGTCAACCAACAGCTCGTCTGTCAGCAAATCTGAAAGCAGTCAACAGTGTCAATCAACAGCTCGTCCATCAGCAAATCTGAAAGCGGTCAACAGTGTCAATCAACAGCTCGTCCGTCAGCAAATCTGAAAGCAGTCAATAGTGTCAATCAACAGCTCATCCGTCAGCAAATCTGAAAGCGGTCAACAGTGTCAATCAACAGCTCGTCCGTCAGCAAATCTGAAAGCAGTCAATAGTGTTAATCAACAGCTCGTTCGTCAACAAATCTGAAAGCAGTCAACAATATCAATCAACAGCTCGTCCGTCAGCAAATCTAAAAGCAGTCAACAGTGTCAATCAACAGCTCGTCCGTCAGCAAATCTGAAAGCGGTCAACAGTGTCAATCAACAGCTCGTCCGTCAGCAAATCTGAAAGCAGTCAATAGTGTCAATCAACAGCTCATCCGTCAGCAAATCTGAAAGCGGTCAACAGTGTCAATCAACAGCTCGTCCGTCAGCAAATCTGAAAGCAGTCAATAGTGTCAATCAACAGCTCGTCCGTCAGCAAATCTGAAAGCAGTGAACAAAGTCAATCAACAGCTCGTCCGTCAGCAAATCTGAAAGCAGTCAACAGTGTCAATCAACAGCTCGTCCGTCAGCAAATCTGTAAGCAGTCAATAGTGTCAATCAACAGCTCGTCAGCAAATCTGAAAGCAGTCGACAGTGTCAATCAACAGCTCGTCAGCAAATCTGAAAGCAGTCGACAGTGTCAATCAACAGCTCGTCCGTCAGCAAATCTGAAAGCAGTCAATAGTGTCAACCAATAGCTCATCCGTCAGCAAATCTGAAAGCGGTCAACAGTGTCAATCAACAGCTCGTCCGTCAGCAAATCTGAAAGCTGTCAATAGTGTCAATCAACAGCTCGTTCGTCAACAAATCTGAAAGCAGTTAACAATGTCAATCAACAGCTCGTCCGTCAGCAAATCTGAAAGCAGTCGACAGTGTCAATCAACAGCTCGTCCGTCAGCAAATCTGAAAGCGGTCAACAGTGTAAATCAACAGCTCGTCCGTCAGCAAATCTGAAAGCAGTCAATAGTGTCAATCAACAGCTCATCCGTCAGCAAATCTGAAAGCGGTCAACAGTGTCAATCAACAGCTCGTCCGTCAGCAAATCTGAAAGCAGTCAATAGTGTCAATCAACAGCTCGCCCGTCAGCAAATCTGAAAGCAGTCAACAAAGTCAGTCAACAGCTCGGCTGTCAGCAAATCTAAAAGCCGCCATCAGTGTTAATCAACAGATCTTCCGTCAGCAAACCTGACAGCAGTCACCATTGCCCACCCGCCTTGCTCCCAACGCCTGTTCCAGTGCAAATTTGTTTAATTATTCACATACATCGCGTGCTTCAACTATACATTGATTACAGGGGCGCCTGCCAGGGAAAGTTGTCCCTGATATACACAGGCCTTACGGGGCCTGATATGCACAGGCCTTACGGGGCCTGATATACACAGGCCTCACGGGGCCTGATATACACAGGCCCTACGGGGCCTGATATACACAGGCCTCACGGGGCCTGATATACACAGGCCTCACGGGGCCTGATATACACAGGCCTTACGGGGCCTGATATACACAGGCCTCACGGGCCCCGATATACACAGGCCTCACGGGGCCTGATATACACAGGCCTCAAGGGGCCTGATATACACAGGCCTTACGGGGCCTGATATACACAGGCCTTACGGGCCCCGATATACACAGACCTCACGGGGCCTGATATACACAGGCCCCACGGGGCCTGATATACACAGGCCTTACGGGGCCTGATATACACAGGCCTTACGGGGCCTGATATACACAGGCCTTACGGGGCCTGATATACACATGCCTTACGGGCCCCGATATACACAGACCTCACGGGGCCTGATATACACAGGCCTTACGGGCCCCGATATACACAGGCCTCACGGGGCCTGATATACACAGGCCTTACGGGGCCTGATATACACAGGCCTCACGGGCCCCGATATACACAGGCCTCACGGGGCCTGATATACACAGGCCTCATGGGCCCCGATATACACAGGCCTCACGGGCCCCGATACACACAGGCCTCACGGGCCCCGATATACACAGGCCTCACGGGGCCTGATATACACAGGCCTCATGGGCCCCGATATACACAGGCCTCACGGGCCCCGATACACACAGGCCTCACGGGCCCCGATATACACAGGCCTAATGGGGCCCGATATACACAGGCCTCATGGGCCCCGATATACACAGGCCTCACGGGCCCCGATATACACAGGCCTCACGGGCCCCGATATACACAGGCCTCACGAGGCCTGATATACACAGGCCTCATGGGCCCCGATATACACAGGCCTCATGGGCCCCGATATACACAGGCCTCACGGGGCCTGATATACACAGGCCTCATGGGCCCCGATATACACAGGCCTCACGGGGCCTGATATACACAGGCCTCACGGGGCCTGATATACACAGGCCTCACGGGCCCCGATATACACAGGCCTCACGGGGCCCGATATACACAGGCCTCACTATGTTCGATATACACAGGTCTAATGGGGCCCGATATACACAGGCCTCACGGGCCCCGATATACACAGGCCTCATGGGCCCTGATATACACAGGCCTCATGGGCCCCGATATACACAGGCCTCACGGGGCCTGATATACACAGGTCTCATGGGCCCCGATATACACAGGTCTCATGGGCCCCGATATACACAGGCCTCACGGGCCCCGATATACACAGGCCTCATGGGCCCCGATATACACAGGCCTCACGGGCCCCGATATACACAGGCCTCACGGGGCCCGATATACACAGGCCTCACGGGCCCCGATATACACAGGCCTCATGGGCCCCGATATACACAGGCCTCACGGGGCCCGATATACACAAGTCTCATGGGCCCCGATATACACAGGTCTCATGGGCCCCGATATACACAGGCCTCATGGGCCCCGATATACACAGGCCTCACGGGGCCTGATATACACAGGCCTCACGGGGCCTGATATACACAGGCCTCACGGGCCCCGATATACACAGGCCTCACGGGGCATGATATACACAGGCCTCACGGGGCATGATATACACAGGCCTCACTACCCTCGATATACACAGAGGCCTCATGGGCCCCGATATACACAGGCCTCACGGGGTCAGATATACACAGGCCTCACGGGGCCCGATATACACAGGCCTCATGGGCCCCGATATACACAGGGCTCACGGGCCCCGATATACACAGGCCTCATGGGCCCCGATATACACAGGCCTCACGGGGTCAGATATACACAGGCCTAACGGGGCCCGATATACACAGGCCTCATGGGCCCCGATATACACAAGCCTCACGGGCCCCGATATACACAGGCCTCACGGGCCCCGATATACACAGGCCTCACGGGGCCTGATATACACAGGCCTCATGGGCCCCGATATACACAGCCTATCAACGCTAGTTGATTAGTGCTGAACAGCCACCGAAACACGAACCATATCCGTTAATTGAATCGATAAGGCCCCAGGGACACATTGTGGGAGGGTTAGCGGGGGTCTCGGTAGGTAACATGGGTTACTGGCAGAGAGCCTTGGGCATTGGGCTGACTATACATAGCGCGGTGCCATACCCGCCGCTCGACACTGAGTCACACCAGTAACACCAGAGAGTAACACTGCAAGTGAAGACAACACCAGGAAAGCGGCATGTCCTGCCAGCAGTAGATAAGCCCTGCCCTGGCCCTACGGTCACTAGACATCCTTGCGGCCCACACCCGTGGGCCTCGCCCTTGAATGGTCCGTGACGATAACAGGTAATCCGCACCACATGTTGTAAAAGTGAAGGCTTCAGACATTATCAGAGAGATAAGGCAATCAGAGACCCATCAGCCCCAGGGGATAGGCACCAGCAGGTTCAAGGTCGCCCGCCCCAAGCATCAGGATACCACACTGTCCAGGTAGCTTCGTCAGACCAGCACAATAAGCCAAGCCCCAGGATACCCCGCTGTCAGACAGACCCAGTCCAGATTGGCAACAGGAGCTAGTGTTTGTGTGACCGTGCTTCAGCTGACGCCACAAGGACCGGTGGCCGGACTGGATCACTCTGGCGAGGGCCCAATGGGCAGAACATAACATGCACCTCGTGTCTTTCATTTCAGCAGTTGTCGAGGAATGCCTTCCAACCCATACAGTCACCTGATTGATAAAGCTGGAAGCGACGGTATCATAGCATAGTGACCTGACTGAAAAAGATATTACACCCAAGTGACCGGAGTGACATAGGTATTACACACTAGTGACCCAAATGACATAGGTATTACACCCCATTGACCTGACTGACATAGATATTACACCCTAGTGACCTGACAGACATAGGTATTACACTCTAGTGACCTGACTGACATAGGTATTACACCCCATTGACCTGACTGACATAGGTATTACACCCTAGTGACTTGACTGACATAGGTATTACAACCTAGTGACCTGACTGACATAGGTATTACAACCTAGTGACCTGACTGACATAGGTATTACACCCCAGTGACCTGACTGACATAGGTATTACAACCTAGTGACCTGACTGACATAGGTATTACAACCTAGTGACCTGACTGACATAGGTATTACACCCTAGTGACAGGACTGACATAGGTATTACACCCCACTGACCTGATTGACATAGGTATTACACCCCAGTGACCGGACTGACATAGGTATTACACCCTAGTGACCTGATTGACATAGGTATTACACCCTAGTGACCTAACTGACATAGGTATTACACCCCATTGACCTGACTGACATAGGTATTACAACCTAGTGACCTGACTGACATAGGTATTACAACTTAGTGACAGGACTGACATAGGTATTACACCCTAGTGACCTGACTGACATAGGTATTACACCCTAGTGACCTGACTGACATAGGTATTACACCCTAGTGACCTGACTGACATAGGTATTACACCCTAGTGACCTGACTGACATAGGTATTACACCCTAGTGACCTGACTGACATAGTTATTACACCCTAGTGACCTGACTGACATAGGTATTACACCCCATTGACCTGACTGACATAGGTATTACACCCCATTGACCTGACTGACATAGGTATTACACCCTAGTGACCTGACTGACATAGGTATTACACCCTAGTCACCTGACTGACATAGGTATTACACCCCAGTGACCTGACTGACATAGGTATTACACCCCATTGACCTGACTGACATAGGTATTACACCCTAGTGACCTGACTGACATAGGTATTACACCCTAGTGACCTGACTGACATAGGTATTACACCCTAGTGACCTGACTGACATAGGTATTACACCCTAGTGACCTGACTGACATAGGTATTACACCCTAGTGACCTGACTGACATAGGTATTACACCCTAGTGACCTGACTGACATAGGTAAAACACCCCATTGACCTGACTGACATAGGTATTACAACCTAGTGACCTGACTGACATAGGTATTACACCCCATTGACCTGACTGACATAGGTATTACACCCCATTGACCTGACTGACATAGGTATTACACCCCAGTGGCCGGACTGGCAGTATAGTCGCCATGTCCTCGCTGCCCCTGCTGACGCACACCATTCAGACTGACTTCCTGGCGTGCCCGCTCTGTAAGGACACGTACACCGATCCGGTCACCCTGCCCTGTCTACACTCCGCCTGTCTCCGCTGTGTCAGGGACTACTTGGCAGAGCGCAGGGATAGCGCAGTCAGCACTGGTGATTCGGCTGTGAACGATGAGCCTCCACCGTGTCCGGTGTGTCACTCCGCTCACCTCGAGTGGCACGGGCAGAAACTGGTCGGATGGACCCCCAACTACTTCCTGGTGAGTTAAACACGTACAGTGCAGTCTGTCGGTATCTACTGGCCTTCCTGGTGAGCTAAACACGTACAGTGTAGTCTGTCCATATCTACTGGCCTTCCTGGTGAGATAAACACGTATAATGCAATCTGTCAGTATCTACTGGCCTTCCTGGTGAGTTAAACACGTATCATGCAGTCTGTCGGTATCTACTGGCCTTCCTGGTGAGTTAAACACGTACAGTGCAGTCTGTCGGTATCTACTGGCCTTCCTGGTGAGCTAAACACGTACAGTGTAGTCTGTCCATATCTACTGGCCTTCCTGGTGAGATAAACACGTATAATGCAATCTGTCAGTATCTACTGGCCTTCCTGGTGAGTTAAACACGTATCATGCAGTCTGTCGGTATCTACTGGCCTTCCTGGTGAGTTAAACACGTATAATGCAATCTGTCAGTATCTACTGGCCTTCCTGGTGAGTTAAACACGTACAGTGCAGTCTGACGGTATCTACTGGCCTTCCTGGTGAGCTAAACACGTACAGTGCAGCCTGTCGGTATCTACTGGCCTTCCTGGTGAGTTAAACACGTATAATGCAATCTGTCAGTATCTACTGGCCTTCCTGGTGAGTTAAACACGTACAGTGCAGTCGGACGGTATCTACTGGCCTTCCTGGTGAGCTAAACACGTACAGTGCAGTCTGTCGGTATCTACTGGCCTTCCTGGTGAGTTAAACACGTACAGTGCAGTCTGTCGGTATCTACCGGCCTTCCATGTGAGTTAAACACGTACAGTGCAGTCTGTCGGTATCTACTGGCCTTCCTGGTGAGCTAAACACGTATAATGCAGTCTGTTGGTATCTACTGGCCTTCCTGGTGAGTTAAACACGTACAGTGTAGTCTGTCGGTATCTACTGGCCTTCCTGGTGAGTTAAACACGTACAGTGCAGTCTGTCGGTATCTACTGGCCTTCCTGGTGAGTTAAACACGTACAGTGCAGTCTGTCGGTATCTACTGGCCTTCCATGTGAGTTAAACACGTACAGTGCAGTCTGTCGGTATCTACTGGCCTTCCTGGTGAGTTAAACACGTATAATGCAGTCTGTCGGTATCTACTGGCCTTCCTGGTGAGTTAAACACGTACAGTGTAGTCTGTCGGTATCTACTGGCCTTCCTGGTGAGTTAAACACGTACAGTGCAGTCTGTCGGTATCTACTGGCCTTCCTGGTGAGTTAAACACGTACAGTGCAGTCTGTCGGTATCTACTGGCCTTCCTGGTGAGTTAAACACGTACAGTGTAGTCTGTCGGTATCTACTGGCCTTCCTGGTGAGTAAAACACGTATAATGCAATCTGTCGGTATCTACTGGCCTTCCTGGTGAGTTAAACACGTATAATGCAATCTGTCGGTATCTACTGGCCTTCCTGGTGAGTTAAACACGTATAATGCAATCTGTCGGTATCTACTGGCCTTCCTGGTGAGTTAAACACGTATAATGCAATCTGTCGGTATCTACTGGCCTTCCTGGTGAGTTAAACACGTATAATGCAATCTGTCGGTATCTACTGGCCTTCCTGGTGAGTTAAACACGTATAATGCAATCTGTCGGTATCTACTGGCCTTTCCTTTTGAACAGTTAGTCAGCAAGACTGCCCTCTAATTCATCAAACACTGACTAGAGGGCAGTATTGTTCTGTTGTTTGAATAGCTGCTGTCAATATCATATTATATATACTTCAACAGTTTTGCCGCATACTAATTTTCATTTGCGGCTGATATCGTTAGAATAGATATTCGAGTATGTGAGAAAGTTCCATTGTCATCGCTATAACTAGGAAAGTTGAGGAGTTGCCTGCGTCATAACTTGATGATTACTAAGCATGAGAGCTGGCGCACGCTGCTCAGCGGACACTGGCGGCATGATCACGACAGGGACCTCGTGAAGCACCCAGGCCGGCCTCAGGTACAGACAACACGCAGACAGTACAGCCAGCGGACTAGGCCAGTAGCTACGGCTCCTGGGGCCATGGTCTGGGGGACACTCACAGCACAACGGCTCCATCTTGCCGGCATGCGTGTCACGTACATAAGTATTGACAGCCAGCACCAATGTACGAGAAGGGGCAGGCGATCCACGAGGGCCCGGGCAGGCGATCCACGAGGGCCCGGGCAGGCGATCCACGAGGGCCCGGGCAGGCGATCCACGAGGGCCCGGGCAGGCGATCCACGAGGGCCCGGGCAGGCGATCCACGAGGGCCCGGGCAGGCGATCCACGAGGGCCCGGGCAGGCGATCCACGAGGGCCCGGGCAGGCGATCCACGAGGGCCCGGGCAGCTGACACGGGTTAATGGTAGCAGGGGCAGCAGGAGACTCACAGGAACATGTACCAAGTCAAAATTACTTCCGTTGCAGAGAAATTTAACAGTTCTGAAGACTTGCAAGGACGGGCGGCAGGTGCGATGTGACTACTGTAGCTATGAGAACAGCTCGCAGCCGGCCAGCGGGCGCTGTCTGCAGTGTCAGGACGACTTGTGTCAGGCCTGTGAGGCCGCCCACCGCAGGACCAAGCTCACCAGACTACACCAGGTGGAGCCCTACGTGGAGATTGCACAAGGCCACCATGACCGGGAGCTGCGAGACTTCCAGCTGGTTCCCTGTGAGCAGCACCCGCACCAGGGTGTCAGGTAAGCCGTCAGCAATGCTCGTGCCTCGTGTTAGTAAGGTGAGGAGTAGTGTGCCCCCCCCCCGTGGTACGGCCCACCTCCCCTCCCCCCTCCCAACCAACATCCGCATAAAACAAATAATTTGTGCCTCTCCTGGGGAAGGTTTCACAAGTTAACGACGGATCGTGCTTTTATGAGCAACGGAAATAAGCGTTATACTGTGATTAGTAGGGTGCTTCTTGCAATTTTGTTTCCGCCAAGATTATTCAAAAAGATGTTGGCCATATATTTATGATAGATTCAACATTTTTCATGATTCTTAGGCCCGGAAATACAATTACGATATTTTACGAGCAAAGGTTGGGTTGTTGAGACCCGTTGGTTCACACCGACGTGCATGTGTTTGTGTGATGGCTCTAAGCAGTGGTTGTCGTGTGGTTTTGGTTCAGGTACCACTGCGGCCGGTGCGACACCCTGATATGTGGAGACTGTAAGCTGGGCGACCACCAAGACCACAAGAGCTCGGACATAAGCCACCTGGCTGACCTACACAAGGACAAGGCCAGGCGGCTCATGGCACACATCCGGAACAAGGCGCCCTCTATCGGCTCCTACGTACATTTCCTCCAGGATTACGACCAGACCCTTGGGGAGCAGAGGCGCCGCCTGGTGGCGGAGATTGAAAGCCAGGCCGAGCGCCTGCATCGTGCGGTGGATGAATACAAGGCGGACCTGCTCACACAGGTATCACGTGACTTTGCGGCCGAGCAGGAGGCATGTCGCCAGCGCCGCCTACATGGAGACCTGCTCAAGGTCACGCTGGAGGACGCCTGTGACTTCCTGGAGGTCATGTTCCAGCACGGCAAGCCCGCAGAGATCTTGCCGCTGCGCAGCCTCGTTGTGAACCGCCTGACCGACCTGCTGCAGCGCTCCGTGGAGCCGACCAGCACCACGCTGGACACGACCTTCACCCCGGGACCGGGGTCGCGCGAGGCCCTTCAGGCGGTCTTCGGGCATGCGCAGTCGCGACGTCTGCCGCACCGCGACACGTCACTGAACGCCGTCTGCCAGACACAGGACGCGACCCTCGCACTCACCCCGGCCCTCACCCCCGCGCCGGCCCTGGCCAGCCCTGGGGAACACGTGGAGCTGGTGATGTCATTCGAGTGTCGGGGTCTGTCGGACACGAAGGACCTGTGGCCCACGGGCGTGGCCGTCACGGCGGACGGCGGCTTTCTCATCATTGACCGCGAGAACAAGCGCGCCAAGTGCTTTGACAGTGGGGGCCGCCTGCTGCGGGAGTTCACGCACGAGGCGCTGGGCTGTCCCTATGACGTGGCCGTTATGGCCGACGGTCACGTGGTCATCACGGACTACGAGGCGGAGGACGTGAAGGTGTTCACGGGCAGCGGGCGGCTGGTGGCGCGCCTCAAGGGCCCCGTCAGGTACCCGCGCGGCGTGGCCGTGGCCGGGGGGGCCGGGGGGGCCGAGGGGGGCGCCATCGTGGTGGTGGACGCCCAGGGTCGCCGCCTGCTGGTCCACGAGCCGCGCCAGGGGAAGGTGGTGGGGGTGATCGCGGGCAAGGACGACCTGCTGGGAGACCCCTACTACGTAGCCGCCACCCCCACCGGCCACCTGGTGGTAACTGACTGGGTGGCGCCCCACGTGAAGGTCTTCACCCTGGACGGCCAGCTGACCGGCCAGTACCCCCCTTCCGGCGGCGAGGGGCCGGAGGGGCGCATCCAGCCGTACGGCGTGTGTGTGGACCGACAGGGGCGCATCCTGGTGGCAGACAATCACAACCACCGCGTCCACATGCTGAGTCCGCAGGCTGACTTCTTGCGCCACCTGGTGACACGGGACGACGGCCTATGGCACCCTATGGCCCTCGCCATCGACACCCACAACCAACTGGTCGTCACCGAGGCGCTTGGCAAAGTCAAGGTCTTCAGATATATGTGACACTAGGTTTTTACTGACACTGACGAGGATCTTACGTTCAACCTCGGTACCTTAGTTTACATGTCCTGCACCTACAGTAAGTCGTAGAGTCGTGCTTAAATAAATATCATTATAGTATCAAACAACTGATATAACCAACAGTGTGACCAACCCTGTCTAACTCCTGGCTGGCTATGGGTGTGGCGAGCTGGGGGCGGGGCCACCGAGGCGAGCTGGGGGCGGGGCCACCGTGGCGAGCTGGGGGCGGGGCCACCGAGGCGAGCTGGGGGCGGGACCACCGTGGCGAGCTGGGGGCGGGGCCACCGAGGCGAGCTGGGGGCGGGGACATCCGTGGCGAGCTGGGGGCGGGGCTTACCTCCAGTTTGGCCGGGGGCGGGGCCACCGTGGCTGGCCGAGGGGATGGTCTTGCCCGACATGTCGAACTCGGCGTCCTGCTTGCGCTTGATCTCCTCCATGTCGTCAAGAGCCTCCATCTCGTCCGCCTCCTCCCCAAAGTCAATGAACGGGTCGCCCTCGTCACTGCCCCTCCGGGCCGCGGGGGCGCCAGCTGTAAACAGACAGCCTGCATCAGACACTGAGACCAGGCCTCTCAGACCAGGCCACTGAGACCAGGCCACTGAGACCAGGCCACTGACACCAGGCCACTGACACCAGGCCACTGACACCAGGCCACTGACACCAGGCCACTGAGACCAGGCCACTGAGACCAGGCCACTGAGACCATGCCACTGAGACCAGGCCTCTCAGACCAGGCCACTGAGACCAGGCCACTGAGACCAGGCCACTAAGACCAGGCCACAAAGACCAGGCCATTGAGACCAGGCCATTGAGACCAGGCCTCTCAGACCAGGCCACTGAGACAAGGCCACTGAGACCAGGCCATTGAGACCAGGCCTCTGAGACCAGGCCACTGAGACCAGGCCTCTGAGACCAGGCCACTGAGACCAGGCCACTGAGACCAGGCCACTGAGACCATGCCACTGAGACCAGGCCTCTCAGACCAAGCCACTGAGACCAGGCCACTGAGACCAGGCCACTAAGACCAGGCCACAAAGACCAGGCCATTGAGACCAGGCCATTGAGACCAGGCCTCTGAGACCAGGCCACTGAGACAAGGCCACTGAGACCAGGCCATTGAGACCAGGCCTCTGAGACCAGGCCACTGAGACCAGGCAACTGAGACCAGGCCACTGAGACCAGGCCTCTCAGACCAGGCCACTGAGACCAGACCACTGAGACCAGGCCATTGAGACCAGGCCACTGAGACCAGGCCACTGAGACCAGGCCACTGAGACCAGGCCATTGAGACCAGGTCTCTCAGACCAGGCCACTGAGACCAAGCCTCTGAGACCAGGCCTCTGAGACCAGGCCTCTGAGACCAAGCCACTGAGACCAGGCCACTGAGACCAGGCCATTGAGACCAGGCCTCTGAGACCAGGCCACTGAGACCAGGCCACTGACACCAGGCCACTGAGACCAGGCCACTGAGACCAGGCCTCTGAGACCAAGCCACTGAGACCAGGCCACTGAGACCAGGCCTCTGAGACCAGGCCTCTGAGACCAGGCCTCTGAGACCAGGCCTCTGAGACCAAGCCACTGAGACCAGGCCACTGAGACCAGGCCATTGAGACCAGGCCTCTGAGACCAGGCCACTGAGACCAGGCCACTGACACCAGGCCACTGAGACCAGGCCATTGAGACCAGGCCACTGACACCAGGCCACTGAGACCAGGCCACTGAGACCAGGCCTCTGAGACCAGGCCTCTGAGACCAAGCCACTGAGACCAGGCCACTGAGACCAGGCCATTGAGACCAGGCCTCTGAGACCAGGCCACTGACACCAGGCCACTGAGGCCAGGCAACTGAGACCAGGCCACTGGGACCAGGCCTCTGAGACCAGGCCACTGAGACCAGGCCACTGAGACCAGGCCATTGAGACCAGGCCTCTCAGACAAGGCCTCAGACCAGGCCTCTGAGACCAGGCCACCGACACCAGGCCACTGAGACCAGGCAACTGAGACCAGGCCACTGGGACCAGACCTCTGAGACCAGGCAACTGAGACCAGGCCACTGAGAACAGGCCATTGAGACCAGGCCTCTCAGACAAGGCCTCAGACCAGGCCACTGAGACCAGGCCTCAGACCAGGCCACTGAGACCAGGCCTTTGAGACCCGGCCATTGAGACCGGGCCTCCCAGACCAGGCCACTGACACCAGGCCACTGAGACCAGGCCATTGAGACCAGGCCTTTCAGACCAGGCCACTGAGACCTGGCCCCTGAGACAAGGCCACTGAGACCAGGCCATTGAGACCAGGCCTCTCAGACCAGGCCATTGAGACCAGGTCTCTCAGACCAGGCCACTGAGACCAGGCCACTGAGACCAGGCCATTGAGACCAGGCCTCTGAGACCAGGCCACTGCGACCAGGCCACTGAGACCAGGCCTCTGAGACCAGGCCACTGAGACCAGGCCATTGAGACCAGGTCTCTCAGACCAGGCCACTGAGACCAGGCCATTGAGACCAGGCCTCTGAGACCAGACCACTGCGACCAGGCCACTGAGACCAGGCCTCTGAGACCAGGCCACTGAGACCAGGCCACTGAGACCTGGGGATCATTTCACTAAGATGTCGTAACTTTTTATCGTAAAATTTAAAGATTGGATTGCTGGCCCGAAGAGAAATGAAATTTGTTAAATTCATCATAAATATATGGCAAACATAATTTTGAATAATATTGGGGGAAAACAAAGTGCACGAAGACAGCTGCACCTCCATAATCGCAGTATAAAGCTTATTTCAGTCGCTCGTAAAATTACGATCCGTCGTTAAATTAGCATGGAGAAGATACGGTTACGAGCTCGTAACTCTTAGTGAAACGATCCCCAGGCCTCTCAGACCAGGTCTCAGACCAGGCCACTGTGACCAGGCCTCTCAGACTAGGCCTCAGACCAGGCCACTGAGACCTGGCCCCTGAGACAAGGCCACTGAGACCAGGCCATTGAGACCAGGCCTCTCAGACCAGGCCATTGAGACCAGGTCTCTCAGACCAGGCCACTGAGACCAGGCCATTGAGACCAGGCCTCTCAGACCAGGCCACTGCGACCAGGCCACTGAGACCAGGCCTCTGAGACCAGGCCACTGAGACCAGGCCATTGAGACCAGGTCTCTCAGACCAGGCCACTGAGACCAGGCCTCTGAGACCAGGCCACTGAGACCAGGCCACTGAGACCAGGCCTCTCAGACCAGGTCTCAGACCAGGCCACTGAGACCAGGCCTCTCAGACTAGGCCTCAGACCAGGCCACTGAGACCAGGCCACTGAGACCAGGCCACTGAGACCAGGCCACTGAGACCAGGCCACTGAGACCAGGCCTCTGAGACCAGGCCTCTGAGACCAGGCCACTGAGACCAGGCCACTGAGACCAGGCCACTGAGACCAGGCCATTGAGACCAGGCCTCTCAGACCAGGCCACTGCGACCAGGCCACTGAGACCAGGCCTCTGAGACCAGGCCACTGAGACCAGGCCACTACGACCAGGCCACTGAGACCAGGCCTCTGAGACCAGGCCACTGAGACCAGGTCTCAGACCAGGCCACTGAGACCAGGCCTCTCAGACTAGGCCTCAGACCAGGCCACTGAGACCACGTCTCTCAGACCAGGCCACTGAGACCAGGCCATTGAGACCAGGCCTCTGAGACCAGGCCACTACGACCAGGCCACTGAGACCAGGCCTCTGAGACCAGGCCACTGAGACCAGGTCTCAGACCAGGCCACTGAGACCAGGCCTCTCAGACTAGGCCTCAGACCAGGCCACTGAGACCAGGCCACTGAGACCAGGCCACTGAGACCAGGCCACTGAGACCAGGCCTCTGAGACCAGGCCTCTGAGACCAGGCCACTGAGACCAGGCCACTGAGACCAGGCCACTGAGACCAGGCCACTGAGACCAGGCCTCTCAGACCAGGCCACTGCGACCAGGCCACTGAGACCAGGCCTCTGAGACCAGGCCACTGAGACCAGGCCACTGAGACCAGGCCACTGAGACCAGGCCATTGAGACCAGGCCTCTGAGACCAGGCCACTGACACCAGGCCACTGAGACCAGGCCACTGAGACTAGGCCTCTCAGACCAGGCCACTGAGACCAGGCCACTGAGACTAGGCCTCTCAGACCAGGCCACTGAGACCAGGCCACTGAGACCAGGCCATTGAGACCAGGCCTCTCTGACCAGGCTGCTGAGACCAGTGGCAGTTCAACAGTGGGCTACCCGTCTTACCTGTTTTGCCGAGTTCTGCGTCCACTGCTTCTAACAAGTTGGTGAGGCTGCCGTGGTCTGCCTTCAGTCCGTCCCCAGCCCTGTGGGACAACCAGTCATCAACATCACACTGACAGCTCTGTAGAACGACCAATCATCATCCTCACATTGACAGCTCTTTAGAAAAACCAATCATCCTTAGATTGACAGCTCTGTAGAACAACCAATCATCTTCTTCACACTGGCAGTTCTGTGTAAAAATATCCAATCATCCTCCCCACACTGATAGCTCTGCAGAACTAATCATCATTCTGACAGACAGATCTGTAGAAATACCAACCATCAACCTCTCACTGACAGTTCTGTCTGTACAACAACCAATCATCCTCACACTGGCAGCCCTGTAGAACAACCAATCATCGTCCTCACACTGACAGCTCTGTAGAACAACCAATCATCCTCACACTGACAGCTCTGTAGAACAACCAATCATCCTCACACCGACAGCCCTGTAGGACAACCAATCATCCTCACACCGACAGCCCTGTAGAACAACCAATAATCCTCACACCGACAGCCCTGTAGGACAACCAATCATCATCCTCACACCGACAGTCCTGTAGGACAACCAATCATCATCACACCGACAGCCCTGTAGGACAACCAATCATCCTCACACCGACAGCCCTGTAGGACAACCAATCATCCTCACACCGACAGCCCTGTAGAACAACCAATCATCCTCACACCGACAGCCTTGTAGGACAACCAATCATCATCCTCACACCGACAGCCCTGTAGGAGAACCAATCATCCTCACACCGACAGTCCTGTAGGACAACCAATCATCATCACACCGACAGCCCTGTAGGACAACCAATCATCCTCACACCGACAGCCCTGTAGGACAACCAATCATCTTCACACCGACAGCCCTGTAGAACAACCAATAATCCTCACACCGACAGCCCTGTAGGACAACCAATCATCATCACACCGACAGCCCTGTAGGACAACCAATCATCATCCTCACACCGACAGCTCTGTAGAACAACCAATCATCATCCTCACACCGACAGCCCTGTAGGAGAACCAATCATCCTCACACCGACAGTCCTGTAGGACAACCAATCATCATCACACCGACAGCCCTGTAGGACAACCAATCATCCTCACACCGACAGCCCTGTAGGACAACCAATCATCATCCTCACACCGACAGTCCTGTAGGACAACCAATCATCATCACACCGACAGCCCTGTAGGACAACCAATCATCCTCACACCGACAGCCCTGTAGGACAACCAATCATCCTCACACCGACAGCCCTGTAGAACAACCAATCATCCTCACACCGACAGCCTTGTAGGACAACCAATCATCATCCTCACACCGACAGCTCTGTAGAACAACCAATCATCATCCTCACACCGACAGCCCTGTAGGAGAACCAATCATCCTCACACCGACAGCCCTGTAGGACAACCAATCATCCTCACACCGACAGCCCTGTAGAACAACCAATAATCCTCACACCGACAGCCCTGTAGAACAACCAATCATCCTCACACCGACAGCCCTGTAGAACAACCAATCATCCTCACACCGACAGCCCTGTAGAACAACCAATAATCCTCACACCGACAGCCCTGTAGAACAACCAATCATCCTCACACCGACAGCCCTGTAGAACAACCAATCATCCTCACACCGACAGCCTTGTAGGACAACCAATCATCATCCTCACACTGACAGCCCTGTAGGACAACCAATCATCATCCTCACACCGACAGCTCTGTAGAAACAGCCAATCATCCTCACACCGACAGCCCTGTAGGACAACCAATCATCCTCACACCGACAGCCCTGTAGAACAACCAATCATCCTCACACCGACAGCCCTGTAGGACAACCAATCATCCTCACACCGACAGCCCTGTAGGACAACCAATCATCCTCACACCGACAGCCTTGTAGGACAACCAATCATCATCCTCACACCGACAGCCCTGTAGGACAACCAATCATCCTCACACCGACAGCCCTGTAGGACAACCAATCATCCTCACACCGACAGCCCTGTAGGACAACCAATCATCATCCTCACACCGACAGCCCTGTAGGACAACCAATCATCCTCACACCGACAGCCCTGTAGGACAACCAATCATCCTCACACCGACAGCCCTGTAGGAGAACCAATCATCCTCACACCGACAGCCCTGTAGGACAACCAATCATCTTCACACCGACAGCCCTGTAGAACAACCAATAATCCTCACACCGACAGCCCTGTAGAACAACCAATCATCCTCACACCGACAGCCCTGTAGAACAACCAATCATCCTCACACCGACAGCCCTGTAGAACAACCAATCATCCTCACACCGACAGCCTTGTAGGACAACCAATCATCATCCTCACACCGACAGCTCTGTAGAACAACCAATCATCCTCACACTGACAGCCCTGTAGGACAACCAATCATCATCCTCACACCGACAGCTCTGTAGAAACAGCCAATCATCCTCACACCGACAGCCCTGTAGGACAACCAATCATCCTCACACCGACAGCCCTGTAGAACAACCAATCATCCTCACACCGACAGCCCTGTAGGACAACCAATCATCCTCACACCGACAGCCCTGTAGGACAACCAATCATCCTCACACCGACAGCCCTGTAGAACAACCAATCATCCTCACACCGACAGCCCTGTAGAACAACTAATCATCCTCACACCGACAGCCCTGTAGGATAACCAATCATCATCCTCACACCGACAGCCCTGTAGAACAACCAATCATCCTCACACCGACAGCTCTGTAGAACAACCAATCATCCTCACACCGACAGCCCTGTAGAACAACCAATCATCCTCACACCGACAGCCCTGTAAGACAACCAATCATCATTCTCACACCGACAGCTCTGTAGAACAACCAATCATCCTCACACTGACAGCTCTGTAGAACAACTAATCATCCTCACACCGACAGCCCTGTAGAACAACCAATAATCCTCACACCGACAGCCCTGTAGAACAACCAATCATCCTCACACCGACAGCCCTGTAGGACAACCAATCATCATCCTCACACCGACAGCCCTGTAGGACAACCAATCATCCTCACACCGACAGCCCTGTAGAACAACCAATCATCCTCACACCGACAGCCCTGTAGAACAACCAATCATCCTCACACCGACAGCCCTGTAGGACAACCAATCATCCTCACACCGACAGCCCTGTAGAACAACCAATCATCCTCACACCGACAGCCCTGTAGAACAACCAATCATCCTCACACCGACAGCCCTGTAGAACAACCAATCATCCTCACACCGACAGCTCTGTAGGACAACCAATCATCCTCACACCGACAGCCCTGTAGAACAACCAATCATCCTCACACCGACAGCCCTGTAGGACAACCAATCATCCTCACACCGACAGCCCTGTAGGACAACCAATCATCCTCACACCGACAGCCCTGTAGGACAACCAATCATCATCCTCACACCGACAGCTCTGTAGAACAACCAATCATCCTCACACTGACAGCCCTGTAGAACAACAAATCATCCTCACACCGACAGCCCTGTAGAACAACCAATAATCCTCACACCGACAGCCCTGTAGAACAACCAATAATCCTCACACCGACAGCCCTGTAGGACAACCAATCATCATCCTCACACCGACAGCCCTGTAGGACAACCAATCATCCTCACACCGACAGCCCTGTAGGGCAACCAATCATCCTCACACCGACAGCCCTGTAGAACAACCAATCATCCTCACACCGACAGCCCTGTAGGACAACCAATCATCCTCACACCGACAGCCCTGTAGAACAACCAATCATCCACACACCGACAGCCCTGTAGAACAACCAATAATCCTCACACCGACAACTCTGTAGAACAACCAATCATCCTCACACCGACAGCCCTGTAGAACAACCAATCATCCTCACACCGACAACTCTGTAGGACAACCAATCATCCTCACACCGACAGCCCTGTAGAACAACCAATCATCCTCACACCGACAGCCCTGTAGAACAACCAATCATCCACACACCGACAGCCCTGTAGAACAACCAATCATCCTCACACCGACAGCCCTGTAGAACAACCAATCATCCTCACACCGACAGCCCTGTAGAACAACCAATCATCCTCACACCGACAGCTCTGTAGGACAACCAATCATCCTCACACCGACAGCCCTGTAGAACAACCAATCATCCTCACACCGACAGCTGCGGAATTACCGTCAAAAGAACATAGACTGCAGAACACGGGGAGCTACTTTGTTGTGAGTGGATCCAATCAACTTAGACATGAGCACATACGGCTCAGGACAACAGCATACGTTAACAAATAATGCTTATTATTGTACACCCCAGTGATAAACACATCATAACAAAGCGTATCCACATGTATATAGCCTTCCACCATGTATCTCTGTACTTACACCGAGTCCCTAGTACCATCACCATGACAACCGTCTCCGGCCTGTTTCAGCCACCCCTCACCAAGCAAACTTATCAAGTCGCCAACAGTCTGATCACCAGCTCCAGTGGCGCCCTCTGGCGATTGGCAATGTAAGGTTTGCGGTGGCTGGCGCGGGCCGCTAAGAGTTTGTAGCCAGTCTGCTTGCTGGACTGTTGACAAAGGAGCGGACACCTCGCTGCTATGGCGACCAGCGCTGCCGCTGCTAT
The DNA here is from genome assembly GCA_964019135.1 of Arenicola marina. Classification (NCBI taxonomy): domain Eukaryota; kingdom Metazoa; phylum Annelida; class Polychaeta; family Arenicolidae; genus Arenicola; species Arenicola marina. The sequence continues at coordinate 8,092,228 of OZ025265.1, forward strand.
GGCGACCAGCGCTGCCGCTGCCATGGTGACCAGCGCTGCCGCTGCCATGGGGACCAGCGCTGCCGCTGCCATGGTGAACAGAGCTGTCGCTGCCATGGAGACCAGCGCTGCCGCTGCCCTGGAGCGCGGCAGGTCCGTCAACTTGTGATTGATCACAAGGTGCCTGGGGGGCTGGCGACGGCGCGGGGTGGTGGGGGCAGGGCGGTGGGTGGTGAGGGTGAGGTGTGCCCTCGGCGGCGGGCGGGGGTGACATAGGGTGCCGAAGGAGGTCTGGTGGCGGCGGGGGCTGGCACGGAGGGTACTGGGGAGGTGTGACGGCGCCACTGGAGACACAAACACAAAACAAACTAACTAAAACAAAGAAAACCCATTGACATCAACATGCAAACACAACATCAAACAGTCAAAACAAAGGTAAAAGTGCAACTAAAAAGTAACAACAGTGTATTCATCATCACATTAACAGTATTATTCATACTGCCCACATATACAATGTATTATGTATCTGACCAGCCCACATATAGACTCCATACAATGTATTATGTATCTCACCAGCCCACATGTAGACTCCATACGATGGATTATGTATCTGACCAGCCCACATGTAGACTCCATACGATGTATTATGTATCTAACCAGCCCACATGTAAACTCCATACGATGTATTATGTATCTGACCAGCCCACATGTAGACTCCATACAATGTATTATGTATCTGACCAGCCCACATGTAGACTCCATACGATGTATTATGTATCTCACCAGCCCACATACAGACTCCATACAATGTATTATGTATCTGACCAGCCCACATGTCGACTCCATACAAGGTATTATGTATCTGACCAGCCCACATATAGACTCCATACGATGTATTATGTATCTGACCAGCCCACATGTGGAGTAAAAAGTACAAGAGCACTGCTTGTAACCAGGCCCCCACACCCTGTCCAGACACCCGCGGCTATGTACAACAGAGCGGGCTGTGCCACTGTGCCGCTTGGCCGGGCTTCCCGTCATGTTAACCCAAGAACACCAGCAAGCCTCACCGCGCAGTTACACAAAACACGTCGCGGACAACCTTCGCCCAAGAAAATACGAAATCGCAAAACGCCAGAATGGTACAATGTAACATGGTACATATGGCGAGACAGGACGCCGATCACCACCCCATATTTACACAAAAAGAAGAAAACCACTCAGAAATTCGCTGATCCTGGTAAGAGCTAACCTCTTGGCCATCAGGGGGCGTGTGGCGTCATCTTCCGGTTGGCTGAGGTCAAGGTCAATCAATTTGGTATTCTCATCGCCGGACTGCTCTCCCGACCCCGAGGCGCTGCCATTGACCGTCGCCAGGGGTCTCTGTGAGTCCTCACCTCCCCGCCCAAAGGGGGCGCCACCCGTCTCTGGGGGTCGTTTCCAAGGCGACCCCTGCACACCGCCTTTGTCGCCGGTCCCTGTTGCTGCGGATTTTCCGGCGCGCGAGGTTCCAGGCTGACCCGGGCGGCTACTGGAGGGGAGGGACAGAGAGGTGTGACTGTCGCCAGGGTGCCGCGGGTCACCCCTCACCAAGCGGAGGGACAGGGAGGTGTGACTGTCGCCAGGGTGCCTCAGGTCACCCCTCACCAAGCGGAGGGACAGAGAGGTGTGACTGTCGCCAGGGTGCCGCGGGTCACCCCTCACCAAGCGGAGGGACAGAGAGGTGTGACTGTCGCCAGGGTGCCGCGGGTCACCCCTCACCAAGCGGAGGGACAGAGAGGTGTGACTGTCGCCAGGGTGCCGCGGGTCACCCCTCACCAAGCGGAGGGACAGAGAGGTGTGACTGTCGCCAGGGTGCCTCAGGTCACCCCTCACCAAGCGGAGGGACAGAGAGGTGTGACTGTCGCCAGGGTGTGACTGTCGCCAGGGTGCCGCGGGTCACCCCTCACCAAGCGGAGGGACAGAGAGGTGTGACTGTCGCCAGGGTGCCGCGGGTCACCCCTCACCAAGCGGAGGGACACATTGTCATAATGTGGAGCTCAGAGACACTTCGTCATAATGTGGAGCTCAGAGACACATCGTCATAATGTGGAGCTCAGAGACGCATCGTCATAAGGTGGAGCTCAGAGACTCATCGTCATATTGTGGAACTCAGACACATCGTTATAATGTGGAGCTCAGACACATCGTCATAATGTAAAACTCAGACACATCGTCATAATGTGGAACTCAGAGGCACATCGTCATAATGTGCAGCTCAGAGAGACATCGTCATAATGTGGAGCTCAGAGACACATCGTCATATTGTGGAACTCAGAGGCACATCGTCATAATGTGGAGCTCAGAGACACTTCGTCATAATGTGGAGCTCAGAGAGACATCGTCATAATGTGGAACTCAGAGGCACATCGTCATAATGTGGAGCTCAGAGACACTTCGTCATAATGTGGAGCTCAGAGAGACATCGTCATAATGTGGAGCTCAGAGACACATCGTCATAATGTGGAGCTCAGAGACACATCGTCATAATGTGGAGCTCAGAGACACTTCGTCATAATGTGGAGCTCAGAGAGACATCGTCATAATGTGGAGCTCAGAGACACTTCGTCATAATGTGGAGCTCAGAGACACTTCGTCATAATGTGGAGCTCAGAGACACATCGTCATAATGTGGAGCTCAGAGACACATCGTCATAATGTGGAGCTCAGAGACACGTCGTCATAATGTGGAGCTCAGAGAGACATCGTCATAATGTGGAGCTCAGAGACACATCGTCATAATGTGGAGCTCAGAGACACATCGTCATAATGTGGAGCTCAGAGACACGTCGTCATAATGTGGAGCTCAGAGAGACATCGTCATAATGTGGAGCTCAGAGACACATCGTCATAATGTGGAGCTCAGAGACACATCGTCATAATGTGGAGCTCAGAGACACATCGTCATAATGTGGAGCTCAGAGACACTTCGTCATAATGTGGAGCTCAGAGAGACATCGTCATAATGTGGAGCTCAGAGACACTTCGTCATAATGTGGAGCTCAGAGACACTTCGTCATAATGTGGAGCTCAGAGACACATCGTCATAATGTGGAGCTCAGAGACACATCGTCATAATGTGGAGCTCAGAGACACGTCGTCATAATGTGGAGCTCAGAGAGACATCGTCATAATGTGGAGCTCAGAGACACATCGTCATAATGTGGAGCTCAGAGACACGTCGTCATAATGTGGAGCTCAGAGAGACATCGTCATAATGTGGAGCTCAGAGACACATCGTCATAATGTGGAGCTCAGAGACACATCGTCATAATGTGGAGCTCAGAGACACTTCGTCATGTACATCATTACTGTTCAATGATACGTTTTCTTCCTAGTACCATCAATTGTTCTTAGTAAAACGATAACCCATATGTTAAGTAAGAGTGGAAAGTGCATCAAGCTGACCGACTACCGCTGTGTCACTCAAACACACGTGGCTGAAGACTACATCAAGCTGCTCATACAGCAATGCAGCAATTCCACCTAAAGTAAGATGGTTTGATGTTTTAGAGACGTCCTGGACTGTGTGGATGTTGACTCTCTACCACATCACATGTTTTAAAAGGCAACAAACGGCAGCAATATCCGAATTTTGATGACGTAGTACACACGAGAGATGACGTAGTACACACGAGAGATGACGTAGTAGACACGAAAGCTACACTCCCCACAGGAATTGCCCAATACATGCTGTTCAATTCATTGCATACCATAGATGTTTATTACCACACTGACAACCTAAATAGATCTACATCATTTCCATTCAAATCATTGTTCAAGTTTTTGATGGAAAATAGTGCTGTATGAGTAACTTTAACATAATATAAGCGAAATATATAATATACGAAATATAGCCAACCAGACGGGTGACTGGGGCGACACATGTGGCCGCGTCGAGCATTACTATAAGAGTGGTATCACACAATAACAGGATTAACACCGCTATCACGTCCAGGACACAGGTCTTAGTGACCTTGGTCAGGACATACCAGGACCCATTCTTACTCAATCTCAAAGGTTTTAGGGTTGTTCCTGGTCCATATCAGGTCACGAACTGGCTTCAGGAAACATAGCGAAACCCGCTTAATCAGGGAGAAGCAGGCAAGCACGACAGGAATACACTTGACTTTGAGGCCCCGGTACAGACAGAATGAGCTAATACTAAAAGATGAAACCAAGGTACGTGCAGCAGGAACTAATGATAAGACTCAAGTACGAGCAGAAGGAACTAATATTAAAAGATGAAACCAAGGTACGTGCAGCAGGAACTAATGATAAGACTCAGGTACAAGCAGAAGGAACTAATATTAAAAGATGAAACCAAGGTACGTGCAGCAGGAACTAATGATAAGACTCAGGACCGAGCAGAAGGAACTAATATTAAAAGACGAAACCAAGGTACTTGCAGCAGGAACTAATGATAAGACTCAGGTACGAGTAGAAGGAACTAATACTAAAAGATGAAACCAAGGTACCTGCAGCAGGAACTAAAGATAAGACTCAGGTACGAGCAGAAGGAACTAATACTAAAAGATGAAACCAAGGTACGTGCAGCAGGAACTAATGATAAGACTCAGGTACAAGCAGAAGGAACTAATATTAAAAGATGAAACCAAGGTACGTGCAGCAGGAACTAATGATAAGACTCAGGACCGAGCAGAAGGAACTAATATTAAAAGACGAAACCAAGGTACTTGCAGCAGGAACTAATGATAAGACTCAGGTACGAGTAGAAGGAACTAATACTAAAAGATGAAACCAAGGTACCTGCAGCAGGAACTAAAGATAAGACTCAGGTACGAGCAGAAGGAACTAATACTAAAAGATGAAACCAAGGTACCTGCAGCAGGAACTAAAGATAAGACTCAGGTACGAGTAGAAGGAACTAATACTAAAAGATGAAACCAAGGTACCTGCAGCAGGAACTAAAGATAAGACTCAGGTACGAGCAGAAGGAACTAATACTAAAAGATGAAACCAAGGTACGTGCAGCAGGAATCAATAGAACCAGGACGAACTCGAACGTTAGTAACATCACTGAAAGGAAGAAGTTCGCTGCAATGTGGTCACGAGGGTGGGTGGGGGGTCGGGGGTAGTGCTTACCACGGTGTAGGTAGAGGTGGCTACATACGGCTGCCGACCAAGGCCGCCAGGCAGGGGAAGCTCAGGAGGCCTACACACTCACCCATCTTTGTCCAGTCGGGGATTACTGTCTCTCTCAGGGTCATCTTTGCTTCCCGTTTCTTCCGATAATTTTTTCGATGGTTCTGCTAACTCCTGTATTCAAAAAACATTATTTAAATACAGCATTTAGAGAAAAGAAAACAGATCAGGGGTTTGTTGTGAGACAATATCAGGCTGTCCAGCACACCCTCATGAAAAAGTAGGACAAAAGTAGGAATGGAAATACAGAAAAGGTAGGACAAAAGTAGGAAATTAGAAGCCAAAAGTATGATTCAAATAGCATATGTAGCAACATTATTCCGGATAAACGACAAAAAGTTATATTACTGAGAAAATGCTTTTTTAGAACATTTCTTATATGCTGCTCAGCGGTACCTGTATTTTCATTATTAGAACTTGACAGGCACTAGTCTTGATTTAAAGATATATCAGGACGCAAAAACAAAATACCTCTGACTTTTGCAATAATAGAAGCGATATGCACACTTTTACAGCAATTACAGTTGCATGTGGAGTTCTTTCCCGCCAAAACTAAGCCCAGGCGAAATTTATATCAAAATTTGCAGAAAACTCGATTGTTTCATTCTATAAATTCAGAAACCTGAAAAACATCGCCGTTTCGGCTGTGGTGTGGCAAACGTGTCTATCCCGGGACACCACAGAACTCGGTCGCGGCACTGGTACTTATACCAAAGCATCGCGAAGCGCACAAACTGATGACGTTTACCACTAAAATGAAAACTTGTGGTAAATTGATATCACGGACAAGGCTAAGAGACACTATTTGGCAGTCTGGTATGGGTGGAGTATAGATAAAAGAAATCTTAAATGATTCAAGGACTGATTCTTATATGTAGTTTGACCTCATTAGTTTTGGCGGGAAAGAGCTCGACATGCAACTTTAACGACATTTTGAAATTGCCCATGGTGAAGGTATTTTGAAGAAAAAGTAGGAAAAATAGGATCACTGGACAGCCCGCCATAGGGGTGAGGTATTTGCACATAGGGGTTTGTTGGGAGATAAGAGGCATCAGGTATTGGGACACAGGGGGTTTGTTGGGAGATAAGAGGCATGAGGTATTGGGACACAGGGGGTTTGTTGAGAGATAAGAGGCGTGAGGTATTGGGACATAGGGGGTTTGTTGAGAGGTAAGAGGCGTGAGGTAATGGGACATAGGGGGTTTGTTGAGAGATAAGAGGCATGAGGTATTGGGACATAGGGGGTTTGTTGAGAGATAAGAGGCGTGAGGTATTGGCACAAAAGGGGTTTGTTGAGAGATAAGAGGCGTGAGGTATTGGGACATAGGGGGTTTGTTGAGAGATAAGAGGCGTGAGGTATTGGCACAAAAGGGGTTTGTTGAGAGATAAGAGGCGTGAGGTATTGGGACATAGGGAGTTTGTTGAGAGATAAGAGGCATGAGGTATTGGGACATAGGGGGTTTGTTGAGAGATAAGAGGCGTGAGGTATTGGGACATAGGGGGTTTGTTGAAAGATAAGAGGCGTGAGGTATTGGCACAAAAGGGGTTTGTTGAGAGATAAGAGGCGTGAGGTATTGGGACATAGGGGGTTGGTTGAGAGATAAATAGGCATGAGGTATTGGGACATAGGGGGTTTGTTGAGAGGTAAGAGGCGTGAGGTATTGGGACATAGGGGGTTTGTTGAGAGATAAGAGGCGTGAGGTATTGGGACACAGGGGGTTTGTTGAGAGATAAGAGGCGTGAGGTATTGGGACATAGGGGGTTTGTTGAGAGGTAAGAGGCGTGAGGTATTGGGACATAGGGGGTGTGTTGAGAGATAAGAGGCGTGAGGTAATGGGACATAGGGGGTTTGTTGAGAGATAAGAGGCATGAGGTATTGGGACATAGGGGGTTTGTTGAGAGATAAGAGGCGTGAGGTATTGGGACATAGGGGGTTTGTTGAGAGATAAGAGGCGTGAGGTATTGGCACAAAAGGGGTTTGTTGAGAGATAAGAGGCGTGAGGTATTGGGACATAGGGGGTCTGTTCAGAGATAAGAGGCATGAGGTATTGGCACAAAAGGGGTTTGTTGAGAGATAAGAGGCGTGATGTATTGGGACATAGGGGGTTTGTTGAGAGATAAGAGGCGTGAGGTATTGGGACACATTTGTTGAGAGGTAAGAGGTGTGAGGTATTGGGACACAGGGGGTTTGTTGAGAGATAAGAGGCGTGAGGTATTGGCACAAAGGGGGTTTGCTGAGAGATAAGAGGCGTGAGGTATTGGGACAAAGGGGTTTTGCTGAGAGATAAGAGGCGTGAGGTATTGGCACAAAGGGGGTTGTTGAGAGGTAAGAGGCGTGAGGTATTGGGACAGAGGGGGTTTGTGGTGATATAAAGAGGCGTGAGGTATTGGGACATAGGGAGTTTGTTGAGAGGTAAGAGGTGTGAGGTATTGGGACACAGGGGGTTTGTTGTGAGATAAAGAGGCGTGAGGTATTGGGACACAGGGGGTTTGTGGTGAGATAAGAGGCGTTAGGTATTGGGACATAGGGGGTTTGTTGTGAGATAAAGAGGCGTGAGGTATTGGGACACAGGGGGTTTGTGGTGAGATAAGAGGCGTAAGGTATTGGGACACAGGGGGTTTGTGGTGATATAAAGAGGCGTGAGGTATTGGGACATAGGGGGTTTGTTTAGAGGTAAGAGGTGTGAGGTATTGGGACACAGGGGGTTTGTTGTAAGATAAGAGGCGTGAGGTATTGGGACATAGGGGGTTTGTTGTGAGATAAAGAGGCGTGAGGTATTGGGACACAGGGGGTTTGTTGTGAGATAAAGAGGCGTGAGGTATTGGGACATAGGGGGTTTGTTGTGAGATAAAGAGGCGTGAGTTATTGGGACATAGGGGGTTTGTTGTGAGATAAAGAGGCGTGAGGTATTGGGACATAGGGGGTTTGTTGTGAGATAAAGAGGCGTGAGGTATTGGGACATAGGGGGTTTGTTGTGAGATAAAGAGGCGTGAGGTATTGGGACATAGGGGGTATGTTGAGAGGTAAGAGGCGTGAGGTATTGGGACACAGGGGGTTTGTTGAGAGGTAAGAGGCGTAAGGTAGTGGGACACAGGGGGTTTGTTGTGAGATAAGAGGCGTGAGGTATTAGGACACAGGGGGTTTGTTGTGAGATAAAGAGGCGTGAGGTATTGGGACATAGGGGGTATGTTGAGAGGTAAGAGGCGTGAGGTATTGGGACACAGGGGGTTTGTTGAGAGGTAAGAGGCGTAAGGTATTGGGACACAGGGGGTTTGTTGTGAGATAAAGAGGCGTGAGGTATTGGGACATAGGGGGTATGTTGAGAGGTAAGAGGCGTGAGGTATTGGGACACAGGGGGTTTGTTGAGAGGTAAGAGGCGTAAGGTAGTGGGACACAGGGGGTTTGTTGTGAGATAAGAGGCGTGAGGTATTAGGACACAGGGGGTTTGTTGTGAGATAAAGAGGCGTGAGGTATTGGGACACAGGGGGTTTGTGGTGAGATAAGAGGCGTTAGGTATTGGGACACAGGGGGTTTGTGGTGATATAAAGAGGCGTGAGGTATTGGGACATAGGGGGTTTGTTGATAGGTAAGAGGCGTGAGGTATTGGGACACAGGGGGTTTGTTGTGAGATAAGAGGCGTGAGGTATTGGGACACAGGGGGTTTGTGGTGAGGTAAGAGGCGTGAGGTATTGGGACACAGGGGGTTTGTTGTGAGATAAGAGGCGTGAGGTATTGGGACATAGGGGGTTTGTTGTGAGATAAGAGGCGTGAGGTATTGGGACATAGGGGTCTGTTGATAGGTAAGAGGCGTGAGGTATTGGGACACAGGGGGTTTGTTGTGAGATAAGAGGCGTGAGGTATTAGGACACAGGGGGTTTGTTGTGAGATAAGAGGTGTGAGGTATTGGGACATAGGGGGTTTGTTGTGAGATAAAGAGGCGTGAGGTATTGGGACACAGGGGGTTTGTTGTGAGATAAGAGGCGTGAGGTATTGGGACATAGGGGGTTTGTTGTGAGATAAGAGGCGTGAGGTATTGGCACATAGGGGGTTTGTTGTGAGATAAGAGGCGTGAGGTATTGGGACATAGGGGGTTTGTTGAGAGATAAGAGGCATGAGGTATTGGGACATAGGGGGTTTGTTGTGAGATAAGAGGCGTGAGGTATTAGGACACAGGGGGTTTGTTGTGAGATAAGAGGCGTGAGGTATTGGGACATAGGGGGTTTGTTGTGAGATAAGAGGCGTGAGGTATTGGGACATAGGGGGTTTGTTGAGAGATAAGAGGCGTGAGGTATTGGGACATAGGGGGTTTGTTGAGAGGTAAGAGGTGTGAGGTATTGGGACACGGGGTTTGTTGTGAGATAAGAGGCGTGAGGTATTGGGACATAGGGGGTTTGTTGAGAGATAAGAGGCATGAGGTATTGGGACATAGGGGGTTTGTTGAGAGATAAGAGGCATGAGGTATTGGGACATAGGGGGTTTGTTGAGAGATAAGAGGCGTGAGGTATTGGGACACATTTGTTGAGAGGTAAGAGGTGTGAGGTATTGGGATACAGGGGGTTTGTTGAGAGATAAGAGGCGTGAGGTATTGGCACAAAAGGGGTTTGCTGAGAGATAAGAGGCGTGAGGTATTGGGACAAAGGGGTTTTGCTGAGAGATAAGAGGCGTGAGGTACTGGCACAAAAGGGGTTTGTTGTGAGATAAGAGGCGTGAGGTATTGGGACATAGGGGGTTTGTTGAGAGGTAAGAGGTGTGAGGTATTGGGACACAGGGGGTTTGTTGTGAGATAAGAGGCGTGAGGTATTGGGACACAGGGGGTTTGTTGAGAGGTAAGAGGCGTAAGGTATTGGGACACAGGGGGTTTGTTGTGAGATAAGAGGCGTGAGGTATTAGGACACAGGGGGTTTGTTGTGAGATAAAGAGGCGTGAGGTATTGGGACACAGGGGGTTTGTGGTGAGATAAGAGGCGTTAGGTATTGGGACACAGGGGGTTTGTGGTGATATAAAGAGGCGTGAGGTATTGGGACATAGGGGGTTTGTTGATAGGTAAGAGGCGTGAGGTATTGGGACACAGGGGGTTTGTTGTGAGATAAGAGGCGTGAGGTATTGGGACACAGGGGGTTTGTGGTGAGGTAAGAGGCGTGAGGTATTGGGACACAGGGGGTTTGTTGTGAGATAAGAGGCGTGAGGTATTGGGACATAGGGGGTTTGTTGTGAGATAAGAGGCGTGAGGTATTGGGACATAGGGGTCTGTTGATAGGTAAGAGGCGTGAGGTATTGGGACACAGGGGGTTTGTTGTGAGATAAGAGGCGTGAGGTATTAGGACACAGGGGGTTTGTTGTGAGATAAGAGGTGTGAGGTATTGGGACATAGGGGGTTTGTTGTGAGATAAAGAGGCGTGAGGTATTGGGACACAGGGGGTTTGTTGTGAGATAAGAGGCGTGAGGTATTGGGACATAGGGGGTTTGTTGTGAGATAAGAGGCGTGAGGTATTGGGACATAGGGGGTTTGTTGTGAGATAAGAGGCGTGAGGTATTGGGACATAGGGGGTTTGTTGAGAGATAAGAGGCATGAGGTAATGGGACATAGGGGGTTTGTTGTGAGATAAGAGGCGTGAGGTATTAGGACACAGGGGGTTTGTTGTGAGATAAGAGGCGTGAGGTATTGGGACATAGGGGGTTTGTTGTGAGATAAGAGGCGTGAGGTATTGGGACATAGGGGGTTTGTTGAGAGATAAGAGGCATGAGGTATTGGGACATAGGGGGTTTGTTGTGAGATAAGAGGCGTGAGGTATTAGGACACAGGGGGTTTGTTGTGAGATAAGAGGCGTGAGGTATTGGGACATAGGGGGTTTGTTGAGAGGTAAGAGGTGTGAGGTATTGGGACACAGGGGGTTTGTTGTGAGATAAGAGGCGTGAGGTATTGGGACATAGGGGGTTTGTTGAGAGATAAGAGGCATGAGGTATTGGGACATAGGGGGTTTGTTGAGAGATAAGAGGCATGAGGTATTGGGACATAGGGGGTTTGTTGAGAGATAAGAGGCGTGAGGTATTGGGACACATTTGTTGAGAGGTAAGAGGTGTGAGGTATTGGGATACAGGGGGTTTGTTGAGAGATAAGAGGCGTGAGGTATTGGCACAAAAGGGGTTTGCTGAGAGATAAGAGGCGTGAGGTATTGGGACAAAGGGGTTTTGCTGAGAGATAAGAGGCGTGAGGTACTGGCACAAAAGGGGTTTGTTGAGAGATAAGAGGCGTGAGGTATTGGGACACAGGGGGTTTGTGGTGATAGAAAGAGGTGTGAGATATTGGGACACAGGGGGTTTGTGGTGAGATAAGAGGCGTGAGGTATTGGGACACAGGGGGTTTGTGGTGAGATAAGAGGCGTGAGGTATTGGGACACAGGGGGTTTGTGGTGATATAAAGAAGTGTGAGGTATTGGGACATAGGGGTTTGTTGAGAGGTAAGAGGTGTGAGGTATTGGGACACAGGGGGTTTGTGGTGAGATAAGAGGCGTGAGGTATTGGGACACAGGGGGTTTGTGGTGATATAAAGAGGTGTGAGGTATTGGGACATAGGGGTTTGTTGAGAGGTAAGAGGTGTGAGGTATTGGGACACAGGGGGTTTGTGGTGATATAAAGAGGCGTGAGGTATTGGGACATAGGGGGTCTGTTGATAGGTAAGAGGCGTGAGGTATTGGGACACAGGGGGTTTGTTGTGAGATAAGAGGCGTGAGGTATTAGGACACAGGGGGTTTGTGGTGATATAAAGAGGCGTGAGGTATTGGGACATAGGGGGTCTGGTGATAGGTAAGAGGCGTGAGGTATTGGGACACAGGGGGTTTGTTGTGAGATAAGAGGCGTGAGGTATTAGGACACAGGGGGTTTGTTGTGAGATAAGAGGTGTGAGGTATTGGGACATAGGGGGTTTGTTGTGAGATAAAGAGGCGTGAGGTATTGGGACACAGAGGGTTTGTTGTGAGATAAGAGGCGTGAGGTATTGGGACATAGGGGGTTTGTTGTGAGATAAGAGGCGTGAGGTATTGGGACATAGGGGGTTTGTTGAGAGATAAGAGGCATGAGGTATTGGGACATAGGGGGTTTGTTGTGAGATAAGAGGCGTGAGGTATTAGGACACAGGGGGTTTGTTGTGAGATAAGAGGCGTGAGGTATTGGGACATAGGGGGTTTGTTGAGAGGTAATGGGTGTGAGGTATTGGGACACAGGGGGTTTGTTGTGAGATAAGAGGCGTGAGGTATTGGGACATAGGGGGTTTGTTGAGAGATAAGAGGCATGAGGTATTGGGACATAGGGGGTTTGTTGAGAGATAAGAGGCATGAGGTATTGGGACATAGGGGGTTTGTTGAGAGATAAGAGGCGTGAGGTATTGGGACACATTTGTTGAGAGGTAAGAGGTGTGAGGTATTGGGATACAGGGGGTTTGTTGTGAGATAAAGAGGCGTGAGGTATTGGGACACAGGGGGTTTGTTGTGAGATAAGAGGCGTGAGGTATTGGGACATAGGGGGTTTGTTGTGAGATAAGAGGCGTGAGGTATTGGCACATAGGGGGTTTGTTGTGAGATAAGAGGCGTGAGGTATTGGGACATAGGGGGTTTGTTGAGAGATAAGAGGCATGAGGTATTGGGACATAGGGGGTTTGTTGTGAGATAAGAGGCGTGAGGTATTAGGACACAGGGGGTTTGTTGTGAGATAAGAGGCGTGAGGTATTGGGACATAGGGGGTTTGTTGTGAGATAAGAGGCGTGAGGTATTGGGACATAGGGGGTTTGTTGAGAGATAAGAGGCATGAGGTATTGGGACATAGGGGGTTTGTTGTGAGATAAGAGGCGTGAGGTATTAGGACACAGGGGGTTTGTTGTGAGATAAGAGGCGTGAGGTATTGGGACATAGGGGGTTTGTTGAGAGGTAAGAGGTGTGAGGTATTGGGACACGGGGTTTGTTGTGAGATAAGAGGCGTGAGGTATTGGGACATAGGGGGTTTGTTGAGAGATAAGAGGCATGAGGTATTGGGACATAGGGGGTTTGTTGAGAGATAAGAGGCATGAGGTATTGGGACATAGGGGGTTTGTTGAGAGATAAGAGGCGTGAGGTATTGGGACACATTTGTTGAGAGGTAAGAGGTGTGAGGTATTGGGATACAGGGGGTTTGTTGAGAGATAAGAGGCGTGAGGTATTGGCACAAAAGGGGTTTGCTGAGAGATAAGAGGCGTGAGGTATTGGGACAAAGGGGTTTTGCTGAGAGATAAGAGGCGTGAGGTACTGGCACAAAAGGGGTTTGTTGTGAGATAAGAGGCGTGAGGTATTGGGACATAGGGGGTTTGTTGAGAGGTAAGAGGTGTGAGGTATTGGGACACAGGGGGTTTGTTGTGAGATAAGAGGCGTGAGGTATTGGGACACAGGGGGTTTGTTGAGAGGTAAGAGGCGTAAGGTATTGGGACACAGGGGGTTTGTTGTGAGATAAGAGGCGTGAGGTATTAGGACACAGGGGGTTTGTTGTGAGATAAAGAGGCGTGAGGTATTGGGACACAGGGGGTTTGTGGTGAGATAAGAGGCGTTAGGTATTGGGACACAGGGGGTTTGTGGTGATATAAAGAGGCGTGAGGTATTGGGACATAGGGGGTTTGTTGATAGGTAAGAGGCGTGAGGTATTGGGACACAGGGGGTTTGTTGTGAGATAAGAGGCGTGAGGTATTGGGACACAGGGGGTTTGTGGTGAGGTAAGAGGCGTGAGGTATTGGGACACAGGGGGTTTGTTGTGAGATAAGAGGCGTGAGGTATTGGGACATAGGGGGTTTGTTGTGAGATAAGAGGCGTGAGGTATTGGGACATAGGGGTCTGTTGATAGGTAAGAGGCGTGAGGTATTGGGACACAGGGGGTTTGTTGTGAGATAAGAGGCGTGAGGTATTAGGACACAGGGGGTTTGTTGTGAGATAAGAGGTGTGAGGTATTGGGACATAGGGGGTTTGTTGTGAGATAAAGAGGCGTGAGGTATTGGGACACAGGGGGTTTGTTGTGAGATAAGAGGCGTGAGGTATTGGGACATAGGGGGTTTGTTGTGAGATAAGAGGCGTGAGGTATTGGGACATAGGGGGTTTGTTGTGAGATAAGAGGCGTGAGGTATTGGGACATAGGGGGTTTGTTGAGAGATAAGAGGCATGAGGTAATGGGACATAGGGGGTTTGTTGTGAGATAAGAGGCGTGAGGTATTAGGACACAGGGGGTTTGTTGTGAGATAAGAGGCGTGAGGTATTGGGACATAGGGGGTTTGTTGTGAGATAAGAGGCGTGAGGTATTGGGACATAGGGGGTTTGTTGAGAGATAAGAGGCATGAGGTATTGGGACATAGGGGGTTTGTTGTGAGATAAGAGGCGTGAGGTATTAGGACACAGGGGGTTTGTTGTGAGATAAGAGGCGTGAGGTATTGGGACATAGGGGGTTTGTTGAGAGGTAAGAGGTGTGAGGTATTGGGACACAGGGGGTTTGTTGTGAGATAAGAGGCGTGAGGTATTGGGACATAGGGGGTTTGTTGAGAGATAAGAGGCATGAGGTATTGGGACATAGGGGGTTTGTTGAGAGATAAGAGGCATGAGGTATTGGGACATAGGGGGTTTGTTGAGAGATAAGAGGCGTGAGGTATTGGGACACATTTGTTGAGAGGTAAGAGGTGTGAGGTATTGGGATACAGGGGGTTTGTTGAGAGATAAGAGGCGTGAGGTATTGGCACAAAAGGGGTTTGCTGAGAGATAAGAGGCGTGAGGTATTGGGACAAAGGGGTTTTGCTGAGAGATAAGAGGCGTGAGGTACTGGCACAAAAGGGGTTTGTTGAGAGATAAGAGGCGTGAGGTATTGGGACACAGGGGGTTTGTGGTGATAGAAAGAGGTGTGAGATATTGGGACACAGGGGGTTTGTGGTGAGATAAGAGGCGTGAGGTATTGGGACACAGGGGGTTTGTGGTGAGATAAGAGGCGTGAGGTATTGGGACACAGGGGGTTTGTGGTGATATAAAGAAGTGTGAGGTATTGGGACATAGGGGTTTGTTGAGAGGTAAGAGGTGTGAGGTATTGGGACACAGGGGGTTTGTGGTGAGATAAGAGGCGTGAGGTATTGGGACACAGGGGGTTTGTGGTGATATAAAGAGGTGTGAGGTATTGGGACATAGGGGTTTGTTGAGAGGTAAGAGGTGTGAGGTATTGGGACACAGGGGGTTTGTGGTGATATAAAGAGGCGTGAGGTATTGGGACATAGGGGGTCTGTTGATAGGTAAGAGGCGTGAGGTATTGGGACACAGGGTGTTTGTTGTGAGATAAGAGGCGTGAGGTATTAGGACACAGGGGGTTTGTGGTGATATAAAGAGGCGTGAGGTATTGGGACATAGGGGGTCTGGTGATAGGTAAGAGGCGTGAGGTATTGGGACACAGGGGGTTTGTTGTGAGATAAGAGGCGTGAGGTATTAGGACACAGGGGGTTTGTTGTGAGATAAGAGGTGTGAGGTATTGGGACATAGGGGGTTTGTTGTGAGATAAAGAGGCGTGAGGTATTGGGACACAGAGGGTTTGTTGTGAGATAAGAGGCGTGAGGTATTGGGACATAGGGGGTTTGTTGTGAGATAAGAGGCGTGAGGTATTGGGACATAGGGGGTTTGTTGAGAGATAAGAGGCATGAGGTATTGGGACATAGGGGGTTTGTTGTGAGATAAGAGGCGTGAGGTATTAGGACACAGGGGGTTTGTTGTGAGATAAGAGGCGTGAGGTATTGGGACATAGGGGGTTTGTTGAGAGGTAATGGGTGTGAGGTATTGGGACACAGGGGGTTTGTTGTGAGATAAGAGGCGTGAGGTATTGGGACATAGGGGGTTTGTTGAGAGATAAGAGGCATGAGGTATTGGGACATAGGGGGTTTGTTGAGAGATAAGAGGCATGAGGTATTGGGACATAGGGGGTTTGTTGAGAGATAAGAGGCGTGAGGTATTGGGACACATTTGTTGAGAGGTAAGAGGTGTGAGGTATTGGGATACAGGGGGTTTGTTGAGAGATAAGAGGCGTGAGGTATTGGCACAAAAGGGGTTTGCTGAGAGATAAGAGGCGTGAGTTATTGGGACAAAGGGGTTTTGCTGAGAGATAAGAGGCGTGAGGTACTGGCACAAAAGGGGTTTGTTGAGAGATAAGAGGCGTGAGGTATTGGGACATAGGGGGTTTGTTGAGAGATAAGAGGCGTGAGGTATTGGGACACAGGGGGTTTGTGGTGATAGAAAGAGGTGTGAGATATTGGGACACAGGGGGTTTGTGGTGAGATAAGAGGCGTGAGGTATTGGGACACAGGGGGTTTGTGGTGAGATAAGAGGCGTGAGGTATTGGGACAAAGGGGGTTTGTGGTGATATAAAGAAGTGTGAGGTATTGGGACATAGGGGTTTGTTGAGAGGTAAGAGGTGTGAGGTATTGGGACACAGGGGGTTTGTGGTGAGATAAGAGGCGTGAGGTATTGGGACACAGGGGGTTTGTGGTGATATAAAGAGGTGTGAGGTATTGGGACATAGGGGTTTGTTGAGAGGTAAGAGGTGTGAGGTATTGGGACACAGGGGGTTTGTTGTGAGATAAGAGGTGTGAGGTATTGGGACATAGGGGGTTTGTTGAGAGATAAAGAGGCGTGAGGTATTGGGACATAGGGGGTTTGTGGTAGGATAAGAGACGTGAGGTATTGGGACAGAGGGGGTTTGTTGAGAGGTAAGAGGCGTGAGGTATTGGGACACAGGGGGTTTGATGAGAGGTAAGAGGCGTGAGGTATTGGGACATAGGGGGTTTGTTGAGAGATAAAGAGGCGTGAGGTATTGGGACATAGGGGGTTTGTGGTGAGATAAGAGGCGTGAGGTATTGGGACACAGGGGATTTGTTGAGAGGTAAGAGGTGTGAGGTACTGGAACACAGGGGGTTTGTTGGGAGGTAAGAGGTGTGAGGTATTGGGACACAGGGGGTTTGTTGAGAGGTAAGAGGCGTGAGGTATTGGGACATAGGGGGTTTGTTGAGGGGTAAGAGGCGTGAGGTATTGCCACAAAGGGGGTTTGTGGTGAGATAAGAGGCGTGAGGAATTGGGACAAAGGGGGTTTGTGGTGAGATAAGAGGCGTGAGGTATTAGGACATAGGGTGTTTGTTGAGAGATAAGAGGCGTGAGGTATTGGGACACAGGGGGTTTATGGTGAGATAAGAGGCGTGAGGTATTGGGACATAGGGGGTTTGCGGTGAGATAAGAGGCGTGAGGTATTGGCACAAAGAAGGTTTGTGGAGAGATAAGAGGCGTGAGGTATTGGGACATAGGGGGTTTGTGGTGAGGTAAGAGGCGTGAGGTATTGGGACAAAGGGGGTTTGTTGAGAGGTAAGAGGTGTGAGGTATTGGGACAAAAGGGGTTTGTTGAGCGGTAAGAGGCGTGAGGTATTGGGACATAGGGGGTTTGTTGAGAGGTAAGAGGCGTGAGGTATTGGGACATAGGGGGTTTGTTGAGAGATAAGAGGCGTGAGGTATTGGGACATAGGGGGTTTGTGGTGAGATAAGAGGCGTGAGGTATTGGCACAAAGGGCGTTTGTTGAGAGGTAAGAGGCGTGAGGTATTGGCACAAAGGGGGTTTGTGGTGAGATAAGAGGCGTGAGGTATTGGGACAAAGGGGGTTTGTGGTGAGATAAGAGGCGTGAGGTATTGAGACAAAGGGGGTTTGTTGAGAGGTAAAAGGTGTGAGGTATTGGGACACAGGGGGTTTGTTGAGAGGTAAGAGGCGTGAGGTATTGGGACATAGGGGGTTTGTTGAGAGGTAAGAGGCGTGAGGTATTGGGACATAGGGGGTTTGTTGAGAGATAAGAGGCGTGAGGTATTGGGACATAGGGGGTTTGTGGTGAGATAAGAGGCGTGAGGTATAGGCACAAAGGGGGTTTGTTGAGAGATAAGAGGCGTGAGGTTTTGGCACCAAGGGGGTTTGTTGAGAGATAAGAGGCGTGAGGTATTGGGACATAGGGGGTTTGTGGTAAGATAAGAGGCGTGAGGTATTGGGACATAGGTGGTTTGTGGTGAGATAAGAGGCGTGAGGTATAGGCACAAAGGGGGTTTGTTGAGAGATAAGAGGCGTGAGGTTTTGGCACCAAGGGGGTTTGTTGAGAGATAAGAGGCGTGAGGTATTGGGACATAGGGGGTTTGTGGTAAGATAAGAGGCGTGAGGTATTGGGACATAGGTGGTTTGTGGTGAGATAAGAGGCGTGAGGTATTGGGACACAGGGGGTTTGTTGAGAGGTAAGAGGCGTGAGGTATTGGGACACAGGGGGTTTGTTGGGAGATAAAGAGGCGTGAGGTATTGGGACATAGGGGGTTTGTTGAGAGGTAAGAGGCGTGAGGTATTGGCACATAGGGGTTTTGTTGAGAGGTAATAGGCGTGAGGTATTGGGATATAGGGGGTTTGTTGAGAGATAAGAGGCGTGAAGTATTGGGACATAGGGGGTTTGTTGAGAGGTAAGAGGCGTGGGGTATTGGGACACAGGGGGTTTGTTGAGGGATAAGAGGCGTGAGGTATTGGGACATAGGGGGTTTGTTGAGAGGTAAGAGGCGTGAGGTATTGGGACATAGTGGGTTTGTTGAGGGATAAGAGGCGTGAGGTATTGGGACATAGGGGGTTTGTTGAGAGGTAAGGGGCGAGAGGTATTGGGACACAGGGGGTTTGTTGAGAGGTAAGAGGCGTGAGGTATTGGGACATACGGGGTTTGTGGTGAGATAAGAGGCGTGAGGTATTGGGACATAGGGGGTTTGTGGTAAGATAAGAGGCGTGAGGTATTGGGACATAGGTGGTTTGTGGTGAGATAAGAGGCGTGAGGTATTGGGACACAGGGGGTATGTTGAGAGGTAAGAGGCGTGAGGTATTGGGACACGGGGTTTGTTGAGAGGTAAGAGGCGTGAGGTATTAGGACATAGGGGGTTTGTGGTGAGATAAGAGGCGTGAGGTATTGGGACATAGGGGGTTTGTGGTGAGATAAGAGTCGTGAGGTATTGGGACACAGGGGGTTTGTTGAGAGCTAAGAAACGTGAGGTATTGGGACATAGGGGGTTTGTGGTGAGATAAGAGGCGTGAGGTATTGGGACACCGGGGGTTTGTTGAGAGGTAAGAGGCGTGAGGTATTGGGACATAGGGGGTTTGTGGTGAGATAAGAGGCGTGAGGTATTGGGACATAGGTGGTTTGTGGTGAGATAAACAGGCGTGAGGTATTGGGACACAGGGGGTTTGTTGAGAGCTAAGAAACGTGAGGTATTGGGACATAGGGGGTTTGTGGTGAGATAAGAGGCGTGAGGTATTGGGACACAGGGGGTTTGTTGAGAGGCAAGAGGTGTGAGGTATTGGGACATAGGGGGTTTGTGGTGAGATAAGAGGCGTGAGGTATTTGCACATAGGGGGTTTGTGGTGAGATAAAAGGCTGGAGGTATTGGGACATAGGGGGTTTGTGGTGAGATAAGAGGCGTGAGGTATTGGGACATAAAGGGTTTGTGGTGAGATAAGAGGCGTGAGGTATTGGGACACAGGGAGTTTGTGGTAGGATAAGAGTTGTGAGGTATTGGGACATAGGGGGTTTGTTGAGAGGTAAGAGGCGTGAGGCATTGGGACACAGGGGGTTTGTTGAGAGGTAAGAGGCGTGAGGTATTAGGACACAGGGGGTTTGTGGTGAGGTAAGAGGCGTGAGGTATTGGGACAAAGGGGGTTTGTTGAGAGGTAAGAGGTGTGAGGTATTGGGACACAGGGGGTTTGTTGAGAGGTAAGAGGCGTGAGGTATTGGGACACAGGGGGTTTGTGGTGAGATAAGAGGCGTGAGGTATTGGGACATAGGGGGTTTGTGCTGAGATAAGAGGCGTGAGGTATTGGGACATAGGGGGTTTGTTGAGAGGTAAGAGGCGTGAGGTATTGGGACACAGGGGGTTTGTGTGAGATAAGAGGCGTGAGGTATTGGGACAGAGGGGGGTTGTTGAGAGGTAAGAGGTGTGAGGTATTGGGACACAGGGTGGTTGTTGAGAGGTAAGAGGTGTGAGGTATTGGGACACAGGGGGTTTGTGGTGGGTTAAGAGGCGTGAGGTATTGGGACATAGGGGGTTTGTTGAGAGGTAAGAGGCGTGAGGTATTGGGACATAGGGGGTTTGTGGTGAGATAAGAGGCGTGAGGTATTGGGACATAGGGGGTTTGTGGTGAGATAAGAGGCGTGAGGTATTGGGACACAGGGGGTTTGTTGAGAGGTAAGAGGTGT
This sequence comes from Arenicola marina, assembly GCA_964019135.1. Lineage (NCBI taxonomy): Eukaryota > Metazoa > Annelida > Polychaeta > Arenicolidae > Arenicola > Arenicola marina. The sequence goes on from OZ025265.1 coordinate 8,112,687, forward strand.
GAGGTATTGGAACACAGGGGGTTTGTTGGGAGGTAAGAGGTGTGAGGTATTGGGACACAGGGGGTTTGTTGAGAGGTAAGAGGCGTGAGGTATTGGGACATAGGGGGTTTGTTGAGAGGTAAGAGGCGTGAGGTATTGGCACAAAGGGGGTTTGTGGTGAGATAAGAGGCGTGAGGTATTGGGACAAAGGGGGTTTGTGGTGAGATAAGAGGCGTGAGGTATTAGGACATAGGGTGTTTGTTGAGAGATAAGAGGCGTGAGGTATTGGGACATAGGGGGTTTGTTGAGAGGTAAGAGGCGTGAGGTATTGGCACAAAGGGGGTTTGTGGTGAGATAAGAGGCGTGAGGTATTGGGACAAAGGGGGTTTGTGGTGAGATAAGAGGCGTGAAGTATTGAGAGAAAGGGGGTTTGTTGAGAGGTAAAAGGTGTGAGGTATTGGGACATAGGGGGTTTGTTGAGAGGTAAGAGGCGTGAGGTATTGGGACATAGGGGGTTTGTTGAGAGATAAGAGGCGTGAGGTATTGGGACATAGGGGGTTTGTGGTGAGATAAGAGGCGTGAGGTATTGGGACATAGGGGGTTTGTGGTGAGATAAGAGGCGTGAGGTATTGGGACACAGGGGGTTTGTTGAGAGGTAAGAGGTGTGAGGTATTGGAACACAGGGGGTTTGTTGGGAGGTAAGAGGTGTGAGGTATTGGGACACAGGGGGTTTGTTGAGAGGTAAGAGGCGTGAGGTATTGGGACATAGGGGGTTTGTTGAGAGGTAAGAGGCGTGAGGTATTGGCACAAAGGGGGTTTGTGGTGAGATAAGAGGCGTGAGGTATTGGGACAAAGGGGGTTTGTGGTGAGATAAGAGGCGTGAGGTATTAGGACATAGGGTGTTTGTTGAGAGATAAGAGGCGTGAGGTATTGGGACATAGGGGGTTTGTTGAGAGGTAAGAGGCGTGAGGTATTGGCACAAAGGGGGTTTGTGGTGAGATAAGAGGCGTGAGGTATTGGGACAAAGGGGGTTTGTGGTGAGATAAGAGGCGTGAAGTATTGAGAGAAAGGGGGTTTGTTGAGAGGTAAAAGGTGTGAGGTATTGGGACATAGGGGGTTTGTTGAGAGGTAAGAGGCGTGAGGTATTGGGACATAGGGGGTTTGTTGAGAGATAAGAGGCGTGAGGTATTGGGACATAGGGGGTTTGTGGTGACATAAGAGGCGTGAGGTATAGGCACAAAGGGGGTTTGTTGAGAGATAAGAGGCGTGAGGTATTGGGACATAGGGGGTTTGTTGAGAGGTAAGAGGCGTGAGGTATTGGGACACAGGGTGCTTGTTGAGAGGTAAGAGGTGTGAGGTATTGGGACACAGGGAGTTCGTGGTGGGTTAAGAGGCGTGAGGTATTGGGACACAGGGGGTTTGTGGTGGGTTAAAAGGCGTGAGGTATTGGGACACAGGGGGTTTGTGGTGAGATAAGAGGCGTGAGGTATTGGGACATAGGGGGTTTGTTGAGAGGTAAGAGGCGTGAGGTATTGGGACACAGGGTGTTTGTTGAGAGATAAGAGGCGTGAGGTATTGGGACATAGGGGGATTGTTGAGAGGTAAGAGGCGTGAGGTATTGGGACACAGGGTGTTTGTTGAGAGGTAAGAGGCGTGAGGTATTGGGACATAGGGTGTTTGTTGAGAGGTAAGAGGCGTGAGGTATTGGGACATAGGGGGTTTGTTGAGAGGTAAGAGGCGTGAGGTATTGGGACATAGGGGGTTTGTTGAGAGGTAAGAGGCGTGAGGTATTGGGACATAGGGGGTTTGTTGAGAGGTAAGAGGCGTGAGGTATTGGGACATAGGGGGTTTGTTGAGAGGTAAGAGGTGTGAGGTATTGGGACACAGGGAGTTTGTGGTGAGATAAGAGGCGTGAGGTATTGGGACATAGGGTGTTTGTTGAGAGGTAAGAGGCATGAGGTATTGGGACACAGGGTGTTTGTGGTGAGATAAGAGGCGTGAGGTATTGGGACATAGGGTGTTTGTTGAGAGGTAAGAGGCGTGAGGTATTGGGACACAGGGTGTTTGTTGAGAGATAAGAGGCGTGAGGTATTGGGACACAGGGAGTTTGTTGAGAGATAAGAGGCGTGAGGTATTGGGACATAGGGTGTTTGTTGAGAGGTAAGAGGCGTGAGGTATTGGGACACAGGGGGTTTGTTGAGAGGTAAGAGGTGTGAGGTATTGGGACACAGGGAGTTTGTGGTGGGTTAAGAGGCGTGAGGTATTGGGACATAGGGGGTTTGTTGAGAGGTAAGAGGCGTGAGGTATTGGGACATAGGGGGTTTGTTGAGAGGTAAGAGGTGTGAGGTATTGGGACACAGGGAGTTTGTGGTGGGTTAAGAGGCGTAAGGTATTGGGACATAGGGGGTTTGTTGAGAGGTAAGAGGTGTGAGGTATTGGGACACAGGGAGTTTGTGGTGGGTTAAGAGGCGTGAGGTATTGGGACATAGGGGGTTTGTTGAGAGGTAAGAGGCGTGAGGTATTGGGACACAGGGAGTTTGTGGTGGGTTAAGAGGCGTGAGGTATTGGGACATAGGGGGTTTGTTGAGAGGTAAGAGGCGTGAGGTATTGGGACATAGGGGGTTTGTTGAGAGGTAAGAGGTGTGAGGTATTGGGACATAGGGGGTTTGTTGAGACGTAAGAGGCGTGAGGTATTGGGACACAGGGAGTTTGTGGTGGGTTAAGAGGCGTGAGGTATTGGGACATAGGGGGTTTGTTGAGAGGTAAGAGGCGTGAGGTATTGGGACATAGGGGGTTTGTTGAGAGGTAAGAGGTGTGAGGTATTGGGACACAGGGAGTTTGTGGTGGGTTAAGAGGCGTGAGGTATTGGGACATAGGGGGTTTGTTGAGAGGTAAGAGGCGTGAGGTATTGGGACATAGGGGGTTTGTTGAGAGGTAAGAGGCGTGAGGTATTGGGACATAGGGGGTTTGTTGAGAGGTAAGAGGCGTGAGGTATTGGGACATAGGGGGTTTGTTGAGAGGTAAGAGGCGTGAGGTATTGGGACACAGGGGGTTTGTGGTGAGATAAGAGGCGTGAGGTATTGGGACAAAGGGGGTTTGTGGTGAGATAAGAGGCGTGAGGTATTGGGACATAGGGGGTTTGTGGTGAGATAAGAGGCGTGAGGTATTGGGACATAGGGGGTTTGTGATGAGACAAGAGGCGTGAGGTATTGGGACACAGGGGGTTTGTTGAGAGATAAGAGGCGTGAGGTATTGGGACATAGGGGGTTTGTTGAGAGGTAAGAGGCGTGGGGTATTGGGACACAGGGGGTTTGTGGTGGGTTAAGAGGCGTGAGGTATTGGGACACAGGGGGTTTGTGGTGAGATAAGAGGCGTGAGGTATTGGGACATAGGGGGTTTGTTGAGAGGTAAGAGGCGTGAGGTATTGGGACACAGGGTGTTTGTTGAGAGATAAGAGGCGTGAGGTATTGGGACATAGGGGGTTTGTTGAGAGGTAAGAGGCGTGAGGTATTGGGACACAGGGTGCTTGTTGAGAGGTAAGAGGTGTGAGGTATTGGGACACAGGGAGTTTGTGGTGGGTTAAGAGGCGTGAGGTATTGGGACACAGGGGGTTTGTGGTGGGTTAAGAGGCGTGAGGTATTGGGACACAGGGGGTTTGTGGTGAGATAAGAGGCGTGAGGTATTGGGACATAGGGGGTTTGTTGAGAGGTAAGAGGCGTGAGGTATTGGGACACAGGGTGTTTGTTGAGAGATAAGAGGCGTGAGGTATTGGGACATAGGGGGTTTGTTGAGAGGTAAGAGGCGTGAGGTATTGGGACACAGGGTGTTTGTTGAGAGGTAAGAGGCGTGAGGTATTGGGACATAGGGTGTTTGTTGAGAGGTAAGAGGCGTGAGGTATTGGGACATAGGGGGTTTGTTGAGAGGTAAGAGGCGTGAGGTATTGGGACATAGGGGGTTTGTTGAGAGGTAAGAGGCGTGAGGTATTGGGACATAGGGGGTTTGTTGAGAGTTAAGAGGCGTGAGGTATTGGGACATAGGGGGTTTGTTGAGAGGTAAGAGGTGTGAGGTATTGGGACACAGGGAGTTTGTGGTGAGATAAGAGGCGTGAGGTATTGGGACATAGGGTGTTTGTTGAGAGGTAAGGGGCGTGAGGTATTGGGACACAGGGTGTTTGTGGTGAGATAAGAGGCGTGAGGTATTGGGACATAGGGTGTTAGTTGAGAGGTAAGAGGCGTGAGGTATTGGGACACAGGGTGTTTGTTGAGAGATAAGAGGCGTGAGGTATTGGGACACAGGGAGTTTGTTGAGAGATAAGAGGCGTGAGGTATTGGGACATAGGGTGTTTGTTGAGAGGTAAGAGGCGTGAGGTATTGGGACACAGGGGGTTTGTTGAGAGGTAAAAGGTGTGAGGTATTGGGACACAGGGAGTTTGTGGTGGGTTAAGAGGCGTGAGGTATTGGGACATAGGTGGTTTGTTGAGAGGTAAGAGGCGTGAGGTATTGGGACATAGGGGGTTTGTTGAGAGGTAAGAGGTGTGAGGTATTGGGACACAGGGAGTTTGTGGTGGGTTAAGAGGCGTGAGGTATTGGGACATAGGGGGTTTGTTGAGAGGTAAGAGGTGTGAGGTATTGGGACACAGGGAGTTTGTGGTGGGTTAAGAGGCGTGAGGTATTGGGACATAGGGGGTTTGTTGAGAGGTAAGAGGCGTGAGGTATTGGGACACAGGGAGTTTGTGGTGGGTTAAGAGGCGTGAGGTATTGGGACATAGGGGGTTTGTTGAGAGGTAAGAGGCGTGAGGTATTGGGACATAGGGGGTTTGTTGAGAGGTAAGAGGTGTGAGGTATTGGGACATAGGGGGTTTGTTGAGACGTAAGAGGCGTGAGGTATTGGGACACAGGGAGTTTGTGGTGGGTTAAGAGGCGTGAGGTATTGGGACATAGGGGGTTTGTTGAGAGGTAAGAGGCGTGAGGTATTGGGACATAGGGGGTTTGTTGAGAGGTAAGAGGTGTGAGGTATTGGGACACAGGGAGTTTGTGGTGGGTTAAGAGGCGTGAGGTATTGGGACATAGGGGGTTTGTTGAGAGGTAAGAGGCGTGAGGTATTGGGACATAGGGGGTTTGTTGAGAGGTAAGAGGCGTGAGGTATTGGGACATAGGGGGTTTGTTGAGAGGTAAGAGGCGTGAGGTATTGGGACATAGGGGGTTTGTTGAGAGGTAAGAGGCGTGAGGTATTGGGACACAGGGGGTTTGTGGTGAGATAAGAGGCGTGAGGTATTGGGACAAAGGGGGTTTGTGGTGAGATAAGAGGCGTGAGGTATTGGGACATAGGGGGTTTGTGGTGAGATAAGAGGCGTGAGGTATTGGGACATAGGGGGTTTGTGATGAGACAAGAGGCGTGAGGTATTGGGACACAGGGGGTTTGTTGAGAGATAAGAGGCGTGCGGTATTGGGACACAGGGGGTTTGTGGTGAGGTAAGAGGCGTGAGGTGCAGACAGGGTGTGGTGGGACGTGTAATTGGCGGCGCACTCGCCTTGAGCATGTTGAACTCGTAGTACTGGTAGCCCTTGAAGCTCTCGGCCACGGCGCTCATCGTCCGCGAGGTCTTGGCCCAGAAGTGAAGCAGCGTCGTCTGGTAGTTGGCCAGCACGTGACTGAACATGTTACAGCGGCTCGCTGCCAATAAGTCGATCTTCTGCATGGTGTCCAACTTTAACTTGTCAAACTTGGCCTTAGTCTTCTTTACCTGAGCTTGCACCTGTAAAGTACCATATCACCCAAGACATTAACACATGTGTCTTCTTAACCTCAGGGTAAACAAGTCAATTATTATACAGTGAGATCGATGCAGTGAGATGGTTGCAGTGTGATGGCTGCAGTGAGATGGTTGCAGCGAGATGGTTGCAGCGAGATGGCTGCAGCGGGATGGTTGCAGCGAAATTGTTGCAGCGAGACGGCTGCAGCGAGACGGTTGCAGTGAGATGGCTGCAGTGAGATGGCTGCAGTGAGATGATTGCAGTGAGATGATTGCAGTGGGATGGCTGCAGTGGGATGGCTGCAGTGAAATGGCTGCAGTGAGATGGCTGGACTATCGTCCGCGAGGTCTTGGCATCGCGGGCTGCAGTGAGATGGCTGCAGTGAGATGGCTGCAGTGACATTGCTGCAGTGAGATGGTTGCAGTGATATGGCTGCAGTGAGATGGTTGCACTGAGATGGCTGCAGTGAGATGGCTGCAGTGAGATGGCTGCAGTGAGATGGTTGCAGTGAGATGGCTGCAGTGAGATGGCTGCAGTGAGATGGCTGCAGTGAGATGGTTGCAGTGAGATGGCGGCAGTGACATGGCTGCAGTGAGATGGCTGCAGTGAGATGGCTGGACTATCGTCCGTAAGGTCTTGGCCTCGCGGGCTGCAGTGAGATGGCTGCAGTGAGATGGCTGCATTGACATGGCTGCAGTGACAAGGCTGCAGTGAGATGGTTGCAGTGATATAGCTGCAGTGAGATAGCTGCACTGAGATGGCTGCAGTGAGATGGTTGCAGTGAGATGGCTGCAGTGATATGGCTGCAGTGAGATGGCTGGAGTGAGATGGCTGCAGTGAGATGGCTGCAGTGAGATGGCTGGACTATCGTCCGTGAGGTCTTGGCCTCGCGGGCTGCAGTGAGATGGCTGCAGTGAGATGGTTGCATTGACATGGCTGCAGTGACAAGGCTGCAGTGAGATGGTTGCAGTGATATGGCTGCAGTGAGATAGCTGCAATGAGATGGCTGCAGCGAGATGGTTGCAGTGAGATGGCTGCAGTGATATGGCTGCAGTGAGATGGCTGCAGTGATATGACTGCAGTGAGATGGCTGGACTATCGTCCGCGAGGTCTTGGCCTCGCGGGCTGCAGTGAGATGGCTGCAGTGACATTGCTGCAGTGAGATGGTTGCAGTGATATGGCTGCAGTGAGATGGTTGCACTGAGATGGCTGCAGTGAGATGGTTGCAGTGACATTGCTGCAGTGAGATGGCTGCAGTGAGGTGGCTGCAGTGAGATGGCTGCAGTGACATTGCTGCAGTGAGATGGTTGCAGTGAGATGGCTGCAGTGAGATGGTTGCAGTGAGATGGCTGCAGTGAGATGGCTGCAGTGAGATGGCTGTAGTGAGATGGTTGCAGTGAGATGGCTGCAGTGAGATGGCTGCAGTGAGATGGCTGCAGTGAGATGGCTGGACTATCGTCCGTGAGGTCTTGGCCTCGCGGGCTGCAGTGAGATGGCTGCAGTGAGATGGTTGCATTGACATGGCTGCAGTGAGATGGTTGCAGTGATATGGCTGCAGTGAGATAGCTGCACTGAGATGGCTGCAGTGAGATGGCTGCAGTGATATGGCTGCAGTGAGATGGCTGCAGTGAAATGGCTGCAGTGAGATGGCTGGACTATCGTCCGCGAGGTCTTGGCCTCGCGGGCTGCAGTGAGATGGCTGCAGTGACATTGCTGCAGTGAGATGGTTGCAGTGATATGGCTGCAGTGAGATGGTTGCACTGAGATGGCTGCAGTGAGATGGCTGCAGTGAGATGGTTGCAGTGTCATTGCTGCAGTGAGATGGCTGCAGTGACATTGCTGCAGTGAGATGATTGCAGTGAGATGGTTGCAGTGAGATGGCTGCAGTGAGATGGCTGCAGTGAGATGGTTGCAGTGAGATGGCTGCAGTGAGATGGCTGCAGTGAGATGGCTGCAGTGAGATGGCTGGACTATCGTCCGTGAGGTCTTGGCCTCGCGGGCTGCAGTGAGATGGCTGCAGTGAGATGGTTGCATTGACATGGCTGCAGTGAGATGGTTGCAGAGATATGGCTGCACTGAGATGGCTGCAGTGAGATGGCTGCAGTGAGATGGCTGCAGTGGGATGGTTGCAGTGAGATAGTTGCAGTAAAATGGCTGCAGTGAGATAGTTGCAGTAAAATGGCTGCAGTGAGATGGCTACACGGACTCGTGCGCGTTCTTATCATGCCGCACCATTAACGGTCACAGAACATACATACGCTCCATACCACTGACAGGACGTGTTGTTATTAAATTATTACACAAACACAAACCTTTCTGAACTTTTCTAGTTGCTTGTAAGTGTCCGGATCCAGCTCTTCCGATACGTCTTTCATCCACAAGAGAGCGCCCCGATACTCGGTGCGTGCGCTTTCCATGCGGTTGACAGTGATGAGCGTGTCAGAGATGGCGCGATAGCGGAAGGTCTCCACCTCCTGGTAGAGCCGGACCAGCGGCACCCGCAGCGCCAGCCTGTAACAATACAATACTCGTCACTCTACACAGCCAGCGGCACCCGCAGCGCCAGCCTGTAACAATACAATACTCATCACTCTACACAGCCAGCGGCACCCGCAGCGCCAGCCTGTAACAATACAATACTCATCACTCTACACAACCAGCGGCACCCGCAGCGCCAGCCTGTAACAATACAATACTCATCACTCTACACAACCAGCGGCACCCGCAGCGCCAGCCTGTAACAATACAATACTCATCACTCTACACAACCAGCGGCACCCGCAGCGCCAGCCTGTAACAATACACTACTCATCACTCTACACAACCAGCGGCACCCGCAGCGCCAGCCTGTAACAATACAATACTCATCACTCTACACAGCCAGCGGCACCCGCAGCGCCAGCCTGTAACAATACAATACTCATCACTCTACACAACCTGCGGCACCCGCAGCGCCAGCCTGTAACAATACAATACTCATCACTCTACACAACCAGCGGCACCCCCAGCGCCAGCCTGTAACAATACAATACTCATCACTCTACACAACCAGCGGCACCCGCAGCGCCAGCCTGTAACAATACAATACTCATCACTCTACACAACCAGCGGCACCCGCAGCGCCAGCCTGTAACAATACAATACTCATCACTCTACACAACCAGCGCCAGCCTGTAACAATACAATACTCATCACTCTACACAACCAGCGGCACCCGCAGCGCCAGCCTGTAACAATACAATACTCATCACTCTACACAACCAGCGGCACCCCCAGCGCCAGCCTGTAACAATACAATACTCATCACTCTACACAACCAGCGGCACCCCAACCGCCAGCCTGTAACAATACAATACTTATCACTCTACACAACCAGCGGCACCCGCAGCGCCAGCCTGTAACAATACAATACTTATCACTATACACAACCAGCGGCACCCGCAGCGCCAGCCTGTAACAATACAATACTCATCACTCTACACAACCAGCGGCACCCGCAGCGCCAGCCTGTAACAATACAATACTCATCACTCTACACAACCAGCGGCACCCGCAGCGCCAGCCTGTAACAATACAATACTCATCACTCTACACAACCAGCGGCACCCGCAGCGCCAGCCTGTAACAAGAGCCTAGAGCGGCGCCGAATTACTAAAGTTTGGTAGAACGGCGCAGACTGACTGACCATTGGTAGAGCGTAGAGCGGCGCAGACTGACTGATCTTTGGTAGAGCGTAGAGCGGCGCAGACTGACTGACCATTGGTAGAACGCAGAGCGGCGCAGACTGACTGACCTTTGGTAGAGCGTAGAGCGGCGCAGACTGACTGACCTTTGGTAGAACGCAGAGCGGCGCAGACTGACTGACCTTTGGTAGAACGCAGAGCGGCGCAGACTGACTGCCCTTTGGTAGGACGTAGAGCGGCGCAGACTGACTGACCTTTGGTAGAACGTAGAGCGACGCAGACTGACTGACCTTTGGTAGAACGTAGAGCGACACAGACTGACCGACCTTTGGTAGAACGTTGAGCGGCGCAGACTGACTGACCTTTGGTAGAACGTAGAGCGGCGCAGACTGACTGACCTTTGGTAGAGCGTAGAGCGGCGCAGACTGACTGACCTTCGGTAGAACGTAGAGCGACGCAGACTGACTGACCTTTGGTAGAACGTAAAGCGGCGCAGACTGACTGACCTTTGGTAGAACGTAGAGCGGCGCAGACTGACTGACCTTTGGTAGAGCGTAGAGCGGCGCAGACTGACTGACCTTTGGTAGAACGTAGAGCGACGCAGACTGACTGACCTTTGGTAGAACGTAGAGCGGCGCAGACTGACTGACCATTGGTAGAACGCAGAGCGGCGCAGACTGACTGACCTTTGGTAGAGCGTAGAGCGGCGCAGACTGACTGACCTTTGGTAGAACGCAGAGCGGCGCAGACTGACTGACCTTTGGTAGAACGCAGAGCGGCGCAGACTGACTGACCTTTGGTAGAGCGTAGAGCGGCGCAGACTGACTGACCTTTGGTAGAACGTAGAGCGACGCAGACTGACTGACCTTTGGTAGAACGTAGAGCGACACAGACTGACTGACCTTTGGTAGAACGTTGAGCGGCGCAGACTGACTGACCTTTGGTAGAACGTAGAGCGGCGCAGACTGACTGACCTTTGGTAGAGCGTAGAGCGGCGCAGACTGACTGACCTTTGGTAGAACGTAGAGCGACGCAGACTGACTGACCTTTGGTAGAACGTAAAGCGGCGCAGACTGACTGACCTTTGGTAGAACGCAGAGCGGCGCAGACTGACTGACCTTTGGTAGAGCGTAGAGCGGCGCAGACTGACTGACCTTTGGTAGAACGTAGAGCGACGCAGACTGACTGATCTTTGGTAGAACGTAGAGCGACGCAGACTGACTGACCTTTGGTAGAACGTAGAGCGGCGCAGACTGACTGACCTTTGGTAGAACGTAGAGCGGCGCAGACTGACTGACCTTTGGTAGAGCGTAGAGCGGCGCAGACTGACTGACCTTTGGTAGAGCGTAGAGCGGCGCAGACTGACTGACCTTTGGTAGAACGTAGAGCGGCGCAGATTGACTGACTAACCTTTGGTAGAGCGTAGAGCCGCGCAGATTGACGGACTAACCTTTGGTAGAGCGGCGCAGACTGACGGACTAACCTTTGGTAGAGCGGCGCAGACTGACCGACTAACCTTTGGTAGAGCGGCGCAGACTGACGGACTAACCTTTGGTAGAGCGGAGCAGATTGACTGACTAACCTTTGGTAGAGCGGCGCAGACTGACTGACTAACCTTTGGTAGAGCGGCGCAGATTGACTGACTAACCTTTGGTAGAGCGGCGCAGATTGACTGACTAATCTTTGGTAGAGCGGCGCAGATTGACTGACTAACCTTTGGTAGAGCGGCGCAGACTGACTGACTAACCTTTGGCAGAGCGGCGCAGACTGACTGACTAACCTTTGGTAGAGCGGCGCAGACTGACGGACTAACTTTTGATAGAGCGGCGCAGACTGACTGACTAACCTTTGGTAAAGCGGCGCAGACTGACGGACTAACCTTTGATAGAGCGGCGCAGACTGACTGACTAACCTTTGGTAGAGCGGCGCAGACTGACTGACTAACCTTTGGTAGAGCGGCGCAGACTGACTGATGAACCTTTGGTAGAGCGGCGCAGACTGACTGACTAACCTTTGGTAGAGCGGCGCAGACTGACTGACTAACCTTTGGTAGAGCGGCGCAGACTGACGGACTAACCTTTGGTAGAGCGGCGCAGACTGACTGACTAACCTTTGATAGAGCGGCGCAGATTGACTGACTAACCTTTGGTAGAGCGGCGCAGACTGACGGACTAACCTTTGGTAGAGCGGCGCAGACTGACTGACTAACCTTTGGTAGAGCGGCGCAGATTGACTGACTAACCTTTGGTAGAGCGGCGCAGACTGACTGACTAACCTTTGGTAGAGCGGCGGAGACTGACTGACTAACCTTTGGTAGAGCGGCGCAGATTGACTGACTAACCTTTGGTAGAGCGGCGCAGACTGACGGACTAACCTTTGGTAGAGCGGCGCAGATTGACTGACTAACCTTTGGTAGAGCGGCGCAGACTGACGGACTAACCTTTGGTAGAGCGGCGCAGATTGACTGACTAACCTTTGGTAGAGCGGCGCAGATTGACTGACCTTTGCTGAGAGGAGAAGCTCTGTGCCTTGCCCACCGCTGCCATCATCTTGCCGGCCCGGGTCTTGTCATGCTGACACTCGCTCTTCAGAAAGCGCCCCATGCCGTTCTCGGATTGCGACAGAGCTGCAAGCATCCGTTAGACCAGGTGTAATCGACACGACATGCACCCTAACAAATACAGCTTTAGAATATAGTAAAAGGAACAAATGAAACGGGGAATAATGCTTACGTTATGCAAGACAAACTTAAGCACATAAAAATAACAAACGCTTAAACCGACCTAGGCACCAATAATTATCCAGCCTAACATGTCTAGCGGTAGTGGTGTCATTAAGCAATGGAGCCACAGTGGCGTGGAACCATCATCTTGAATTGGAGGGTATCTTTGTGCAAAAGAAACTATATTGAGATTTGAGTTTGAGCGTACGGTGCGCTCCCCGCCGCCACATTGACCGCCTCACCACACAACCGATCCTGGTACTTCTCAATGGCGCGTAACAGATCCATACAGGAAGCTTGAATGGCGTGGAAGACCTGCCAAGAGAGGTTGAGTATTATATATATATTACCGAGACAAGCAATAAACATACGCAATACGCATATGGCAATAACACTCGGCCATAGTGCGCCAATAACAGGAACTACCCTCGGCAATAACATGTAATGTGCAGTAGTAAGGGCCGTAATGTGCACTACTAAGGGCCGTAATGTGCACTACTAAGGGCCGTAATGTGCACTACTAAGGGCCGTAATGTGCACTACTAAGGGCCGTAATGTGCACTACTAAGGGCCGTAATGTGCACTACTAAGGGCCGTAAAGTGCACTACTAAGGGCCGTAATGTGCACTACTAAGGGCCGTGATGTGCACTACTAAGGGCCGTAATGTGCACTACTAAGGGCCGTAATGTGCACTACTAAGGGCCGTGATGTGCACTAGGGCCGTAATGTGCACTACTAAGGGCCGTAATGTGCACTACTAAGGGCCGTAATGTGCACTACTAAGGGCCGTGATGTGCACTAGGGCCGTAATGTGCATTACTAAGGGCCGTAATGTGCAAGACTAAGGGCCGTAATGTGCACTACTAAGGGTCGTAATGTGCATTACTAAGGGCCGTAATGTGCATTACTAAGGGCCGTAATGTGCACTACTAAGGGCCGTAATGTGCACTAGGGCCGTAATGTGCATTACTAAGGGCCGTAATGTGCACTACTAAGGGCCGTAATGTGCACTACTAAGGGCCGTAATGTGCACTACTAAGGGCCGTAATTTGCACTACTAAGGGCCGTGATGTGCACTACTAAGGGCCGTAAAGTGCACTACTAAGGGCCGTAATGTGCACTACTAAGGGCCGTAATGTGCACTACTAAGGGCCGTGATGTGCACTACTAAGGGCCGTGATGTGCATTACTAAGGGCCGTAAAGTGCACTACTAAGGGCCGTAATGTGCACTACTAAGGGCCGTGATGTGCACTAGGGCCGTAATGTGCATTACTAAGGGCCGTAATGTGCACTACTAAGGGCCGTAATGTGCACTAGGGCCGTAATGTGCTATACTAAGGGCCGTAATGTGCACTACTAAGGGCCGTAATGTGCACTACTAAGGGCCGTAATGTGCACTACTAAGGGCCGTAATGTGCACTACTAAGGGCCGTAATTTGCACTACTAAGGGCCGTGATGCGCACTACTAAGGGCCGTAAAGTGCACTACTAAGGGCCGTAATGTACACTACTAAGGGCCGTGATGTGCATTACTAAGGGTCGTAATGTGCATTACTAAGGGCCGTAAAGTGCACTACTAAGGGCCGTGATGTGCACTACTAAGGGCCGTAATGTGCACTACTAAGGGCCGTAATGTGCACTACTAAGGGCCGTGATGTGCACTAGGGCCGTGATGTGCACTAGGGCCGTAATGTGCATTACTAAGGGCCGTAATGTGCACTACTAAGGGCCGTAATGTGCACTAGGGCCGTAATGTGCATTACTAAGGGCCGTAATGTGCACTACTAAGGGCCGTAAAGTGCACTACTAAGGGCCGTAATGTGCACTACTAAGGGCCGCAATGTGCACTACTAAGGGCCGTAATGTGCACTACTAAGGGCCGTAATGTGCACTACTAAGGGCCGTAATGTGCACTAGGGCCGTAATGTGCATTACTAAGGGCCGTAATGTACACTACTAAGGGCCGTAATGTGCACTACTAAGGGCCGTAATGTGCACTACTAAGGGCCGTAATTTGCACTACTAAGGGCCGTAAAGTGCACTACTAAGGGCCGTAATGTGCACTACTAAGGGCCGTAATGTGCACTACTAAGGGCCGTAATATGCACTACTAAGGGCCGTAATGTGCACTACTAAGGGTCGTAATGTGCACTACTAAGGGCCGTAATGTGCACTATTAAGGTCCGTAATGTGCACTACTAAGGGTCGTAATGTGCACTACTAAGGGCCGTGATGTGCACTACTAAGGGCCGTAATGTGCACTACTAAGGGCCGTAATGTGCACTACTAAGGGCCGTGATGTGCACTATTAAGGGCCGTAATGTGCACTATTAAGGTCCGTAATGTGCACTACTAAGGGCCGTAATGTGCACTACTAAGGGCCGTGATGTGCACTATTAAGGGCCGTAATGTGCACTACTAAGGGCCGTAATGTGCACTACTAAGGGCCGTAATGTGCACTATTAAGGTCCGTAATGTGCACTACTAAGGGCCGTAATGTGCACTATTAAGGGCCGTGATGTGCACTATTAAGGGCCGTAATGTGCACTACTAAGGGCCGTGATGTGCACTATTAAGGGCCGTAATGTGCACTATTAAGGTCCGTAATGTGCACTACTAAGGGCCGTAATGTGCACTATTAAGGGCCGTGATGTGCACTATTAAGGGCCGTAATGTGCACTACTAAGGGCCGTAATGTGCACTAGGGCCGTAATGTGCATTACTAAGGGCCGTAATGTGCACTACTAAGGGCCGTAATGTGCACTATTAAGGGCCGTGATGTGCACTACTAAGGGCCGTAATGTGCACTATTAAGGGCCGTAATGTGCACTATTAAGGTCGGTAATGTGCACTACTAAGGGCCGTAATGTGCACTATTAAGGGCCGTGATGTGCACTATTAAGGGCCGTAATGTGCACTACTAAGGGCCGTAATGTGCACTACTAAGGGCCGCAATGCGCACCAGTGACGGCCAATCTAGCGCCACGAGTTCAGCCTACCTCTAGCTTGGCGTCCACTGCTCAGCCTACCTCTAGCTTGTCGTCCATTGCTCAGCCTACCTCTAGCTTGGCGTCCACTGCTCAGCCTACCTCTAGCTTGGCGTCCATTGCTCAGCCTACTTCTAGCTTGGCGTCCATTGCTCAGCCTACCTCTAGCTTGGCGTCCATTGCTCAGCCCACCTCCAGCTTGGCGTCCACTGCTCAGCCCACCTCCAGCTTGTCGTCCATTGCTCAGCCCACCTCCAGCCTGTCGTCCATTGCTCAACCTACCTCTAGCTTGTCGGCCATTGCTCAGCCTTCCTCTAGCTTGTCGTCCATTGCTCAGCCTACCTCTAGCTTGTCGTCCATTGCTCAGCCTACCTCTAGCTTGTCGTCCATTGCTCAGCCTACCTCTAGCTTGTCGTCCATTGCTCAGCCTACCTCTAGCTTGTCGTCCATTGCTCAGCCTACCTCTAGCTTGGCGTCCATTGCTCAGCCCACCTCCAGCTTGGCGTCCACTGCTCAGCCCACCTCCAGCCTGTCGTCCATTGCTCAGCCTACCTCTAGCTTGGCGTCCATTGCCCAGCCTACCTCTGGCTTGTCGTCCATTGCTCAGCCTACCTCTAGCTTGTCGGCCATTGCTCAGCCTACCTCTAGCTTGTCGTCCATTGCTCAGCCTACCTTTAGCTTGTCGTCCATTGCTCAGCCTACCTCTAGCTTGTCGTCCATTGCTCAGCCTACCTCTAGCTTGTCGTCCATTGCTCAGCCTGCCTCTAGCTTGGCGTCCATTGCTCAGCCCACCTCCAGCTTGTCGTCCACTGCTCAGCCTACCTCTAGCTTGGCGTCCATTGCTCAGCCTACCTCTAGCTTGGCGTCCATTGCTCAGCCTACCTCCAGCTTAGCGTCCATTGCTCAGCCCACCTCCAGCTTGTCGTCCACTGCTCAGCCTACCTCTAGCTTGGCGTCCATTGCTCAGCCTACCTCTATCTTGGCGTCCATTGCTCAGCCCACCTCCAGCTTGTCGTCCACTGCTCAGCCTACCTCTAGCTTGGCGTCCATTGCTCAGCCTACCTCTAGCTTGGCGTCCATTGCTCAGCCTACCTCCAGCTTAGCGTCCATTGCTCAGTCTACCTCTAGCTTGGCGTCCATTGCTCAGCCCACCTCTAGCTTGGCGTCCATTGCTCAGCCTACCTCCAGCTTAGCGTCCATTGCTTAGCCTACCTCTAGCTTGGCGTCCATTGCTCAGCCTACCTCCAGCTTGGCGTCCATTGCTCAGCCTATCTCTAGCTTGGCGTCCATTGCTCAGCCCACCTCTAGCTTGGCGTCCATTGCTCAGCCTACCTTCAGCTTAGCGTCCATTGCTCAGCCCACCTCCAGCTTGGCGTCCATTGCTCAGCCTACCTCTAGCTTGGCGTCCATTGCTCAGCCTACCTCTAGCTTGGCGTCCATTGCTCAGCCTACCTCCAGCTTGGCGTCCATTGCTCAGCCTACCTCTAGCTTGGCGTCCATTGCTCAGCCTACCTCTATTTGTCGTCCATTGCTCAGCCTACCTCCAGCTTGGCGTCCATTGCTCAGCCTACCTCCAGCTTGGCGTCCACTGCTCAGCCTACCTCCAGCTTGGCGTCCATTGCTCAGCCTACCTCTAGCTTGGCGTCCATTGTTCAGCCCACCTCTAGCTTGGCGTCCATTGCTCAGCCTACCTCTAGCTTGTCGTCCATTGCTCAGCCTACCTCCAGCTTGGCGTCCATTGCTCAGCCTACCTCTAGCTTGTCCATTGCTCAGCCTACCTCTAGCTTGTCGTCCATTGCTCAGCCCACCTCTAGCTTGGCGTCCATTGCTCAGCCCACCTGCAGCTTGTCGTCCATTGCACAGCCTACCTCCAGCTTGTCGTCCTTTGCTCAGCCCACCTCTAGCTTGTCGTCCATTGCTCAGCCCACCTCTAGCCTGTCGTCCATTGCTCAGCCTACCTCCAGCTTGTCGTCCATTGCTCAGCCTACCTCTAGCTTGTCGTCCATTGCTCAGCCTACCTCTAGCTTGGCGTCCATTGCTCAGCCCACCTCCAGCTTGGCGTCCACTGCTCAGCCCACCTCCAGCCTGTCGTCCATTGCTCAGCCTACCTCTAGCTTGTCGTCCATTGCTCAGCCTACCTCTGGCTTGTCGTCCATTGCTCAGCCTACCTCTAGCTTGGCGTCCATTGCTCAGCCTACCTCCAGCTTGTCGTCCATTGCTCAGCCCACCTCCAGCTTGGCGTCACATGCTCAGCCTACCTCTAGCTTGTCGTCCATTGCTCAGCCAACCTCTAGCTTGTCGTCCATTGCTCAGCCAACCTCCAGCTTGGCGTTCATTGCTCAGTCTACTCCAGCTTGGCGTCCACTGCTCAGCCCACCTCTAGCTTGTCGTCCATTGCTCAGCCTACCTCTAGTTTGTCGTCCATTGCTCAGCCTACCTCCAGCTTGTCGTTCATTGCTCAGCCTACCTCCAGCTTGTCGTCCATTGCTCAGCCTACCTCTAGCTTGTCGTCCATTGCTCAGCCTACTTCCAGCTTAGCGTCCATTGCTCAGCCCACCTCTAGCCTGTCGTCCATTGCTCAGCCTACCTCCAGCTTGTCGTCCATTGCTCAGCCTACCTCTAGCTTGTCGTCCATTGCTCAGCCTACCTCTAGCTTGTCGTCCATTGCTCAGCCCACCTCTAGCTTGGCGTCCATTGCTCAGCCCACCTCCAGCTTGTCGTCCATTGCTCAGCCTACCTCCAGCTTGTCGTCCATTGCTCAGCCCACCTCCAGCTTGGCGTCACATGCTCAGCCTACCTCTAGCTTGTCGTCCATTGCTCAGCCAACCTCTAGCTTGTCGTCCATTGCTCAGCATACCTCCAGCTTGGCGTTCATTGCTCAGTCTACTCCAGCTTGGCGTCCACTGCTCAGCCCACCTCTACCTTGTCGTCCATTGCTCAGCCTACCTCTAGTTTGTCGTCCATTGCTCAGCCTACCTCCAGCTTGTCGTTCATTGCTCAGCCTACCTCCAGCTTGTCGTCCATTGCTCAGCCTGCCTCTAACTTGTCGTCCATTGCTCAGCCTACTTCCAGCTTAGCGTCCATTGCTCAGCCCACCTCCAGCCTGTCGTCCATTGCTCAGCCTACCTCCAGCTTGTCGTCCATTGCTCAGCCTACCTTCAGCTTGTCGTCCATTGCTCAGCCTACCTCTAGCTTGTCGTCCATTGCTCAGCCCACCTCTAGCCTGTCGTCCATTGCTCAGCCTACCTCCAGCTTGTCGTCCATTGCTCAGCCTACCTCTAGCTTGTCGTCCATTGCTCAGCCTACTTCCAGCTTGTCGTCCATTGCTCAGCCTACCTCTAGCTTGGCGTCCATTGCTCAGCCCACCTCTAGCTTGGCGTCCATTGCTCAGCCCACCTCCAGCTTGGCGTCCATTGCTCAGCCCACCTCTAGCCTGTCGTCCATTGCTCACCCTACCTCCAGCTTGTCGTCCATTGCTCAGCCTACCTCTAGCTTGTCGTCCATTGCTCAGCCTACCTCTAGCTTGGCGTCCATTGCTCAGCCCACCTCTAGCTTGTCGTCCATTGCTCAGCCCACCTCCAGCTTGTCGTCCATTGCTCAGCCTACCTCTAGCTTGTCGTTCATTGCTCAGCCTACCTTTACTTGTCGTCCATTGCTCAGCCTACCTCCAGCTTGGCGTCCATTGCTCAGCCTACCTCCAGCTTGGCGTCCATTGCTCAGCCTACCTCGAGCTTGGCGTCCAGTTGAGAGTCGGAGGCGACGATGTGTTCATCTTCCTTCTTGCCCAGCTTCTTGATGACGGCCTGTTTGGTGGTCCAGTACGTCTCCTTCATCCTGTGCAGCGTCGAGTGTTCATTGTGGGCCTGGTAGCGGTCGTACGAGCTGCCGTAGTAACCCTTGCTCCTGCAGCGGTCGGCGCCAGGCAACAAACACAGCTTATTGTCTACCATCCACTGTGTAACTGGGCCAGTGTAACTGAGCCAGTGTAACTGAGCCAGTGTAACTGCCAGTGCAATTGAGCCAGTGTAACTGCCAGTGTAACTGCCATTCTAACTGAGCCAGTGTAACTGCCAGTCTAACTGAGCCAGTGTAACTGAGCCAGTGTAACTGCCATTCTAACTGAGCCAGTGTAACTGCCAGTCTAACTGAGCCAGTGTAACTGCCAGTCTAACTGAGCCAGTGTAACTGCCAGTGCAATTGAGCCAGTGTAACTGCCAGTCTAACTGAGCCAGTGTAACTGCCAGTCTAACTGAGCCAGTGTAACTGCCAGTCTAACTGAGCCAGTGTAACTGCCAGTCTAAATTAGCCAGTGTAACTGCCAGTGTAACTGAGCCAGTGTAACTGCCATTCTAACTGAGCCAGTGTAACTACCAGTCTAACTGAGCCAGTGTAACTGCCAGTGTAACTAGGCCAGCGTAATTAAGAGAAGTGTAGCGCTAGGAGTTTTATTCTGTACAGTGTAACAACATGGTGGTAGGTCCTAAGGTCATGTGGTATTAACAGCATGGTGGTAGGTCCTAAGACCATGTGGTATTAACAACATGGTGGTAGGTCCTAAGGCCATGTGGTATTAACAACATGGTGGTAGGTCCTGAGACCATGTGGTATTAACAACATGGTGGTAGGTCCTGAGACCATGTGGTATTAACAACATGGTGGTAGGTCCTGAGACCATGTTGTAGTTACAATATGGTGGTAGGTCCTGAGACCATGTTGTAGTTACAATATGGTGGTAAGTCCTAACAACAAAGCAGTAATGAAGTTTACAATAAGCATAAGCTCCTTTGTTCCTGGAGATTATAGTTATACTTACGACATGTTCAAAATCTTCTTTGTTGATTGGAAATTCTTCAGTAACGATGTCAAAGGTCATTGCCTAGCTACTCAACAGGACCTAGGATAAAATAGCAACAGGGGACAGGGTATTACTAAACCATTCAACACGACCAAGGTTACATTGTTAATAAGTCACCCTCTGGCCTTCATCAGGACCTAAGGCAAAAGTCAATGTCATAGGGTACATTACCGAAGTACTGCTAAGGATCAAGAACAAGGTGGCAATGTCATAGGATATATTACCCAAGTACTGAACAGGATCAAGAACAAAAGTGGCAATGTCATAGGGTACATTACCCAAGTACTGCACATGATCAAGAACAAAAGTGGCAATGTCATAGGGTACATTACCCAAGTACTGCACAGGAGCAAGAACAAAGTGGCAGTGTCATAGGGTACATTACCCAAGTACTGAAGAGGATCAAGAATAAAGTGGCAATGTCATAGGGTACATTACCCAAGCACTGCACATGATCAAGAACAAAGTGGCAATACATAACAGGAAATGACCTAATCACTGAACAGAAATGAGGATAAAATGTGAATAATATTTAATAACACAACATGGTATCCTTACAAACATTATTATCCTTATTGTACCAACTAGTAGTGTACCGAAAGTTTTCATGACATTTTACAATCTAAATCTGAAACTTAAAAGTGTTCAGTTCACACTGACAACACAAGGTTGGGGAAATATGTTGGCAAATTGGATATTGCAACTCCCATATTATGGTGTAGATATATAAATGTCCACAAGAAATGTACCCTTATGAAAATGTGATATAGCTCCGCAAGGTATTCTTCACTCATATTTTTCAGGCATGGCTGAACAAAACGACCATGAAAAACAGTTCACATATTCATAAAATATTTTCAGTTTGTTTTCTTACTTGTATTTTTTTTTATCAAAGATGCTGTCAGACTGTCAAGGATAAAAAACAATCATTAGGGTCAAATTTAATTATGACATTTTACGGCATCTATCACTTCGTTCGTTTGTCTGTGTGTGTGTGTGTGCGCACTCTGTAGGTCATAACATTTTGTTCTGTAATTTTACCCATGGATAGGTATCCGACATGGCTCTGTCAAGATCGTCAGCGGATTTTTTTGTTTGTGCCTTAACCGTTGGGAGATAGGACAAAAAATTGGGAAAGTCGCTATAACGTTCACAGTTTTCAATTAATGATGCTGTACATTATGACACATATTGAGCCTATAATATTATTGGTAGTGTCTTCGACTACACTTTCTGCAGTTATTTTATCCACTCATTGTCCAAGTAATATAGCAGAGGCTGTTTTCCAGATATATTTTTAGCTGTTGAAATCAACTTGAAACTTCTTATACCATCTTACTTGTAAAAAGGTTGTAATCTAGATAGGACTTCAAACAAGGAAATATCTCTTACATGTCAAGGTCATGGGATGATTTTTGAAGCATCTGCCATTGATTTCTCAATTAGTCATGAACCAGGTAAGGGGATGAGGCAGAACATATATCATACTTGAACAGGTACATTTCCATCTTTTCATCTGTCATTCCATTTGCTTTACTTCCTAGTAGTGTGGGTGGCCGCAGTATCTGCCTACCTCATCCCTTGCCTTTCTTGATAACGTTAATGTTATTAATGGTTACGGCAGAGTGATAGGATACCTGTACTAAAATCTAATATGGATAGGTGTTCCCTAAAAAATGCAAGTGTATATTTATTAATTCAGATATTCCGAAGGGATACATCTAGATTAATATTCAAAATTAATCTCACTTCGGCTTGCCATAAAGAATATCTTTGGTGGGATGACGTATACCATGCATATGCTTGTGGCATATCATTTGGTTGCTTAGGAACTCCCATTGTGACATCATGTTCATAACATTTTGACATCACAACTACTCACTATGACAGCAGCGGATGGGCGGTCACCAAGAGCGCTCTGCTCGGCAACAGATATTTAGTCTGTCGCTTATACTAAATTAACTTTAATTTGAAGTATACATCCAATGTTAACATTGAATAATTGATTCATTAATTTTGTGGGGCAGCTGATTTAATTATTAAAAACATGACATAATAGGCTTATGTACAGCTGATATTTACTCCGAATCCGAAAACGTCTCATGAGGGTTGTTACTCGAACTGAAAGTCCTAAGCCTATGCTTGAAATGGACTTTGAATATGCATGCATGTTACCTTAAGAGCTCGCTTGCGCTCGCTATAACCAGCCATCTAATGAGACCATATCAGCACTGAAAGCCATTAATGCTATGCTTATACTGACTGACATTTCCTGCCTTTTCTATTTACTATCGCTACGGAGAGAGAAGGGAGGCTGATAAACCTGACAGATATTTTGATAACCGATGAATACTTCACAAGCATATATTAGATAGAAATTAGGTGTTTAAACAGTGAGTGTTATATTTTCTATTCTGCTACAAATGGTAAAAGACAACCACTATACTCTCCCCTGACCCTGTGCCCGGCTGAGCTCACGCTCCACAGCCCTCCGGCTCACCTCCTCGGGAGCGGACAAGCCTGGAGACCATAAACAGGGCAGCTTAACAGGGCCTAGCTCATCTCCGAGACCTACTGGCTCTGCAAGCTCGGGCCATCAATTGATGGCGGAGCCACTAGGTTTTGGAGATGGAATTAGGCCTAGCCTAGGCCTAGGCTTTAGTTTATACATTGCCTGGTCATACACCCAGGCCTCAACTCAGGCTATCCTGCGTACCGGACCTGTCTCCCTTCCACTAGGATGAGACAGACGGCACCCCGTGTTGCTTAGACAGAAGAAGTTACCAGCTTGGGGACGAACCAGCATAGACCAAATTTCGCAAAACAATGGGCAATGTTTCCAATAATAACCAGTTATCTGCTTGAGAGACCAGACATATTTTTCAGAAATCATTAGCTTGGCCATAGAAGTCGGAATCAACCCTACTTATTAGACGCAAATCATCTACGAGGGCGTATTTATACGGGCAAGTCCATCGTTCGTACCTGTGACAGCTGTGTGCGTCAGCCATAGCGGTTCATTTATGCCACATACGTAAACTACCGAGAACTGCCGAAGTTGCCCGAATGTCTATTTATGCTAAACACCGGAAACTCGGTTATAAATGTCTTGTCATTCCATGTTTTGCAGGATAGACAGTTGTAGTCGTTAAGACAGTCGTAGACTTTCACTTCTAAATAGTTTGCTTTGGTTAATTGTATTACCGGTACCTTATGAAATTACCCATCAATTCCAAGAATCTCATGGCTTGCTATAAAAAATCTAAAATAAAGCCACGGGATTATTGAGAGAGCCAGGTCCCCCTAGCCCAATTACATTATTAGGGGGGGGGGGGGGAGGGGCAGTGCACCGTCGGCCCCGCCGGTTCCGCCGCCTATGAACAATTGATATATTGGCTGTAACCTGGCGTTTGATGGTTTGGGCAAGCGCAATTAAGTGATCGGCTTCAAAGAAATTGGGGCCGGCGCGATAGCTCAGTGCCAATGGGCTTGATCGCTCGCATTCAGTGCTCTGGCCACCTGAGAGCCTAACGGCACGCGGATCGGTGGTTCGAGCCCTGTTGTGACCATGTCTGTGTGGTCGCAGGTTAAAGATCCCATGTCTTTCTTCATAAACAGTAGAGGGTTACCCCCTGGGATATGGCTCCACTCTCCCTTCCTTCTGCCATTGACGCGATATGACCAAAAGTGGTTAAAGTGTCCTGAATAAACAACCAACCTAAAAAATGTGTCGACAGGGAATGGGTGAGGGAGGGGGTGTAGGCCAGTGCCGACCGGAGAACCAACCAGTTATTGACGGGGGGGGGGGGGGGTAAATCATAGTCCTGACTAAGCCGACTTTCTAAACTACTCCTGCATCAATTTTCCATCTTCATCATGATTTTCAAAATCTTATGTATATGTAGGAATGTCCTGAACACATTATCTGACTGTGAATCTTAGCTGCGTACAAAATAGATATATTAATATGTTATCAGTATTTAAAATAGCAAAAAACAGCAGCAATGCCCAAATCTTGATGACGTACCGTTTTACACGGGTACCATTGAAACAGGAAAGGGATCAGAGGGAGATAGCGGTATGATGTTGTTGAACATTTTAACCGGCTTATAAATTTAAAGAGAAAGCCAAGAGCAGACATGAATGAATTTTTATTGAAACTACGAAACCAAAGAGTTCATCCCCAGAAGGACATATTTGTTATGATTCTGATTATGGAGTAATCATCGATTGAACGCAAACCATCGCCCCAGCCATAGAGGTAGCGCATTGCAGCTGATGATAACGTCATGGTAGCGGTCGGATATTTCCCACTTCGCCGGAAATCCGCAATGATAGAGTTGGAGTTTTTTCGGCGGACTGTCATTAAAGCAATATACTTACATGCGCCATCTTAGATTTTTTACATTTTAGAAACAAGACTAAAAGTATGTCAAAAATTCTGATGCATATGTTTTATATCTCTTTGAGTCTGTAAAACAAACATTTCAACATAAAACTGCGCGGTCTATTTTTATCGCGCGCGGACGTGATAGCGAGCCGCGGTTGACATCACACACAAAATACCGAACGGAGAACAGGCGCGCAGGGATATAAAGCCGGCCACCAACTTCTGCTCCGGTGACCAAATTGCTTCTCTCCGGATAGCCCACAGGCTTTCAGGATTTAAATTCAAGACAGAATGTGCTTATTTGACATGGAGAAGAGGTTGGTAATACAAAAAATTACGGAATATATTGCTTTAAGAACATATAACGTTCAGAGAACGCTCCATAACGTTTTTGGACGGTTTTCTTGTAACCCTAAAATGTTCAACATCCCAATAACGGTTTCGAAACTTACATCATAACTCTAAATTTGTTCAATGTTGCCAGAACGTTGTCGGGAGATGATATATGGTAACCCTAAAATTATTTAACGTTCAAAATCCCTTTTAGAAGGTTCCGTTATAACAGTAACAAAGGAATAGCGTTAAAGTAACGTTAGCAGAACGTTAGAGGTTATCTGGGCAACACGTTTCTGGTAACTGGTTATCAGCAACAGTCATTGCCAGGAGTGACCAGCCAAAGTCATATATCATCAAAACGACCAACAGTAGGCAAACACGGGCGAAGAAATCGTCATATTGCGGAACTTCCATCACGGCATCCATCACCCAAACCGCCATGATTGAAGGCTAGCACACCTCCTAGACGGATGCACTTTGACGTTGAGCCACTGAAAACTCAAGTACCCAGTGAGCCCCGAAGTCGGATCAATCATCATATAGCAGAAAAAAAAGTTTCATCAATATGGTCGTCGTCTAAAGAAGACGGAGAAAGTTACCCTCTAATGGTTCCAGTTCCAAGAGTTAACTGGCTCAAGTTGTCTGCTGTTAATTACCCTCTTTCCGCTTATTAATTAATGCACATTCCGACTGGGCAATATACCCATACATGTTGGTTCGTTTATTTAGAAAACAACCATAGGCCCGAGGCCCTCGTGTTGACAAAAAATACAAATGACTTAGGGAGTGGACAGATGGGTCTACAAGTCACTGATCGTTTGCCGTTCAAGAAAGGCTCCTCGTATATACGCTGCTAGGCCGCTAGCGGGTCAAAACAACTGGACTATTATTGGCCAATAGCGCGTTAAACTTCTGTCTATTTGGTCGTTTTGTATAAAATCTCGAAATAAAGCGATCTCTTAATGCAACATGCGGCCTACATACAAGTAACAACGTTTCACATTAAAACACACTTTAGTTGAAAGTAACTCTTTAATTTATCTTGATTGAATAACCAGAGATTTAATTAGATGTCAACATTTGTGTTCAGTGACATTTGTATGTTTATAGAAAACAATTTGATGCATTCTTGAGGTCTGCCTAATGGGGCAGATTACATCATGATAAGCGGCTTAATGGGGCAGGTGACATCACGCTATGCGGCCTGATGGGGCAGGTTACTTTATGCCTAATGGGGCAGGTTACATTATGATGCGCGGCCTAATGGGGCAGGTTACTTTATGATGGGCGGCCTAGAGGGACAGGTTACATCATGATGGGCGGCCTAGTGGGGCAAGTTACATTATGATGGGCGGCCTAGTGGGGCAAGTTACATTATGATGGGCGGCCTAATGGGGCAGGTTACATCACGCTGGGCGGCCTAAAAGGGCAGGTTACATTATGATGGGCGGCCTAGCAGGGCAGGTTACATTATGATGGGCGGCCTAATGGGGCAGGTTACATTATGATAGGCGGACCAATGACCGTCTTGCGAGGCAACATTGCTACACTGGCGTTACACATCGTACATCTCGGAAGGAATTAATCAACATCAGGCGATGCGCAAGACATATGATGCTCGCCTCTCAGCAAGGATATCCGTCAGGAAACTAATCACATTATATTATTGACACCCCATCAAACATGCTCTCCCTGTCCATGCCAGGTACTGGCGGACTGAACGCCTTTGCTCATAATATCCTGGGTTAAGATAAGATAAAAAATTATTTTACGTCGGTACAAAGGGCTAAAAGGGTAACATTAGCACTTGCGCGCTATTAGCCGACAATGACATCCGGATGAAACGTTATGGTTTGACTTATGTACAATGGATACATGTTGATTAGGTACTATATAACGTAAAAAGGACGTATTGCACATTGTGGGCAACTAGGAGTAGCTATGCTATAACGATATAGAGCTATAACGATATAGAGCTGTAACGATATAGAGCTATTATTTCACATTACATGCATGCTAAGGAACATATGGCACAATGCGAACATTTACATACTGGACCTTTCCATGAAGAACGTATATAAGTTGCTAAATGTATGGGAGTGATTAATTGAACGAAAATATTAATTTACACGAACAATGACTTTTCAGAATTTGTGGCCAGTTTAAAAATGGCGGCCAAAAACATATTTAGCTGTATACAACGCAAGTCTATCACTTGATTCCAAACTCCCGGCGTGCCAGGCAATCTGAAAAACACAGCGGCGTCTTGTCACTCGAATTGGTAGTCAAATATTGTTCTGCCCGTGATCCGTCACTAGAGACCGGAAGTACAGAACGCAAACATAACTGTGAATGTAACGCTTGACTGAACGTGAATTATAGGAATTTGGCGCTAATTCATTTCTTGAGCTATTTATTCTTAAATACTTAACTGTTGATTCGTAGATAAGAATCAACACTTGTAACTTGTAGGAATGACGTCATAAGATTGTTTTAAATAATAGATAAGGAATGAGTTGCAGGTCCTTATTGGGATCGAAGAACTTCGAGGCGTAGCCTAGAAGTTGTGAGATCTTAATAAGGGCCCGCAATAATCCGATCCAGGCTGTCAATCATTCACCGACGTAACTTGCTTTTATCGAATTATGTGGAGAAAAAAGGTTTTCCACGTGCGTTAAGTCGGACAAACAAGTCGGTCTTCCCATGTGGTTGACAGCTCCTGCTTGTACGACAGGACCGGGTTGCCATGGGCGTCAATGGAACAACCCTTTCAGCGACAGTCCTACACGTGCAAAAACTTAAGGTGGAGGGATCGTGGAGAGACCCAGGTGTCCCCGGTGGGGGCGTGTCTGGGGCGTGTCTGGGGCATGTCTGGAGCATGTCTGGGGCATGTCTGGGGGAATGTCTGAGGGCATGTCTGGGGTGTGTCTGGGGGCATGTCTGGGGAGTGTCTGAGGGCATGTCTGGGGGGTGTCTGGGGCGTGTCTGAGGGCATGTCTGGGGCGTGTCTGAGGGCGTGTCTGGGGTGTGTCTGAGGGCAAGTCTGGGGCGTGTCTGGGGAGTGTCTGAGGGCGTGTCTGGGGCGTGTCTGGTGGAGTGACTGATGGCGTGTCTGGGGCGTGTCTGAGGGCATGTCTGGGGCGTGTCTGGGACGTGTCTGGCTCGTGTCTGTGGCGTGTCTGTGGCGTGATTGTGACGTGTCCTTGAGTCGAAACAGCCATAACTTCTGGCCACATACTCCGATGTACCATTTTGAAAAAGTAAAAACTCTTTCCTTTGTACCGTGATTCTGAATAGGTATTTCGATGGCACTGATTTATTTCAATGCGCACCTCGCATCCAATCAATTAGCGCAGAACCGTGAGAATGCATTGATGAAGTAATTTACAACAGAAAGATAACCTATCCCCTAGCGGAGCGTGTCGGGGCAGAGAGTGACTGGCTCTAGGTATCTCAGCTCTGGGGTGTCTGGCACGGCCTACAGCCATAGACGAGCCCCATACAGTAAGGTTATGGTAGCCTGCAAGTTGCCGGATGGGGAACAGACAACAAACACTATGTCAAATTCTTCAAGTCTATGATCTCACTGTCTGCCAAGTGATATAAAGAGAAAAAAAGAGAGTTACAATGGTCACCAATTGGATTAGAACTTGGCTTAAAGTCGATGTTTGAGAAGGTCATAACTGGGTTAGGCTATTGTTGGGATATATACCTGGATATTACCAAACGCCTATCGAGGCGGATGGAACAGATTACTTGAGGCAATGGGGCGACTACCAGATGTGCTAGGTTTTAACGTCTTCAAATGAATAAGATGAACAACCTGAATTTAAAACATATTAACATTAAAGTTACTCATACAGCAAGTTTTTGTAGAGAAACTTAAACAATATTTTTACTAGAAATGATGCATTTATACTCTTAGCACATAAGTACACATATACACTATGCAATCGAAAACCTGACATCTTGACGAGCAGCCTCTTGGGGGCAAATTGTGCACCTCATGTGGGAAAGTGTGGCTTTCTTGCGTACTAACGTTTGAATGAAGTTGTGGGTGGGAACGCCTTGCACCCAGCGGTAAGTAACTCCAGACGAAAAAGACACGTTTTCGTCGTTGCGGAGGTGGCACGAGGGACGCTAAACAGAGGGCAACGGGTCCATTAATCATGTTAATGCTGATCGTGTTGAAGGAAGGGTTGTCATAGAGAGTTCACATAAGATAGTTCACGTATGAAGGGGTCGCATGTTCTCGGGGAAGCAGTTACAGGGAGTGGGCGTTTGGGTGCACAACCGGGGTAAAATTGTCCTTAGAAATGCGAGGTACGTCAACCTCTCCCGTCGTTATATCTTAATATATGACTTGCCATCTGGAACGGCTAATAAGTTTTGCTAACTATGTTACTGTGTCACTGAGGCAGGCAGGCCAACCGTCATTTGGTAGACACCCACCTCATTTGAGAGTACCACACAGTCACACACAGACCGGTCCCTAGTGACGGACCACACTGTCACACACAGACCGGTCTCTAGTGACGGACCACACTGTCACACACAGACCGGTCTCTAGTGACGGACCACACTGTCACACACAGACCGGTCCCCAGTGACGGACCACACTGTCACACACAGACCGGTCTCTAGTGACGGACCACATTGTCACCCACAGACCGGTCTCTAGTGACGGACCACACTGTCACACACAGACCGGTCTCTAGTGATGGACCACACTGTCACACACAGACCGGTCTCTAGTGACGGACCACACTGTCACACACATACCGGTCTCTAGTGACGGACCACACTGTCACACACAGTCCGGTCTCTAGTGACGGACCACACTGTCACACACAGACCGGTCTCTAGTGACGGACCACACTGTCACACACATACCGGTCTCTAGTGACGGACCACACTGTCACACAGACCGGTCTCTAGTGACGGACCACACTGTCACATACAGACCGGTCTCTAGTGACGGACCACACTGTCACACACAGACCGGTCCCTAGTGACGGACCACACTGTCACACACAGACCGGTCCCCAGTGACGGACCACATTGTCACCCACAGACCGGTCTCTAGTGACGGACCACACTGTCACACACAGACCGGTCTGTAGTGACGGACCACACTGTCACACACAGACCGGTCTCTAGTGATGGACCACACTGTCACACACATACCGGTCTGTAGTGACGGACCACACTGTCACACACAGACCGGTCTCTAGTGACGGACCACACTGTCACCCACAGACCGGCCTCTAGTGACGGACCACACTGTCACACACAGACCGGTCTGTAGTGACGGACCACATTGTCACACACAGACCGGTCTCTAGTGACGGACCACACTGTCACACACAGACCGGTCTCTAGTGACGGACCACACTGTCACCCACAGACCGGTCTCTAGTGACGGACCACACTGTCACACACAGACCGGTCTCTAGTGACGGACCACACTGTCACACACAGACCGGTCCCTAGTGACGGACCACACTGTCACACACAGACCGGTCTGTAGTGACGGACCACATTGTCACACACAGACCGGTCTCTAGTGACGGACCACACTGTCACACACAGACCGGTCTGTAGTGACGGACCACATTGTCACACACAGACCGGTCTCTAGTGACGGACCACATTGTCACACACAGACCGGTCTCTAGTGACGGACCACACTGTCACACACATACCGGTCTCTAGTGACGGACTACACTGTCACACACAGACCGGTCTGTAGTGACGGACCACACTGTCACACACAGACCGGTCTGTAGTGACGGACCACACTGTCACACACAGACCGGCCTCTAGTGACGGACCACACTGTCACACACAGACCGGTCTGTAGGGACAGACCACACTGTCACACACAGACCGGTCTCTAGTGACGGACCACACTGTCACACACAGACCGGTCTGTAGTGACGGACCACACTGTCACACACAGACCGGTCTCTAGTGACGGACCACACTGTCACATACAGACCGGTCTCTAGTGACGGACCACACTGTCACACACAGACCGGTCTCTAGTGACGGACCACACTGTCACACACAGACCGGTCTCTAGTGACGGACCACACTGTCACACACATACCGGTCTCTAGTGACGGACCACACTGTCACACACATACCGGTCTCTAGTGACGGACCACACTGTCACACACATACCGGTCTCTAGTGACGGACCACATTGTCACACACAGACCGGTCTCTAGTGACGGACCACATTGTCACACACAGACCGGCCTCTAGTGACGGACCACACTGTCACACACAGACCGGTCTGTAGGGACAGACCACACTGTCACACACAGACCGGTCTCTAGTGACGGACCACACTGTCACACACAGACCGGTCTGTAGTGACGGACCACACTGTCACACACAGACCGGTCTCTAGTGACGGACCACACTGTCACATACAGACCGGTCTCTAGTGACGGACCACACTGTCACACACATACCGGTCTCTAGTGACGGACCACACTGTCACACACAGACCGGTCTCTAGTGACGGACCACACTGTCACATACATACCGGTCTCTAGTGACGGACCACACTGTCACACACAGACCGGTCTGTAGTGACGGACCACACTGTCACACACAGACCGGTCTGTAGTGACGGACCACATTGTCACACACAAACCGGTCTCTAGTGACGGACCACACTGTCACACACAGACCGGTCTCTAGTGACGGACCACACTGTCACACACAGACCGGTCTGTAGTGACGGACCACACTGTCACACACAGACCGGCCTCTAGTGACGGACCACACTGTCACACACGGACCGGTCTGTAGTGACGGACCACACTGTCACACACAGACCGGTCTCTAGTGACGGACCACACTGTCACACAGACCGGTCTCTAGTGACGGACTACACTGTCACACACAGACCGGTCTGTTATGACGGACCACACTGTCACACACATACCGGTCTCTAGTGACGGACCACACTGTCACACACATACCGGTCTCTAGTGACGGACCACACTGTCACACACATACCGGTCTCTAGTGACGGACCACACTGTCACACACATACCGGTCTCTAGTGACGGACCACACTGTCACACACAGACCGGTCCCTAGTTACGGACCACACTGTCACACACAGACCGGTCTGTAGTGACGGACCACACTGTCACACACAGACCGGTCTCTAGTGACGGACCACACTGTCACGTACAGACCGGTCTCTAGTGACGGACCACACTGTCACACACATACCGGTCTCTAGTGACGGACTACACTGTCACACACAGACCGGTCTCTAGTGACGGACCACACTGTCACACACAGACCGGTCTCTAGTGACGGACCACACTGTCACACACAGACCGGTCTGTAGTGACGGACCACACCGTCACACACAGACCGGTCTGTAGTGACGGACCACACTGTCACACACAGACCGGTCTCTAGTGACGGACCAGACTGTCACACACAGACCGGTCTGTAGTGACGGACCACACTGTCACACACAGACCGGTCTCTAGTGACGGACCACACTGTCACACACATACCGGTCTCTAGTGACGGACCACACTGTCACACACAGACCGGTCTCTAGTGACGGACCACACTGTCACACACAGACCGGTCTCTAGTGACGGACCACACTGTCACACACAGACCGGTCTGTAGTGACGGACCACACTGTCACACACAGACCGGCCTCTAGTGACGGACCACACTGTCACACACAGACCGGTCTCTAGTGACTGACCACACTGTCACACACAGACCGGTCTTTAGTGACGGACCACACTGTCACACAGACCGGTCTCTAGTGACGGACCACACTGTCACACACAGACCGGTCTGTAGTGACGGACCACGCTGTCACACACATACCGGTCTCTAGTGACGGACCACACTGTCACACACAGACCGGTCTCTAGTGACGGACCACACTGTCACACACAGACCGGTCTGTAGTGACGGACCACACTGTCACACACAGACCGGTCTGTAGTGACGGACCACACTGTCACACACAGACCGGCCTCTAGTGACGGACCACACTGTCACACACAGACCGGTCTGTAGTGACGGACCACACTGTCACACAGACCGGTCTCTAGTGACGGACCACATTGTCACACACAGACCGGCCTCTAGTGACGGACCACACTGTCACATACAGGCCGGTCTCTAGTGACGGACTACACTGTCACACACAGACCGGTCTCTAGTGACGGACCACACTGTCACATACAGGCCGGTCTCTAGTGACGGACCACACTGTCACACACATACCGGTCTCTAGTGACGGACCACACTGTCACACACAGACCGGTCTGTAGTGACGGACCACACTGTCACACACAGACCGGCCTCTAGTGACGGACCACACTGTCACACACATACCGGTCTCTAGTGACGGACCACACTGTCACACACATACCGGTCTCTAGTGACGGACCACACTGTCACACACAGACCGGTCCCTAGTTACGGACCACACTGTCACACACAGACCGGTCTGTAGTGACGGACCACACTGTCACACACAGACCGGTCTCTAGTGACGGACCACACTGTCACGTACAGACCGGTCTCTAGTGACGGACCACACTGTCACACACATACCGGTCTCTAGTGACGGACTACACTGTCACACACAGACCGGTCTCTAGTGACGGACCACACTGTCACACACAGACCGGTCTCTAGTGACGGACCACACTGTCACACACAGACCGGTCTGTAGTGACGGACCACACCGTCACACACAGACCGGTCTGTAGTGACGGACCACACTGTCACACACAGACCGGTCTCTAGTGACGGACCAGACTGTCACACACAGACCGGTCTGTAGTGACGGACCACACTGTCACACACAGACCGGTCTTTAGTGACGGACCACACTGTCACACAGACCGGTCTCTAGTGACGGACCACACTGTCACACACAGACCGGTCTGTAGTGACGGACCACACTGTCACACACATACCGGTCTCTAGTGACGGACCACACTGTCACACACAGACCGGTCTCTAGTGACGGACCACACTGTCACACACAGACCGGTCTGTAGTGACGGACCACACTGTCACACACAGACCGGTCTGTAGTGACGGACCACACTGTCACACACAGACCGGCCTCTAGTGACGGACCACACTGTCACACACAGACCGGTCTGTAGTGACGGACCACACTGTCACACAGACCGGTCTCTAGTGACGGACCACATTGTCACACACAGACCGGCCTCTAGTGACGGACCACACTGTCACATACAGGCCGGTCTCTAGTGACGGACTACACTGTCACACACAGACCGGTCTCTAGTGACGGACCACACTGTCACACACAGACCGGTCTCTAGTGACGGACCACACTGTCACATACAGACCGGTCTCTAGTGACGGACCACACTGTCACATACAGACCGGTCTCTAGTGACGGACCACACTGTCACACACAGACCGGTCTCTAGTGACGGACCACACTGTCACACACAGACCGGTCTCTAGTGACGGACCACACTGTCACATACAGACCGGTCTCTAGTGACGGACCACACTGTCACACAGACCGGTCTGTAGTGACGGACCACATTGTCACACACAGACCGGCCTCTAGTGACGGACCACACTGTCACATACAGGCCGGTCTCTAGTGACGGACTACACTGTCACACACAGACCGGTCTCTAGTGACGGACCACACTGTCACACACAGACCGGCCTCTAGTGACGGACCACACTGTCACATACAGGCCGGTCTGTAGTGACGGACCACACTGTCACATACAGGCCGGTCTCTAGTGACGGACTACACTGTCACACACAGACCGGTCTCTAGTGACGGACCACACTGTCACATACAGACCGGTCTCTAGTGACGGACCACACTGTCACATACAGGCCGGTCTCTAGTGACGGACCACACTGTCACACACATACCGGTCTCTAGTGACGGACCACACTGTCACACACAGACCGGTCTCTAGTGACGGACCACACTGTCACATACAGGCCGGTCTCTAGTGACGGACCACACTGTCACACACAGACCGGCCTCTAGTGACGGACCACACTGTCACATACAGGCCGGTCTCTAGTGACGGACCACACTGTCACACACAGACCGGTCTCTAGTGACGGACCACACTGTCACACACATACCGGTCTCTAGTGACGGACCACACTGTCACACACATACCGGTCTCTAGTGACGGACCACACTGTCACACACAGACCGGTCTCTAGTGACGGACCACACTGTCACACACAGACCGGTCTCTAGTGACGGACCACACTGTCACACACATACCGGTCTCTAGTGACGGACCACACTGTCACACACAGACCGGTCTCTAGTGACGGACCACACTGTCACACACAGACCGGTCTGTAGTGACGGACCACACTGTCACATACAGACCGGTCTCTAGTGACGGACCACACTGTCACACACAGACCGGTCTCTAGTGACGGACCACACTGTCACACACAGACCAGTCTCTAGTGACGGACCACACTGTCACACACAGACCGGTCTCTAGTGACGGACCACACTGTCACACACATACCGGTCTCTAGTGACGGACCACACTGTCACACACAGACCGGTCTCTAGTGACGGACCACACTGTCACACACAGACCGGTCTGTAGTGACGGACCACATTGTCACACACAGACCGGCCTCTAGTGACGGACCACACTGTCACACACAGGCCGGTCTCTAGTGACGGACCACACTGTCACACACAGACCGGTCTCTAGTGACGGACCACACTGTCACACACAGACCGGTCTGTAGTGACGGACCACACTGTCACACACAGACCGGCCTCTAGTGACGGACCACATTGTCACACACAGACCGGTCTCTAGTGACGGACCACACTGTCACATACAGACCGGTCTCTAGTGACGGACCACACTGTCACATACAGGCCGGTCTCTAGTGACGGACCACACTGTCACATACAGGCCGGTCTCTAGTGACGGACTACACTGTCACACACAGACCGGTCCCTAGTGACGGACCACACTGTCACAAACAGACCGGTCTCTAGTGACGGACCACACTGTCACAAACAGACCGGTCTCTAGTGACGGACCACATTGTCACACACAGACCGGCCTCTAGTGACGGACCACACTGTCACACACAGACCGGTCTCTAGTGACGGACCACACTGTCACACACAGACCAGTCTGTAGTGACGGACCACACTGTCACACACAGACCGGTCTCTAGTGACGGACCACACTGTCACACACAGACCGGCCTCTAGTGACGGACCACACTGTCACACACAGACCGGCCTCTAGTGACGGACCACACTGTCACAAACAGACCGGTCTCTAGTGACGGACCACATTGTCACACACAGACCGGCCTCTAGTGGCGGACCACACTGTCACACACAGACCGGTCTCTAGTGACGGACCACACTGTCACACACAGACCAGTCTGTAGTGACGGACCACACTGTCACACACAGACCGGTCTCTAGTGACGGACCACACTGTCACACACAGACCGGTCTGTAGTGACGGACCACACTGTCACACACAGACCGGTCTGTAGTGACGGACCACATTGTCACACACAGACCGGTCTTTAGTGACGGACCACACTGTCACACACAGACCGGTCTGTAGTGACGGACCACACTGTCACATACATACCGGTCTGTAGTGACGGACCACACTGTCACACACAGACCGGTCTCCAGTGACGGACGACACTGTCACACAGTGATCCGTCACTAGAGACCGGAAGTACAGAACGCAAACATAACTGTCAATGTAACGCTTGACTGAACGTGAATTCTAGGAATTTGGCGCTAATTCATTTCTGGAGCTATTTATTCTTAAATACTTAACTGTTGATTCGTAGATAAGAATCAACACTTGTAACTTGTAAGAATGACGTCATAAGATTGTTTTAAATAATAGATAAGGAATGAGTTGCAGGTCCTTATTGGGATCGGAGAACTTCGAGGAGTAGCCTAGAAGTTGTGAGATCTTAATAAGGGCCCGCAATAGTCCGATCCAGGCTGTTAATCATTCACTGACGTAAATTGCTTTTATCGAATTATGTGGAGAAAGTCGGACAAACAAAGCAGCATGTCGCTGGGCGCATTAATGTGTCCTATGATATAAAGCGAGATGTCTCTATATATGACATATGAGTGTATCCTCAATCGCGGGTGGGGGGAGGGGTGGGGGGGGGTAGGGAGGCCGGCTACACTCATATATCCTATAAAGATACATCTCTCTTTAAATGACATATATTATGAGTGTAGCCAGCCTACGGCTGGTTTTTCCCCCTCCCCCGCCCACCAAACTGCGATTGAGACTCCTGCGATCAGGCTATCACTACCACAGGGATTGGAAACTCAGCGAGAGGGCGGTGGCACATCCAGGAATTTGTGAGAATATTTTACATACAAAACTCAATTTTTCCTCAAAAATCCGACTTTAATAGTGCTTAGCTTGTCCCTGAAACGGGGGGGGGGGCACCCTGGATGTTGCCTCTCTACAACTTTTACAAATATAACAGAACAGCATTGTCGTATATAGAAGTACCCGCCCCTCCCTCAGAAGAATGTATGTGCGTGAACCATAGTCATAGATCTACCAGTGATGTTGATGTAGAAAAGCAGCATTGCAGCGTATACAGGCTTAAATCTTATATTAATGGCTTATTTTTCACGTGTTAGTACATATTTTGTCTGTTCTACTTCAGAAAAGCGTTTGGAGTAGGAATAAAGTTGGCTATGTTGTCAAGCATTGTGGTAAGAGCTATTTACCAGGTTTTGTTTTGTGTAATTAATTTTTTGTATATTCTACATTACATTACAAACACCATAATTATGTGTGCATGTATTTAGATTGTTCTGATCATGTTGATAATCTCTTGCGCTTCCAGCAATGTGACCAAATATTTTGTAACCCTGACAGCGCCTGAGCTATAATTATGTTGCCAAACCTAGTTTATCATTATAACATTGACTATCTCCAACCCTGTATGACAATTTTCATAGTTGAGAATCAGACCAGTGTCCCATATTTCATAAATTACATAATTCTGCAAATGGTCAGTTGTTGAGCCTTTCACTGTAAATTAAGTAAGTAAGGCAAAGTGGGCTAATCTCGATCCTTGGGTAACCTCGACCTCCACATGCTATTTTTGTTCATGACGTCAGCAATCGAAAAATTTTCGCCGAATTGGTTTTTCGATCACAATCTTACGGATACCCCTGATACCTAAACACAGAGACGCTGGATAATAGGCATGTAATCTTTTATCAAATTTGAATTAAATAAGTCCTTCAACCCAACGTTAACAGATAATTGTGCAGCTTATCTCAAAAGTAAAGACGCATGAGTTTCAAAAACAAGCAGTATGCCTGATTAACACTGAGTATGAGAACTTATTTTATAATAAAGAGTGACAGCAGACGATGTTTACAACAGGTGTGACATCATGGCAGTTCTTCCCCAGATCGACCTTGACCTTGGGAGAGATCGAGGTTACCCCACCTTTTTCACGGCCGTGGTCTTACCTCGATCCCCTCTTTAATTTAACATATTATTCTAACAATATATGTTATAAAATACTCCATTTTTTAGCAGTTGATGGTCACAAATACATGCAACAATAACTGTCCGGCCCTGCTTCCACGTATTCTGACGTAATCTAATATTCAGATGTGTTGTAACATAAAGGATTTATTTTGGCATCGTAACGCATTCGTTCCAAATGGCATTTCTTTGGCGTGATGGCCATTCTATATTTTATGACTACCGTGTAATAAGACTAATAAATATAGTTTCATGGGACCGTTTTATCTATCGTTGCGCAGTAGAGCACAGTTATGTGAATTAATATTGTTGCTTTCACACACTAACGATCACGATACGCAGAGTCAGTCACCCACCTATCCCAGGGGGTCGAGGTTAGACCACAGGGATCGAGGTTCGACCATGCCCCCCACTGCCTTTCAAAAAATGAGCGCTCCTCGCATACTGCAGATGTTTTCGTTTTTTCTACTAAAACATATTATTGGAATGCCACTGGATACTGTTTGAACAAAAAATAAGTTAATTTCACATTATTAAAG
The DNA here is from genome assembly GCA_964019135.1 of Arenicola marina. NCBI lineage: Eukaryota > Metazoa > Annelida > Polychaeta > Arenicolidae > Arenicola > Arenicola marina. Next base: position 8,151,522 of record OZ025265.1, read on the forward strand.
AAAATAGATGTTTTTTGTCTTAAGCGGTCGAGATTAGCCCACTTTGCGTTACTAGCATACAGAAAGAGTAAAACTGAAACTATATATATATTGCTGTTTGATCCATATAAATACTGGAGGAGATCGACGCTATCGCCGTTACACTACAAACCTGAAAGGGTAATATTATGTTTGCCTCTTTGTTATTTATATGGAATAATTTCAAGCATGCATTTAAGTGGTGTATAAACTTGATGTGTTTTTAGAATGCCTCCATCTAGGTTATTTACCATACTAGCCGCCCCGCTCGCTCCGCTCGCGGGACGTCTAGCGTTCGTAGTAATAAGCGAAAGAAATAACAGTATGACAGTATTTTGTTTTATACGTTAAATAGTAGCAGGCAGAAGGTAGACATTGGGCAGAAATAATATAGATAATCATATTGACATAAATTGAGACCGGGAGCTACGGAATAACGGGACATATATGTTAAGGATATTTAAACCCTGTGCAATTATTGTGCATCCATTACAGAATACTCAAATTGCGGCTAAAGCACGATATAAACGAATATCAGCCCAGTAAAACTAAGGCCCAAGCTCATACATTGATTGAGTAAAAAAAAGGGTTGATTGAGTTAAAAAAGGGGCTGTTTCCCGTGCGTTGTTCGTCATTTAACGTATTACTACTACCTTCAGTGGATAAAATCTGCCTGACGTCCTGGTTGGTCTATAGAATTGACGTGTAGACCGCTTAACTATACTGTAAAATTGGATCAAAGATCAAAAAGATCAAATCAATTCAAATAGGCAAGGTTCCCCGGGCAGAGTTCGTTCTCTTGCTACTAATGGGAAGTTGTGGCCGCGAGACAGTACGGAATTTGTTTGTTTTGATGACGGTTCGGGTGATAAGGCGTTGGGAGAAATATTATTACTGTTGGCACCAAGCCAGGTAGCCCGCCGATGCCGCGGTATAAGGTGATAAACACCCAGCGGTTGTGTTGACACACAGCGATAGCTTTGACACATCTAAGAGCGGCGGCTGGATATTAATAGGTTCAAGGCGGCTGCTGGTGCCAATGCGCTCTTGCATGCCGCGGCATAGTGGGACAGACAGCTTCATTTTATTAGTATAGATGTAGATAATGCACTGCGTGCATATTATTTTTCTGACCGCTCTGGTAGAAAAATAACCCGCTCTGGGAAAATAATGACCTCCAACTCATGCTCCGCTTGTCCTTACCGGCAAAACACGAAATATGCATTAAAAGTACGTTAAAGCACTTCGCTGGGAACCAGCCTGCCTGTCCGAAACAGACCGTTGGGGTGAGTTCGGATATGCGTTCGGAGTAATCGGCGCGGATATTTGGAGCATGCGGACTCACTCTTTCCGCTAATAGGCGGATCAATATTAACCGAACGCAAAATCCGCGGTCCGCGCCAATGTTGCACTTGCTGGACTGCACAAATTTTGACGATCGTTAAATAGCGCCATAAAATAAATCAACGGATACGTATTGTGTTCATTATCTTATTCTCGTTGTTATAATATTATTTACAGGTCTACTACTACTATATATATATTAAATGTATTGTGCGGCCTGGACGCCATGTCTACTCCTCCGAGTCCGACTACTCCGCTCGCATACCCGAACTAACCCCTGGTAACGGGTATCCTCCATTTTAGAAAGAGCCGGAATTCCGGCCTTTTTCCTTCGTCGCCAAATTTAAAAAACATAACTGATGTTCCCATACTGCACCTCATAAGTGTTTCTATATACCTTCACGAAACCTCGCATTGTAATTTATCTAAGAAAATATCTAATTACGACATATGCTGACTTATAAGACGGGGTTTGACGATGAAACCATGGAAAGCCAAAGTGGAATTTAATCGACTGATGAATGCAACTGATCGTGAAACCTTGCGGAGAGAAGACAGTATGAACATGATCAAGTTCGAGATTGCGGGTAGGTGTCAGACGCCTTACCACGTGTTTTAAATTATGAAAAAGAAAGAAAACAGTTACATACGTTTGTACGTGCGTGCGCGTCCGTCTTCCCTCCTTTGCAATACTACGTACATTTCAATAATGAACGTGTGTTTTAGATCTTTTCTAGCTGACCATTAAACACATAGAGTATTACCGAATTGTACTACAGGATGTCATGTCATTTTGTGGTAAAAGGATGAAATTTGGCTCACATGTTAGAAATTCATGTCTAATCGAATTTAGTTAAGTGTCGAGTCAGATTTAAATGGTGGACAATGTCACCAATTATAAGCGATATCTTGGACTCACAATAAGAAGGATAAAACTGTTATTTTGATGTCTGTCCATAGGTTTTTGTGTAAGCAAAGGTAAAATATGTCCTCACTGGATATTCAAGAACAACGCATGAGCCATTTCCCTATATAAGGACCCTGCACCTCTTAGTTTTTAAGATACTGATCATGTTTGCTGGCCTTTGTCCGCCATCGTGGAACTAGAGTTGCACCTAGATACACACAAATATCTTCTGTTTAATTCAGCGACCCCGAAAACCTATGCATAAACATAAAATATTAGTTCGATCGTCGATTTGTGAGATATTGAGCTTTTTTTTCAGGGCAAACAAATTCAATGTCTCTCTATTCCTAATCTCTATGTTTCATACGCTATGTGAAATCCAAATTATTATCTAATTTACTTCACATTGTAATATGTTTTTAAATAATAGGACATATGTCCAACTCATGTAAAGACGTGTACACAACAATTTTACGGTTAATTTCTTGAAGATATGAAAATTCATTTTGGCTTGCCATAGCATCTGCACGACAACTGGCGCTCGACCAACCACGGAGGCTTAAAAATTACTAGTTACCGGCCTAGTATGCTGCGAGCAGCTCTAGGCCGGTTCCCAGCCTAGTTAAAGCACTCGCTGTCGTGCATTCCTCCAATAAAGCTTTAACGCAATATGCTTACATGCGCCATCCTAGATTTTTTACATTTTAGAATCAAGACTAAAAGTATCTAAAAATTTAGGATGTATATGTTTTTATATCTCTTTGAGTCTGTGAAACAAACATTTCAACATAAAACTGCGCGGTTTATTTATATCGCGCGCGGACGTGATAGCGAGCCGCGGTCGACATCACACACAAAATAGCGAACTGGGAACAGGCGCGCAGGGATATAAAGTCGGCCACCAATTTCTGCTTCGTTGACCAAAATGCTTCTCACCGTGAGTCCTTTAAAAATGTACATCGCATCTCTCGCTTCCGAAAGCAAAAAACCCCAGTACACACCTAAAAAGTTTCGGAAACACATCTAAATTTTCTGCGACACAAAGTTTCCGAAACTTTTCTTTGAGTTGTATTTATCTCTATCTTTTGCCCTCTCTCTGGAGGGAAGTCCAATTACTGGATTTCTGCGACACAAAGTATCGGCATTTTTATTTATGTAACTTCTTTGGTCAATGAATATTAGCATCAAATGTCTGACAATCGTTGACCACTCGCTGACTGTGGAGCTGCTGTTGTTTTATTGAATATTTTGCGACGAAGGCGGCGACGACTACATCGTCAAACATGGGTCCGTGAGTGGATTCGTAATCGTCCTCAGCAAGGGGCATATGCCAATCTTCTGGAAGATCATCAATCCACTTAAATGTGGCAGACGTCGGATCGGCAACCACATAGCATTGGGTCTCTGAGTCCATTGTCAGGTTGCATGTGTCTGCGTATCAAGGTAACGAGAATGCCCATGTAACAGTACATTCTTGAAAAAGAATGTACGAGGCGCAAGCCGAGTACATATCTTTTCAAGAATGAACTGTTACACGGGTATTCTCTGACTTAAAGTACGGTCGGTGAGCCTCACGTGGTCCATGTAGCGTGAATAAGAGTTCTTTTAAGATGTACATTGCATCTCTCGCTTCCGAAACCAATAAAATAGCTGACTGAAATCCGTTCATATTCTATCTGAGAACCCACGAAATGTATTGTTGTAGCAATGGTAAACTTGAGTCATACGTGAGCTAAGCTGAAACAGTGGTTCGCCCTGACACGGAAGAACGTCGGACGCTGCAGCCACAAGTCAGTTTAGTTCATCTTCAGATTATAAGAATGATGTCGTGTTTCGCATCAAGACGCGTAAGTCACTTCGCATGGATTGGGTGTCATTATACAGACGAGAATGGTCATTTGAATGTGGAATATGATACAATCGTTCAAATTATTGGATACTGAAAGGATATGATACGCAGCGATGTTGCCATGGTGTTTGACACAAGTCACACCCAGTGCGTTGTTGATGGATAGGATACGCTTTGCAAAATTTGTGGGATTCACGAGAAAGAAAAATGATTTCAAGTGTCATTATAGGATATAAGGAAATGTCGGTATATATTTTGCATATGAATTACATATGATCTCAAATTCAGTTTTTAAAGTGGATTTTGTGATCTATTCTTGTTTTGATGCGAAATTTGTATCTGTTTTTGCTGGGGCTTTCCATCGGGCGTCAAGTTTCCAGTTCATCATCCATTGTGGTTGTGACCTATTTCAGACAAGCTCACTTATTGCTCATGATTGGCATTGACTGCGATTGTCGATTTCGTAACAGAAGGACAATTGTTCAACAGAAACATTGGTTGGTCTCCTTGAGTCAATCGCTAATTAATCAGCTCGCTAAAACAGTACATTCGTGAAAATTAATGTACAGTTTAGACAATAGAATGACGTCATAGCAGTACTTTAATCTAGTATTAATACTGTATTATTGTAGCAAACGTTAGATTGAGTCATAAGTGAGCTAAGCTGAAGCAATGGTTCGCACTATCATAGAAGAACTGTCGGACCCTGCAGCATCAAGTCAGTTTAGTTCATCTGCAAATTGCAAGAATGTAATTGTGTTTCGAATCCAGGCGCGTAGGCTTACATGGATTATGTGTCATTATACCGACGATCCTTATCAATTGAAGGTGGAATGTGATGCAGTCGTGCAAATTGTTGGATAGTAAAATATATGATATGCAGCGATATTGCGATGGTGTAGGAACACCTCGTTAAGTGCGTTGTTGATGGATAGGATACGCTTTGCAAAATGTGTTTTGTGGGATTCATGAGAAGAAAAATGATGTCCAGTGTGATTACTGAAGGATATAAGGAATGTCGGTATGTATTTTGCACAAGAATTACCTATGATCGAAATTTCAGTTTCTAAACTGTTTTAAAGAACGATGTATCTGTATGGCCGGAGCATTATATTGGGCGTCAAGCTTCCAGTTCATCATCCGTTGTGGTTGAGACTTTTTCAGAGAAGCTCACTTATTGCTCATGATTGGCATTGACTGCGACGGTCGATTTTGTAACATAGAAGGAAGATTGCTGGAGTGGAATTTTGTTTGGTCTTGAGTCAATCTCAATTTATCAGCTCGCTAAAACAAGACATTCTTGAACATGAATGCACAGTTTAGGCAATAGTGTTACGGGGCTGCATTCGCCAGCTGGTATATTTACATTTTATGGTCGGCCGCTAACCGCCGGGAAATCCCTGTCGATATTTATTGAAAGCCAAATTAACTGTAATTCTTTAATTGTCAGCTCGTATCTCATATAACTACCTGCGGGTATAGAGAACTCCAAGAACCATCTACATAAGATATTGATGCCATTGTCATTTACTGGTGTGCCACCTGGACCTCGCGTCGCTGCTGTGGACGCGCGTGGTCAGTCGCACGGTATTTGGTTATTATAGGTTAACTTATTTTCCAAGCAGGTCCGAGCGGGTATTGTGTCTACACGCCCGATGACAACTGCCACCCTAGTTGCATAAATTAACGCAGTCCCCATATAAGCAGTAAACTATTTAGATCTAGTCACTTGGACGGACAGATAGACAGAGACAGACCACGGGGAGGGACGAGCGTGAAGGAGTGAAGGCGGAGGCACGCTGGGCGGTGGTCAGACGGCGTAGGCCGCGCCCCGTCGCGGCTAATGCTACCACCATCTCCCCCAACAGGGTTGCCGTGTAACGCCGTGCGAATAATAAACTACATCGAACACTAAGTGCGAACAGACGAGTTTTCCTCTTTCGTATCAATAGGATGACGTCATTACAATACTTTAATTTCGATAAATGCTGATGTGATAGGTCAGCACTATTGCGGGGCATCCTAACAATTAGTCCCTAATTCTTGATACAAAGATATTCATTGTTGATGCGAAGAAGTCATTTTATGAATACAAACGTTATTTCTTGAGATCCAGAATCGAATTGTTGATCAAATCCCCTTTATTGAAGGAGGGGAACACCATTTCTTGTTTATTCAGAATTCAAACGGTGCACAGGGCTTGAAAACGAAGACTCCCTTAATAAACTGCATAAACTTGTGGATGTCGAGGTCCAGTGCGTGCGAATTGTTGATATCCGGATTTGAATTGTTATGAATCGTTAATATCACGAATTGAATCGTTGATATCACGAATTGAATCGTTGATATCACGAATTGAATCGTTGATATCACGAATTGAATCGTTGATATCACGAAATGAATCGTGGATATCACGAATTGAATCGTTGATATCACGAATTGAATCGTTGATATCACAAATTGAATCGTTGATATCACGAAATGAATCGTGGATATCACGAATTGAATCGTTGATATCACGAAATGAATCGTGGATATCACGAATTGAATCGTTGATATCACGAATTGAATCGTTGATATCACAAATTGAATCGTTGATATCACGAAATGAATCGTGGATATCACGAATTGAATCGTTGATATCACGAATTGAATCGTTGATATCACGAATTGAATCGTTGATATCACGAATTGAATCGTTGATATCACGAATGTTGGACTGGCCCGCCATACACCATGCTGAGTGCGCTCTGTAACATGCAATCACGGATGCGCGTAGACTACGTGTTTTAATTGAATTAAGTGATTGAGCACAGCACCACGGGCTGTGCTCGCCCTGCCGGCTGTGGTGGAGGGGGCAGACGGGGTGGAGGTGAGGGGGGAGGAGGGGGTGAGAGGGGCAGGAGGGGGGGTAATAGGGGGCAGGTGGGGTGGAGGTGAGAGGGGATAGGAGGGGTGGAGGTTAGAGGGGGTAGGAGGGGTGGAGGTGACAGGGGGTAGGAGGGGTGAAGGTGAGAGGGGGTAGAAGGGGTGAAGGTGAGAGGGGGTAGGAGGGGTGGAGGTGAACAAGCAAGAGGAGTGGGTGAGGGGGCAGCATGAAGGGGGTGAGATGCGGCCGGAGGGGTGAGGGGGGGCAAGAGGGGGATGAGGTGGGCAGGAGGGGTGAGGGGGGCCGGAGACGGGTTGAGAGCGGGGTGCTTAAAGGGAGGGTGGAGGCTTAAAGGTGGGGTGGAGGCTTAAAGGGGTGGGGGCGGGAGACAAGGGTGGATAGGGCGAGAGGGGAAAGAGGGAAGGGGCGGGTGAAGGAAGAAGGATGCAGAAGGATGAAGAAGGGGCCCGGGGCCCGGGGCCCGGGGGCCAGGGGCGGGGGGCCCGGGGGCGGGGGTTGGTTAATGTTAGGGGCGGTAGTTTTGAGTCACGCGCAGTCTGGACCAAGTGGCTGTGGCTGTAGATTTTGAAACAGTCTGCTTCAGACATGGGAGGCCTGTCAGGACCGATTGGTTCCAGGGTCCCGGGATAGAGAGGCCAGACGTCTGGTTGGCGTGGCAGGGGGGAGGGGGGACACCGTGGGTGCAGGTTCCCGCGGTGCGCGTCTGGTCCTACCAAACCTTCCGGTTAGCGGGTGGCGGGGGTGGGGGTGGTGAGTCGGGGGTGGCGTGGCGTGGCGTGGCTTGGCGTGGCCGAGTGGCCGGGGTAGGGGGGGAGTGGGGGTTGAAGGGGTGGGGGTGAACGCCGGTGACTACCAGTGCGTGACAGGCCAGCTGGCGGCCGACAGCCGCACCGCCGGCCCCCTAACCAATGCCCCCCACCCCACACCCCTCCCTCCCCCCCCCCTGGAGCCGCGCGCAGCTTCCGCGGGAAGCTGGATCAGGCCGTGCTCCGGGAGATTAGGGGGCTTGCCTGGAGTATCGGGGTCCGCAGTACCGCGGACCGCACCCTGCCTGACGGACCGGGCCGCTCGACGCCTGTCACCCCACCGTGTCCCAGGACGACAGACACACGTCTGGATACCCCCGACAGGACTGGATCTGGATACCCCGACAGAACACTTAACTGGATACGTGACAGAACATGCTCTGATAACCATCGGTGTGATTGCGGCTAAAACATGTACACAATGGATCACAGGTTGGTTGCGTTCCTTTACCGGCAGGAGGCGGGAGGGGTAGTGTAGGGTTCGACTCTGGATCTGGGCACCTAATCTGGGGCAGGCTTCGTCCAGTTACCCTTCATCGTGCCGGGAGGTTCCTAGGTCCAGTTACCCTTCATCGTGCCGGGAGGTTCCTAGGTCCAGTTACCCTTCATCGTGCCGGGAGGTTCCTAGGTCCAGTTACCCTTCATCGTGCCGGGGGGTTCTTAAGTCCAGTTACCCTTCATCGTGCCGGGAGGTTCCTAGGTCCAGTTACCCTTCATCGTGCCGGGAGGTTCCTAGGTCCAGTTACCCTTCATCGTGCCGGGAGGTTCCTAGGTCCAGTTACCCTTCATCGTGCCGGGAGGTTCCTAGGTCCAGTTCATCCTTCATCGTGCCGGGAGGTTCCTAGGTCCAGTTACCCTTCATCGTGCCGGGAGGTTCCTAGGTCCAGTTACCCTTCATCGTCCCGGGAGGTTCCTAGGTCCAGTTCATCCTTCATCGTGCCGGGAGGTTCCTAGGTCCAGTTACCCTTCATCGTGCCGGGAGGTTCCTAGGTCCAGTTACCCTTCATCGTGCCGGGAGGTTCCTAGGTCCAGTTACCCTTCATCGTCCAGGGAGGTTCCTAGGTCCAGTTACCCTTCATCGTCCAGGGAGGTTCCTAGGTTCAGTTCATCCTTCATCGTGCCGGGAGGTTCCTAGGTCCAGTTACCCTTCATCGTGCCGGGAGGTTCCTAGGTCCAGTTACCCTTCATCGTGCCGGGAGGTTCCTAGGTCCAGCTACCCTTCATCGTCCCGGGAGGTTCCTAGGTCCAGTTACCCTTCATCGTGCCGGGAGGTTCCTAGGTCCAGTTACCCTTCATCGTCCCGGGAAGTTCCTAGGTCCAGTTCATCCTTCATCGTGCCGGGAGGTTCCTAGGTCCAGTTACCCTTCATCGTGCCGGGAGGTTCCTAGATCCAGTTACCCTTCATCGTGCCGGGAGGTTCCTAGGTCCAGTTACCCTTCATCGTGCCGGGAGGTTCCTAGGTCCAGTTACCCTTCATCGTGCCGGGAGGTTCCTAGGTCCAGTTACCCTTCATCGTGCCGGGAGGTTCCTAGGTCCAGTTACCCTTCATCGTGCCGGGAGGTTCTTAGGTCCAGTTACCTTTCATCGTGCCGGGAGGTTCCTAGGTCCAGTTACCCTTCATCGTGCCGGGAGGTTCCTAGGTCCAGTTACCCTTCATCGTGCCGGGAGGTTCCTAGGTCCAGTTACCATTCATCGTGCCGGGAGGTTCCTAGGTCCAGTTACCCTTCATCGTGCCGGGAGGTTCCTAGGTCCAGTTACCCTTCATCGTGCCGGGAGGTTCCTAGATCCAGTTACCCTTCATCGTGCCGGGAGGTTCCTAGGTCCAGTTACCCTTCATCGTGCCGGGAGGTTCCTAGGTCCAGTTACCCTTCATCGTGCCGGGAGGTTCTTAGGTCCAGTTACCCTTCATCGCGCCGGGAGGTTCCTAGGTCCAGTTATCCTTCATCGTGCCGGGAGGTTCCTAGGTCCAGTTACCCTTCATCGCGCCGGGAGGTTCCAAGGTCCAGTTATCCTTCATCGTGCCGGGAGGTTCCTAGGTCCAGTTACCCTTCATCGTGCCGGGAGGTTCCTAGGTCCAGTTACCCCTTTGCGGCACAAACACGGCCTACAGCAGCAATTAATTGCATTTCATTTTGCCCGATCATGATCTACCTAATGGTACCCAAATACTGATCCAAGGATGATACTGTCATCAAGTCATTGATAGACAAACCCAGCGCCACACGGACTGACTGTGTCGTGTGGTTGGGGTGGGAGGTGCCATAATAAACCCATTGCTACGTTAGACGAGTGGTGTGGAGTGTTTAATGCTTGGTGTTTTGTTGGCAGACTGTTGGCTGTGGTGGCTGTGGTGCTGTCCCTCTGCCATGCACCCGGGGCCCAGGACTTCTTCGTCGACGGCGAAGATAACGGTAGGAACCCGTTCACAATGTCACACTTGAACCGTATTCATTATTATTCATGCGTGTTTTATAAAAGCTTTGACATCTTTAATTTTCAAATCTTGCCTTAGTGAAAAACGTACATGGGGGTCGTAACCTTGACATCCTTGGCACTTGGGTGTCTATGCGATGTGTGTGTCCAAAATTACCCGATTACTGATACGGTGGGAGGGGTGGGGAGGGGTGGGTGGTAGCGACGAAGGCAGGAGGAGCAATCATCGATAAAGTCATAACATGTCGTTGTCGATGTTATTACGTGCCAGGGTGGGGGGGAGGGGGGGCTGTCATGTCGCCTTCCCCCACAGAGATCATGTCGCCTTCCCCCACAGAGATCATGTCGCCTTCCCCCACAGAGATCATGTCGCCTTCCCCCACAGAGATCATGTCGCCTTCCCCCACAAAGATCATGTCGCCTTCCCCCACAGAGATCATGTCGCCTTCCCTCACAGAGATCATGTCGCCTTCCCCCACAGAGATCATGTCGCCTTCTCCCACAGAGATCATGTTGCCTTCCCCCACAGATATCATGTCGCCTTCCCCCACAGAGATCATGTCGCCTTCCCCCACAGAGATCATGTCGCCCACAGAGATCATGTCGCCTTTCCCCACAGAGATCATGTCGCCTTCCCTCACAGAGATCATGTCGCCTTCCCCCACAGAGATCATGTCGCCTTCCCTCACAGATATCATGTCGCCTTCCCCCACAGAGATCATGTCGCCTTCCCTCACAGAGATCATGTCGCCTTCCCCCACAGAGATCATGTCGCCTTCCCCCACAGAGATCATGTCGCCTTCCCCCACAGAGATCATGTCGCCTTCCCTCACAGAGATCATGTCGCCTCCCCCACAGAGATCATGTCGTCTCTCCCCACATAGATCATGTCGCCTTCCCCCACAGAGATCATGTCGTCTCTCCCCACAAAGATCATGTCGCCTTCCCCCACAGAGATCATGTCGCCTTCCCCCACAGAGATCATGTCGCCTTCCCTCACAGAGATCATGTCGCCTTCCCCCACAGAGATCATGTCGCCCACAGAGATCATGTCGCCATCCCCCACAGAGATCATGTCGCCTTCCCCCACAGAGATCATGTCGCCTTCCTCCACAGAGATCATGTCGCCCACAGAGATCATGTCGTCTCTCCCCACAAAGATCATGTCGCCTTCCCCCACAGAGATCATGTCGCCTTCCCTCACAGAGATCATGTCGCCTTCCCTCACAGAGATCATGTCGCCTTCCCCCACAGAGATCATGTCGCCTTCCCTCACAGAGATCATGTCGCCTTCCCTCGCAGAGATCATGTCGCCTTCCCCCACAGAGATCATGTCGCCCACAGAGATCATGTCGCCTTCCCCCACAAAGATCATGTCGCCTTCCCTCACAGAGATCATGTCGCCTTCCCCCACAGAGATCATGTCGCCCACAGAGATCATGTCGCCTTCCCCCACAGAGATCATGTCGCCTTCCCTCACAGAGATCATGTCGCCTCCCCCACAGAGATCATGTCGCCTTCCCCCACAGAGATCATGTCGCCTTCCCCCACAGAGATCATGTCGCCTTCCCCAACTAAGATCATGTCGCCTTCCCCCAAAGAGATCATGTCGCCTTCCCTCACAAAATCATGTCGCCTTCCACCACAGAGATCATGTCGCCTTCCCCCACATAGATCATGTCGCCTTCCCCCACAGAGATCATGTCGCCTTCCCCCACAGAGATCATGTCGCCTTCCCTCACAGAGATCATGTCGCCTTCCCTCACAGAGATCATGTCGCCCACAGAGATCATGTCGCCTTCCCCCACAGAGATCATGTCGCCTTCCCTCACAGAGATCATGTCGCCTCCCCCCACAGAGATCATGTCGCCTTCCCTCACAGAGATCATGTCGCCTTCCCTCACAGAGATCATGTCGCCCACAGAGATCATGTCGCCTTCCCCCACAGAGATCATGTCGCCTTCCCTCACAGAGATCATGTCGCCTTCCCCCACAGAGATCATGTCGCCCACAGAGATCATGTCGCCATCCCCCACAGAGATCATGTCGCCTTCCCCCACAGAGATCATGTCGCCTTCCCCCACAAAGATCATGTCGCCTTCCCCCACAGAGATCATGTCGCCTTCCCTCACAGAGATCATGTCGCCTTCCCCCACAGAGATCATGTCGCCTTCCCCCACAGAGATCATGTCACCTTCCCCCACATAGATAATGTCGCCTTCCCTCACAGAGATCATGTCGCCTTTCCCCACAGAGATCATGTCGCCTTCCCTCACGGAGATCATATCGCCTTCCCCCACAGAGATCATGTCGCCTTCCCTCACAGAGATCATGTCGCCTTCCCCCACAGAGGTCATGTCGCCTTCCCCCACAAAGATCATGTCGCCTTCCCCCACATAGATCATGTCGCCTTCCCCCACAGAGATCATGTCGCCTTCCCTCACAGAGATCATGTCGCCTTCCCCCACAGAGATCATGTCGCCTCCCCCCACAGAGATCATGTCGCCTTCCCCCACAGAGATCATGTCGCCTTCTCTGACATTGAAGCTGACAGAGACCGACATTAAGATCTGACAGACCGACATAGAAGCTGACAGAGACCGACATAGAATCTGACAGAGACCGACATAGAAGCTGACAGAGACCGACATAGAAGCTGACAGAGACCGACATTAAAGCTGACAGAGACCGACATAGAAGCTGATAGAGACCGACATAGAAACTGATAGAGACCGACATTAAAGCTGACAGAGACCGACATTGAAGCTGACTTTGACCGACAACAATGAAGCTGAAAGAGACCGACATTAGAGCTGACAGAGACCGACATTGAAGCTGACAGAGACCGACATAGAAGCTGATAGAGACCGACATAGAAACTGATAGAGACCGACATTAAAGCTGACAGAGACCGACATTGAAGCTGACTTTGACCGACAACAATGAAGCTGAAAGAGACCGACATTAGAGCTGACAGAGACCGACATTGAAGCTGACAGAGACCGACATAGAAGCTGACAGAGACCGACATAGAAGCTGAAAGAGACCGACATAGAAGCTGATAGCGACCGACATAGAAGCTGATAGAGACCGACATTAAAGCTGACAGAGACCGACATTGAAGCTGACAGAGACCGACATAGAAGCTGACAGAGACCGACATAGAAGCTGAAAGAGACCGACATAGAAGCTGATAGCGACCGACATAGAAGCTGATAGAGACCGACATTAAAGCTGACAGAGACCGACATTGAAGCTGACTGAGACCGACAACAATGAAGCTGAAAGAGACCGACATTAGAGCTGACAGAGACCGACATAGAAGCTGATAGAGACCGACATAGAAACTGATAGAGACCGACATTAAAGCTGACAGAGACCGACATTGAAGCTGACTTTGACCGACAACAATGAAGCTGAAAGAGACCGACATTAGAGCTGACAGAGACCGACATTGAAGCTGACAGAGACCGACATAGAAGCTGACAGAGACCGACATAGAAGCTGACCGAGACCGACATAGAAGCTGATAGAGACCGACATTAAAGCTGACAGAGACCGACATAGAAGCTGACAGAGACCGACATAGAAGCTGACAGAGACCGACATAGAAGCTGACAGAGACCGACATAGAAGCTGACAGAGACCGACATAGAAGCTGACAGAGACCGACATAGAAGCTGACAGAGACCGACATAGAAGCTGACAGAGACCGACATAGAAGCTGACAGAGACCGACATAAAAGCTGACAGAGACCGACATTAAAGCTGACAGAGACCGACATAAAAGCTGACAGAGACCGACATTAAAGCTGACAGAGACCGACATAGAAGCTGACAGAGACCGACATAGAAGCTGATAGAGACCGACATTAAAGCTGACAGAGACCGACATAGAAGCTGAAAGAGACCGACATAGAAGCTGACAGAGACCGACATAAAAGCTGACAGAGACCGACATTAAAGCTGACAGAGACCGACATAGAAGCTGACAGAGACCGACATAAAAGCTGACAGAGACCGACATAGAAGCTGACAGAGACCGACATAAAAGCTGACAGAGACCGACATTAAAGCTGACAGAGACCGACATAAAAGCTGACAGAGACCGACATAGAAGCTGATAGAGACCGACATTAAAGCTGACAGAGACCGACATAGAAGCTGATAGAGATCGACATTGAAGCTGACAGAGACCGACGTTAAAGCTGACTGAGACGGACATAGAAGCTGACAGAGACCGACATAGAAGCTGACAGAGATCGACATTAAAGCTGACAGAGACCGACATAGAAGCTGACAGAGACCGACATAGAAGCTGACAGGGACCGACATAGAAGCTGACAGAGACCGACATAGAAGCTGACAGAGACCGACATAGAAGCTGACAGAGACCGACATTGAAGCTGACAAAGACCGACATAGAAGCTGAAAGAGACCGACATAGAAGATGACAGAGACCGACATAAAAGCTGACAGAGACCGACATTAAAGCTGACAGAGACCGACATAGAAGCTGACAGAGACCGACATAGAAGCTGATAGAGACCGACATTAAAGCTGACAGAGACCGACATAGAAGCTGACAGAGACCGACATTGAAGCTGACAGAGATCGACATTAAAGCTGACAGAGACCGACATAGAAGCTGACAGAAACCGACATTGAAGCTGACAGAGACCGACATTAAAGCTGGTAGAGAACATAATTTGACGAGGTGTGTTGAAACATAAAACGAGATTGCATCACCCGTAGGGTGAAAATGACGTAAAATGTAAAATCCGGATTATGTCTTCGGTTCACTACAATGATCTTGACCTTAATAATTGACTTGACTGACTTTATTTGTGACGTATTTAGCCCCTCAGATCCAGATTTGACACCTTAGATCCAAATTGACCCCTCAGATCTATATTTGGCATATTTGATACCTCAGATCCATATTGACCCTTCAGATCCGGCAGCTCCAAAACTGTCGCTATAGTGAGCATCCTCTCAATTGTTGGCCCCATCCCAAAAACAAAATCACTCTTTAGTTTCGCCCCCAGGCTCAACGATCTCGCTAGGTGGACAGCTAAAACCAAACTGCCCGTTTATTTAGTTTCGGTCTACATTTTTAGTTTCTACATCCCTACCATGCACATTAGTTTCATAAATTCAAAGACGTGATACAAGTTACCGACGGGCTCAATACGTGACATAATGTACAGCGTCATTAAATGAACACTGTGAACGTTATAGCGACTTTCCCGATTTTTGGTCCAATCTACTAATGGTTAAGGTACAAACAAAAAAATCCTGTGACCTTGATCTTTGACCTACATACTCCGCTGACGAACTGGACCGAGCCATGTCGGATACCTATCGATGGGTAAAGTTACAGAACGAAATGTTGCGTTTTGCGACCTACAGAGCGCGCGCGCACACACACACAAATCGTAGATTTTCGTCTTAACAAACGAACGTAGTGATAGATACCGTAACATCGAAGATTTTACTTCATAATTAATGTGACCTAATTAAGCACAATGGAAGACGGGGAAGTGTTGAGGTGTTGAGTGGTCCCGGACTGCTGTGCTCGCAGCCGGAGTCGGCCGTCACTGTCAACGCAATCTGGGTGCAGGAAGTCGGGGGTGGTTGTGTTTTTGCCCGTCGTGTAGCTGTCATCTAGTGATAAGACCCGGGCAAACTAACACGTCTTCTTTTTTTATAGTGTCTAGACACTACAGTGTTAGACCCCGGGCAGCGAGAGGCGGGAGGCGTATTTCCTGAGGGCTCACTTTCAGACCGGCCGGTGATGACCCTGCTTCCTGCCCCGGCCCGACGCGTGGGCTCCACAGACACGGCACACCCGGCCTGGCCTTCAGTGGGGGTGGGGGGGGGGGGGGGGGGCTACAGTCATCATTGCTAAAGTTATTGGTACACGGATTATTTAAATTGTCGGCATTGATTTTATATCATTACGTGTCTCTTGACAAGAATTACATGGGTAGTATGCTGTGGAGCGACTGGCTGGTCGGTCCGTCCAGGTCAAACCCTGGTCCAAGGAGGTCAAACTCCTGGTCCAAGGAGGTCAAACCCCTGGTCAAACTCCTGGTCCAAGGAGGTCAAACTCCTGGTCCAAGGAGGTCAAACCCCTGGTCCAAGGAGGTCAAACTCCTGGTCTAAGGAGGTTCATTCACAGGTGCCCGACTACTACCCCTTGGGTTGGCCCTGTGACGAGGGCGCCCCCTGGGTTGGCCCTGTCACGAGGGCGCCCCCTGGGTTGGCCCTATGACGAGGGCGCCCCCTGTGTTGGCCCTGTCACGAGGGCGCCCCCTGGGTTGGCCCTATGACGAGGGCGCCCCCTGGGTTGGCCCTATGACGAGGGCGCCCCCTGGGTTTGCCCTATAACGAGGGCGCCCCCTGGGTTGGCCCTCTGACGAGGGCGCCCCCGCGTCGCTTCCAGTGAACTGGAGAGTTGTGGGCATGTAGCTGTCTGGTGGCCTCATACACTCCGGTCAAGTGCTTTAATAAATATCACTGAGAGCGATTAGCGGTGTTGTGAAATGTGTCATGGCGGCAGAGAGAGGACTCGGCAAGGCTAGACCTCAAGCTTTCCAGCGGTATTAACCGTCAAACAAATCTGACTAAACTTGCTCAATGCGGTTTTTCCGGTTGGGTTTTATTCTCTCTGGGCAGACTTTGAAACTAAACAGAGTCCGTGAGATAGATGGGGTTGTGTGGGCCCATTGTGCCAGACCTCCCCCCCCCGCCCCCACCCACTAGACTCGCTGTTGTGATCCGGCGTATCGGGAAAGATCTTCATCTGAAAATGACTACAGAGCATTCTCTTCTGGGATAACCCTCCCCGGGGTGCTAGCCATTCTCTCCCAAACAGCCCAACCACTGTCGCCTCGTGCGTCACCCACCTCAGCCCCTCACCCACCGCCAAGCAGCATCGCCTCGTGCATTACCATGACCCCCCTCTGCCACCGCCGCCGCCGTGCCCCCTGCCCCCCACGGCCGCCACCGTGCCCCCCCCCCACCGCCGCCATGCGCCCAAGCCCCCCCCCCACCCCCACACATGGTCAGTGGTAGATGGCCCCGTGGCGCTGCTCCCTGGCGATTCATAAAGCCTTGCGATTGGGCGATGCCGGCCGATACCGTGACGCCAACCCCGGGCCGCGACGGCCATCGCCTTCACCACAGCCAGATATCCTGCCAGATACCCGAGAGCTCACACTGTGAGCCGGACGATACTCTCGCCAAGCGCGCGAGACTTTCGTCCCTAGGGGGAAGTGGTCCACCGCAAACTCTCGCGTGACTCACTTCCGTCCACGTCACTGTCATCTTTATTGACCCGTCACAGAACGCCGGCCACATAGTCCGGCCGCCCGATGTGTGTCCTGATCCACACAGTCCGGCCGCCCGATGTGTGTCCTGATCCATAGACCGGCCGCCCGATGTGTGTCCTGATCCATAGTCCGGCCGCCCGATGTGTGTCCTGGTCCACAGTCCGGCCGCCCGATGTGTGTCCTGGTCCACAGTCCGGCCGCCCAATGTGTGTCCTGATCCACAGTCCGGCCGCCCGATGTGTGTCCTGGTCCACAGTCCGGCCGCCCGATGTGTGTCCTGGTCCACAGTCCGGCCGCCCGATGTGTGTCCTGATCCATAGTCCGGCCGCCCGATGTGTGTCCTGATCCATAGTCCGGCCGCCCGATGTGTGTCCTGGTCCACAGTCCGGCCGCCCGATGTGTGTCCTGATCCGCAGTCCGGCCGCCCGATGTGTGTCCTGATCCACAGTCCGGCCGCGCGATGTGTGTCCTGGTCCACAGTCCGGCCGCCCGATGTGTGTCCTGATCCATAGTCCGGCCGCCCGATGTGTGTCCTAGTCCACAGTCCGGCCGCCCGATGTGTGTCCTGATCCATAGTCCGGCCGCCCGATGTGTGTCCTGATCCATAGACCGGCCGCCCGATGTGTGTCCTAGTCCACAGTCCGGCCGCCCGATGTGTGTCCTGATCCATAGACCGGCCGCCCGATGTGTGTCCTGATCCATAGTCCGGCCGCCCGATGTGTGTCCTGATCCATAGTCCGGCCGCCCGATGTGTGTCCTGATCCATAGTCCGGCCGCCCGATGTGTGTCCTGATCCATAGTCCGGCCGCCCGATGTGTGTCCTGGTCCACAGTCCGGCCGCCCGATGTGTGTCCTGATCCACACAGTCCGGCCGCCCGATGTGTGTCCTGATCCACAGTCCGGCCGCCCAATGTGTGTCCTGGTCCACAGTCCGGCCGCCCGATGTGTGTCCTGATCCATAGTCCGGCCGCCCGATGTGTGTCCTGGTCCGCAGTCCGGCCGCCCGATGTGTGTCCTGATCCATAGTCCGGCCGCCCGATGTGTGTCCTGGTCCACAGTCCGGCCGCCCGATGTGTGTCCTGATCCGCAGTCCGGCCGCCCGATGTGTGTCCTGGTCCACAGTCCGGCCGCCCGATGTGTGTCCTAGTCCACAGTCCGGCCGCCCGATGTGTGTCCTGATCCATAGACCGGCCGCCCGATGTGTGTCCTGATCCATAGTCCGGCCGCCCGATGTGTGTCCTGATCCATAGTCCGGCCGCCCGATGTGTGTCCTGATCCATAGTCCGGCCGCCCGATGTGTGTCCTGGTCCACAGTCCGGCCGCCCGATGTGTGTCCTGATCCGCAGTCCGGCCGCCCGATGTGTGTCCTGATCCACAGTCCGGCCGCGCGATGTGTGTCCTGGTCCACAGTCCGGCCGCCCGATGTGTGTCCTGATCCACAGTCCGGCCGCCCGATGTGTGTCCTGGTCCACAGTCCGGCCGCCCGATGTGTGTCCTGATCCACACAGTCCGGCCGCCCGATGTGTGTCCTGATCCACACAGTCCGGCCGCGCGATGTGTGTCCTGGTCCACAGTCCGGCCGCCCGATGTGTGTCCTGATCCACAGTCCGGCCGCCCGATGTGTGTCCTGGTCCACAGTCCGGCCGCCCAATGTGTGTCCTGGTCTACAGTCCGGCCGCCCGATGTGTGTCCTGGTCCACAGTCCGGCCGCCCAATGTGTGTCCTGGTCCACAGTCCGGCCGCCCGATGTGTGTCCTGGTCCACAGTCCGGCCGCCCAATGTGTGTCCTGGTCCACAGTCCGGCCGCCCGATGTGTGTCCTGGTCCACAGTCCGGCCGCCCGATGTGTGTCCTGGTCCACAGTCCGGCCGCCCAATGTGTGTCCTGGTCCACAGTCCGGCCGCCCGATGTGTGTCCTGGTCCACAGTCCGGCCGCCCGATGTGTGTCCTGATCCATAGTCCGGCCGCCCGATGTGTGTCCTGATCCATAGTCCGGCCGCCCGATGTGTGTCCTGATCCACAGTCCGGCCGCCCGATGTGTGTCCTGATCCGCAGTCCGGCCGCCCGATGTGTGTCCTGATCCATAGTCCGGCCGCCCGATGTGTGTCCTGGTCCACAGTCCGGCCGCCCGATGTGTGTCCTGGTCCACAGTCCGGCCGCCCGATGTGTGTCCTGATCCATAGTCCGGCCGCCCGATGTGTGTCCTGATCCATAGTCCGGCCGCCCGATGTGTGTCCTGGTCCACAGTCCGGCCGCCCGATGTGTGTCCTGATCCATAGTCCGGCCGCCCGATGTGTGTCCCGATCCACAGTCCGGCCGCCCGATGTGTGTCCTGATCCATAGTCCGGCCGCCCGATGTGTGTCCTGATCCATAGTCCGGCCGCCCGATGTGTGTCCTGATCCATAGTCCGGCCGCCCGATGTGTGTCCTGGTCCACAGTCCGGCCGCGCGATGTGTGTCCTGGTCCACAGTCCGGCCGCCCGATGTGTGTCCTGATCCATACGATGCTCGCGAGGTGACACTGCTACGGTGACGTTGTTTTGGTGACGTTTCTAGGGTGACGCTGACAGGGTAATGTTGCTAGGGTGACTTTGCTAGAGTGACGTTTCTAGGGTGACGCTAACATGGTGACGCTGCTACGGTGACGTTGTTTTGGTGACGTTTCTAGGGTGACGCTGACAGGGTAATGTTGCTAGGGTGACTTTGCTAGAGTGACGTTTCTAGGGTGACGCTAACATGGTGACGCTGCTACGGTGACGTTGTTTTGGTGACGTTTCTAGGGTGACGCTGACAGGGTAATGTTGCTAGGGTGACTTTGCTAGAGTGACGTTTCTAGGGTGACGCTAACATGGTGACGCTGCTACGGTGACGTTGTTTTGGTGACGTTTCTAGGGTGACGCTGACAGGGTAATGTTGCTAGGGTGACTTTGCTAGAGTGACGTTTCTAGGGTGACGCTAACATGGTGACGCTGCTACGGTGACGTTGTTTTGGTGACGTTTCTAGGGTGACGCTGACAGGTTCTAGGGTGACGCTGACAGGGTAATGTTGCTAGGGTGACTTTGCTAGAGTGACGTTTCTAGGGTGACGCTAACATGGTGACGCTGCTACGGTGACGTTGTTTTGGTGACGTTTCTAGGGTGACGCTGACAGGGTAATGTTGCTAGGGTGACTTTGCTAGAGTGACGTTTCTAGGGTGACGCTAACATGGTGACGCTGCTACGGTGACGTTGTTTTGGTGACGTTTCTAGGGTGACGCTGACAGGGTAATGTTGCTAGGGTGACTTTGCTAGAGTGACGTTTCTAGGGTGACGCTAACATGGTGACGCTGCTACGGTGACGTTGTTTTGGTGACGTTTCTAGGGTGACGCTGACAGGGTAATGTTGCTAGGGTGACTTTGCTAGAGTGACGTTTCTAGGGTGACGCTAACATGGTGACGCTGCTACGGTGACGCTGTTTTGGTGACGTTTCTAGGGTGACGCTGACAGGGTAATGTTGCTAGGGTGACTTTGCTAGAGTGACGTTTCTAGGGTGACGCTAACATGGTGACGCTGCTACGGTGACGTTGTTTTGGTGACGTTTCTAGGGTGACGCTGACAGGTTCTAGGGTGACGCTGACAGGGTAATGTTGCTAGGGTGACTTTGCTAGAGTGACGTTTCTAGGGTGACGCTAACATGGTGACGCTGCTACGGTGACGTTGTTTTGGTGACGTTTCTAGGGTGACGCTGACAGGGTAATGTTGCTAGGGTGACTTTGCTAGAGTGACGTTTCTAGGGTGACGCTAACATGGTGACGCTGCTACGGTGACGTTGTTTTGGTGACGTTTCTAGGGTGACGCTGACAGGGTAATGTTGCTAGGGTGACTTTGCTAGAGTGACGTTTCTAGGGTGACGCTAACATGGTGACACTGCTACGGTGACGTTGCTTGGGCGACGTTTCTAGGGTGACGCTGAGATGGTGACGCTGAGATGGTGACGCTGTTACGGTGACGTTGTTATGGTGACGTTTCTAGGGTGACACTGACAGGTTAATGTTTCTAGGGTGACTTTGCTAGGGTGACGTTTCTAGGGTGACGTTTCTAGGGTGACACTGACAGGGTGATGTTGCTAGGGTGACGTGGCTAGGGTGACGTTTCTGGGGTGACACTGACTAGGTTATGTTGCTAGGGTGACTTTGCTAGAGTGACGTTTCTAGGGTGACGCTAACATGGTGACGCTGCTACGGTGACGTTGTTTTGGTGACGTTTCTAGGGTGACGCTGACAGGGTAATGTTGCTAGGGTGACTTTGCTAGAGTGACGTTTCTAGGGTGACGCTAACATGGTGACACTGCTACGGTGACGTTGCTTGGGTGACGTATCTAGGGTGACGCTGAGATGGTGACGCTGTTACGGTGACGTTGTTATGGTGACGTTTCTAGGGTGACACTGACAGGTTAATGTTTCTAGGGGGACTTTGCTAGGGTGACGTTTCTAGGGTGACGTTTCTAGGGTGACACTGACAGGGTGATGTTGCTAGGGTGACGTGGCTAGGGTGACGTTTCTGGGGTGACACTGACTAGGTTATGTTGCTAGGGTGACTTTGCTATGGTGACGTTTCTAGGGTGACGCTAAATTGGTGACACTGCTACGGTGACGTTGCTAGGGTGACGCTGAAATGGTGACGCTGCTACGGTGACGTTTCTTGGGTGACGTTTCTAGGGTGACACTGACAGGGTAATGTTGCTAGGGTGACTTTGCTAGGGTGACTTTGCTGGGGTGACGTTTCTAGGGTGACACTGACAGGGTGATGTTGCTAGGGTGACGTGGCTAGGGTGACGTTTCTAGGGTGACGTTTCTAGGGTGACGCTGTCATTGTGACACTGGTACGGTGACGTTACTAGGGTGTCGTTTCTAAGGTGACGCTGACAGGGTGACCCTGCCATGGTCAGGCTTCCCTGGTGAGGTTGCTAGGCCTGTGTCTGATGTTGGCGGAGGTACTCGCAGCCTAGTCGTTCCCATGTCAGTGGAGCGGGGTAAGTGCGGCAGTAAGGTGGGCATGTGCTCCGCACGCCGGCAGTTTGCAGTTTGAGATAAGGAAGAACATTCCATAATGCTAGTTTTGGGCACCAGAGGGCCGGAGCCACTATAGGCTGTACCCCGCTTCCATACTTTTCTCCGGAAGAAAAAAATCTTTAAAAAGCCATGGCCGCTTTGTCGGTCGACTTTGATGCAGGTCAGTACTTTGGATCCTACATCTGGCCGGGTTGAGTGGCGAGATAGTAGGAGTGGTGCCCGCCTGTAGCGCCGTGCCGCCAGCCTGCTGCGGGCTGTACCCTCCTACGCCCTGACCGTCTGTCCACAGCAAGCTCCGCAATATCTAAAGGTTACTAGTCAGATGTTTTTATTGGTGGCGAGCGATGTAGCCAAGTTTTCATTTGTGATCGATTGATTTCGTTTCTTAACCGGACTCCAATCACACGTCGGGCTTAACACCGTGATCCAGGGTGCAGCCCGTAACACCGTGATCCAGGGTGCAGCCCGTAACACCGTGATCCAGGGTGCAGCCCGTAACACCGTGATCCAGGGTGAAGCCTGTAACACCGTGGTCCAGGGTGAAGCCTGTAACACCGTGATCCAGGGTGCAGCCCGTAACACCGTGATCCAGGGTGCAGCCTGTAGCACCGTGGTCCAGGGTAAAGCCTGTAACACCGTGATCCAGGGTACAGCCTGTAACACCGTGGTCCAGGGTGAAGCCTGTAACACCGTGATCCAGGGTGCAGCCTGTAACACCGTGATCCAGGGTACAGCCTGTAACACCGTGGTCCAGGGTGCAGCCTGTAACACTGTGATCCAGGGTGCATCCCGTAACACCGTGATCCAAGGTGCAGCCTGTAACACCGTGATCCAGAGTGCAGCCTGTAACATCGAGCCAGTAACACCGTGAAACAGGGTGCAGCCAGTAACACCATGAAAGAGGGTACAGCCAGTAACACCGTGATCCAGGGTGCAGCCTGTAACACCGTGAAACAGGGTGCAGCCAGTAACACCGTGAAACAGGGTGCAGCCCGTAACACCGTGATCCAGGGTGCAGCCTGTAACACCGTGATCCAGGGTGCAGCCTATAACACCGTGATCCAGGGTGCAGCCTCTAACACCGTGATCCAGGGTGCAGCCTGTAACACCGTGATCCAGGGTACAGCCTGTAACACCGTGATCCAGGGTGCAGCCTATAACACCGTGATCCAGGGTGCAGCCTGTAACACCGTGATCCAGGGTGCAGCCTGTAACACCGTGATCCAGGGTGCAGCCTGTAACACCGTGATCCAGGGTACAGCCTATTACACCGTGATCCAGGGTGCAGCCTGTAACACCGTGATCCAGGGTGCAGCCTGTAACACCGTGATCCAGGGTGCAGCCTGTAACACCGTGATCCAGGGTACAGCCTGTAACACCGTGATCCAGGGTGCAGCCTATAACACCGTGATCCAGGGTGCAGCCTGTAACACCGTGATCCAGGGTGCAGCCTGTAACACCGTGATCCAGGGTACAGCCTGTAACACCGTGATCAAGGGTGCAGCCTATAACACCGTGATCCAGGGTGCAGCCTGTAACACCGTGATCCAGGGTACAGCCCGTAACACCGTGATCCAGGGTGCAGCCCGTAACACCGTGATCCAGGGTGCAGCCCGTAACACCGTGATCCAGGGTGCAGCCTATTACACCGTGATCCAGGGTGCAGCCTGTAACACCGTGATCCAGGGTGCAGCCTGTAACACCGTGATCCAGGGTACAGCCTGTAACACCGTGATCCAGGGTGCAGCCTATAACACCGTGATCCAGGGTGCAGCCTGTAACACCGTGATCCAGGGTGCAGCCTGTAACACCGTGATCCAGGGTACAGCCTGTAACACCGTGATCAAGGGTGCAGCCTATAACACCGTGATCCAGGGTGCAGCCTGTAACACCGTGATCCAGGGTACAGCCTGTAACACCGTGATCCAGGGTGCAGCCTATAACACCGTGATCCAGGGTACAGCCTGTAACACCGTGGTCCAGGGTGCAGCCCGTAACACCGTGATCCAGGGTGCAGCCCGTAACACCGTGATCCAGGGTGCAGCCTATTACACCGTGATCCAGGGTGCAGCCCGTAACACCGTGATCCAGGGTACAGCCTGTAACACCGTGGTCCAGGGTGCAGCCCGTAACACCGTGATCCAGGGTGCAGCCCGTAACACCGTGATCCAGGGTGCAGCCCGTAACACCGTGATCCAGGGTGCAGCCCGTAACACCGTGATCCAGGGTGCAGCCTATTACACCGTGATCCAGGGTGCAGCCTGTAACACCGTGATCCAGGGTGCAGCCTGTAACACCGTGATCCAGGGTACAGCCTGTAACACCGTGATCCAGGGTGCAGCCTATAACACCGTGATCCAGGGTGCAGCCTGTAACACCGTGATCCAGGGTGCAGCCTGTAACACCGTGATCCAGGGTACAGCCTGTAACACCGTGATCAAGGGTGCAGCCTATAACACCGTGATCCAGGGTGCAGCCTGTAACACCGTGATCCAGGGTACAGCCTGTAACACCGTGATCCAGGGTGCAGCCTGTAACACCGTGATCCAGGGTGCAGCCTGTAACACCGTGATCCAGGGTACAGCCTGTAACACCGTGGTCCAGGGTGCAGCCTGTAACACTGTGATCCAGGGTGCAGCCCGTAACACCGTGATCCAAGGTGCAGCCTGTAACACCGTGATCCAGGGTGCAGCCTGTAACATCGAGCCAGTAACACCGTGAAACAGGGTGCAGCCAGTAACACCATGAAAGAGGGTGCAGCCCGTAATACCGTGATCCAGGGTGCAGCCTGTAACACCGTGATCCAGGGTGCAGCCTGTAACACCGTGAAACAGGGTGCAGCCAGTAACACCGTGAAACAGGGTGCAGCCCGTAACACCGTGATCCAGGGTGCAGCCTGTAGCACCGTGATCCAGGGTGTAGCCTGTAACACCGTGATCCAGGGTGTAGCCTGTAACACAGTGATCCAGGGTGCAGCCTATAACACCGTGATCCAGGGTGCAGCCTGTAACACCGTGATCCAGGGTGCAGCCTGTAACACCGTGATCCAGGGTGCAGCCTCTAACACCGTGATCCAGGGTGCAGCCTGTAACACCGTGATCTAGGGTGCAGCCCGTAACACCGTGATCCAGGGTGCAGCCTGTAACACCGTGATCCAGGGTGCAGCCTGTAACACCGTGATCCAGGGTGCAGCCTATTACACCGTGATCCAGGGTGCAGCCTGTAACACCGTGATCCAGGGTGCAGCCTGTAACACCGTGATCCAGGGTGCAGCCTCTAAAACCGTGATCCAGGGTGCAGCCTGTAACACCGTGATCCAGGGTGCAGCCTGTAACACCGTGATCCAGGGTGCAGCCTCTAACACCGTGATCCAGGGTGCAGCCTCTAACACCGTGATCCAGGGTGCAGCCTGTAACACCGTGATCCAGGGTGCAGCCTCTAACACCGTGATCCAGGGTGCAGCCTGTAACACCGTGATCCAGGGTGCAGCCTCTAACACCGTGATCCAGGGTGCAGCCTCTAAAACCGTGATCCAGGGTGCAGCCTGTAACACCGTGATCCAGGGTGCAGCCTGTAACACCGTGATCCAGGGTGCAGCCTGTAACACCGTGATCCAGGGTGCAGCCTGTAACACCGTGGTCCAGGGTGCAGCCTCTAACACCGTGATCCAGGGTACAGCCTGTAACACCGTGATCCAGGGTGCAGCCTCTAACACCGTGATCCAGGGTGCAGCCTGTAACACCGTGATCCAGGGTGCAGCCTGTAACACCGTGATCCAGGGTGCAGCCTGTAACACCGTGATCCAGGGTGCAGCCTCTAACACCGTGATCCAGGGTGCAGCCTGTAACACCGTGATCCAGGGTGCAGCCTGTAACACCGTGATCCAGGGTGCAGCCTCTAACACCGTGATCCAGGGTGCAGCCTGTAACACCGTGATCCAGGGTGCAGCCTCTAACACCGTGATCCAGGGTGCAGCCTCTAACACCGTGATCCAGGGTGCAGCCTGTAACACCGTGATCCAGGGTGCAGCCTCTAACACCGTGATCCAGGGTGCAGCCTGTAACACCGTGATCCAGGGTGCAGCCTCTAACACCGTGATCCAGGGTGCAGCCTGTAACACCGTGATCCAGGGTGCAGCCTCTAACACCGTGATCCAGGGTGCAGCCTCTAACACCGTGATCCAGGGTGCAGCCTGTAACACCGTGATCCAGGGTGCAGCCTCTAACACCGTGATCCAGGGTGCAGCCTCTAACACCGTGATCCAGGGTGCAGCCTCTAACACCGTGATCCAGGGTGCAGCCTGTAACACCGTGATCCAGGGTGCAGCCTCTAACACCGTGATCCATGGTGCAGCCTGTAACACCGTGATCCAGGGTGCAGCCTGTAACACCGTGATCCAGGGTGCAGCCTGTAACACCGTGATCCAGGGTGCAGCCTCTAACACCGTGATCCAGGGTGCAGCCTCTAACACCGTGATCCAGGGTGCAGCCTCTAACACCGTGATCCAGGGTGCAGCCTGTAACACCGTGATCCAGGGTGCAGCCTCTAACACCGTGATCCAGGGTGCAGCCTGTAACACCGTGATCCAGGGTGCAGCCTCTAACACCGTGATCCAGGGTGCAGCCTGTAACACCGTGATCCAGGGTGCAGCCTGTAACACCGTGATCCAGGGTGCAGCCTCTAACACCGTGATCCAGGGTGCAGCCTGTAACACCGTGATCCAGGGTGCAGCCTGTAACACCGTGATCCAGGGTGCAGCCTATTACACCGTGATCCAGGGTGCCGCCTGTAACACCGTGATCCAGGGTGCAGCCTGTAACACCGTGATCCAGGGTGCAGCCTGTAACACCGTGATCCAGGGTGCAGCCTGTAACACCGTGATCCAGGGTGCAGCCTGTAACACCGTGATCCAGGGTGCAGCCTGTAACACCGTGATCCAGGGTGCAGCCTGTAACACCGTGATCCAGGGTGCAGCCTGTAACACCGTGATCCAGGGTGCAGCCTGTAACACCGTGATCCAGGGTGCAGCCTCTAACACCGTGATCCAGGGTGCAGCTTGTAACACCGTGATCCAGGGTGCAGCCTGTAACACCGTGATCCAGGGTGCAGCCTGTAACACCGTGATCCAGGGTGCAGCCTCTAACACCGTGATCCAGGGTGCAGCCTGTAACACCGTGATCCAGGGTGCAGCCTGTAACACCGTGATCCAGGGTGCAGCCTCTAACACCGTGATCCAGGGTGCAGCCTCTAACACCGTGATCCAGGGTGCAGCTTGTAACACCGTGATCCAGGGTGCAGCCTCTAACACCGTGATCCAGGGTGCAGCCTGTAACACCGTGATCCAGGGTGCAGCCTGTAACACCGTGATCCAGGGTGCAGCCTGTAACACCGTGATCCAGGGTGCAGCCTCTAACACCGTGATCCAGGGTGCAGCCTGTAACACCGTGATCCAGGGTGCAGCCTGTAACACCGTGATCCAGGGTGCAGCCTGTAACACCGTGGTCCAGGGTGCAGCCTGTATCACCGTGATCCAGGGTGCAGCCTGTAACACCGTGATTCAGGGTGCAGCCTGTAACACCGTGATCCAGGGTGCAGCCTGTAACACCGTGATCCAGGGTGCAGCCTGTAACACCGTGATCCAGGGTGCAGCCTGTAACACCGTGATCCAGGGTGCAGCCTCTAGCACCGTGATCCAGGGTGCAGCCTCTAGCACCGTGGTGTGCGGTGTAGAGTTAAACTCTACTGTACTCTTCATTCGACAATCTCTTGCTGCAGAATTCAGCCTGTTCTCTGTTGGAAGGGAATGCTTCACGTTGGGGAAAATATTTACAAACAATGCGTTTTTTTGTGCCGTATGCAGCTTGGCTGGGAATTGAGTGCGCTATAAAGATGGGGAGTCGTGGTGGCGGCACACACCACGCACTGCGGTCACGGCGTGACTGGAGCAATGCCAGCTTGAGGCAGCAGATAACCCCGTCCACCAGCGATAGCCTGAGCCACTCCGTATGACCGTGTGGGTGCAGCCCGCGAAAACTGCCGGGTGATGGGTGAGGGCCATGGGGTGAGGGCAGTGGGGTGAGGGCCATGGGGTGAGGGCCGTGGGGTGAGGACCATGGGGTGAGGGCCGTGGGGTGAGGGCCATGGGGTGAGGGCCGTGGGGTGAGGACCATGGGGTGAGGGCCATGGGGTGAGGGCCGTGGGGTGAGGGCCGTTGGGTGAGGGCAGTGGGGTGAGGGCTGTGGGTGAGGGCCTTAGGGGTGAGGGCCTTAGGGGTGAGGGCCTTAGGGGTGAGGGCCTTAGGGGTGAGGGCCTTAGGGGTGAGGGCCTTAGAGGTAAGGGCCTTAGGGGAGAGGGCCGTGGGGTGAGGGCCGTGGCGTGAGGGCCGTGGGGTGAGGGCCTTAGGAGTGAAAGCCTTAGGGGTGAGGGCCTTAGGGAAAAGGGCAGTGGGGTGAGGGCTGTGGGTGAGGGTCTTGGGGGTGAGTGCCTTAGGGATAAGGGCCTTAGGGGCGAGGGCCGTGGGGTGAGGGTCGTGGCGTGAGGGCCTTAGGGATAAGGGCCTTAGGGGAGAGGGTCGTGGCGTGAGGGCCGTACGGCGAGGGCAGTGGGGTGAGGGCCGTGGGGTTAGGGCCTTAGGGGAGAAGGCCGTGGGGTGAGGGCCGTGGGGTGAGGGCCTTAGGGGTGAGGGTCTTAGGTGTGAGGGCCTTAGGGGTGAGGGCCGTGGGGTGAGGGCCCTAGGGGTGAGGGCCTTAGAGGTAAGGGCCTTAGGGGAGAGGGCCGTACGGTGAGGGCAGTGGGGTGAGGGCCGTGGGGTGAGGGCCATGGGGTGAGGGCCGTGGGGTGAGGACCATGGGGTGAGGGCCATGGGGTGAGGGCCGTGGGGTGAGGGCCGTTGGGTGAGGGCAGTGGGGTGAGGGCTGTGGGTGAGGGCCTTAGGGGTGAGGGCCTTAGGGGTGAGGGCCTTAGGGGTGAGGGCCTTAGGGGTGAGGGCCTTAGGGGTGAGGGCCTTAGGGGTGAGGGCCTTAGGGGTGAGGGCCTTAGAGGTAAGGGCCTTAGGGGAGAGGGCCGTGGGGTGAGGGCCGTGGCGTGAGGGCCGTGGGGTGAGGGCCTTAGGAGTGAAAGCCTTAGGGGTGAGGGCCTTAGGGAAAAGGGCAGTGGGGTGAGGGCTGTGGGTGAGGGTCTTGGGGGTGAGTGCCTTAGGGATAAGGGCCTTAGGGGCGAGGGCCGTGGGGTGAGGGTCGTGGCGTGAGGGCCTTAGGGGTAAGGGCCTTAGGGGAGAGGGTCGTGGCGTGAGGGCCGTACGGCGAGGGCAGTGGGGTGAGGGCCGTGGGGTTAGGGCCTTAGGGGAGAGGGCCGTGGGGTGAGGGCCGTGGGGTGAGGGCCTTAGGGGTGAGGGCCTTAGGGAAGAGGGCCGTGGGGTGAGGGCCGTAGGGTGAGGGCCTTAGGGGTGAGGGCCTTAGGTGTGAGGGCCTTAGGTGTGAGGGCCTTAGGGGTGAGGGCCGTGGGGTGAGGGCCTTAGGGGTGAGGGCCTTAGGAGTGAGGGCCTTAGGGGTGAGGGCCTTAGAGGTAAGGGCCTTAGGGGAGAGGGCCGTACGGTGAGGGCAGTGGGGTGAGGGCCGTGGGGTGAGGGCCTTAGGGGTGAGGGCCTTAGGGGTGAGGGCCGTGGGGTGAGGGCCTTAGGGGTGAGGGCCTTAGGTGTGAGGGCCTTAGGGGTGAGGGCCGTGGGGTGAGGGCCTTAGGGGTGAGGGCCTTAGGAGTGAGGGCCTTAGGGGTGAGGGCCTTAGAGGTAAGGGCCTTAGGGGAGAGGGCCGTGGGGTGAGGGCCGTGGCGTGAGGGCCGTGGGGTGAGGGCCTTAGGGGTGAAGGCCTTAGGGGTGAGGGCCTTAGGGGAGAGGGCAGTGGGGTGAGGGCCGTACGGTGAGGGCAGTGGGGTGAGGGCCGTGGGGTGAGGGCCTTAGGGGTGAGGGCCTTAGGGGTGAGGGCCTTAGAGGTAAGGGCCTTAGGGGAGAGGGCCGTGGGGTGAGGGCCGTGGCGTGAGGGCCGTGGGGTGAGGGCCTTAGGGGTGAAGGCCTTAGGGGTGAGGGCCTTAGGGGAGAGGGCAGTGGGGTGAGGGCCGTACGGTGAGGGCAGTGGGGTGAGGGCCGTGGGGTGAGGGCCTTAGGGGTGAGGGCCGTGGAGTGAGGGCCGTGGCGTGAGGGCCGCGGGGTGAGGGCAGTGGGGTGAGGGCCGTGGGGTGAGGGCAGTGGGGTGAGGGCCGTGGGGTGAGGGCCTTAGGGGTGAGGGCCTTAGGGGTGAGGGCCTTAGAGGTAAGGGCCTTAGGGGAGAGGGCCGTGGGGTGAGGGCCGTGGCGTGAGGGCCGTGGGGTGAGGGCCTTAGGGGTGAAGGCCTTAGGGGTGAGGGCCTTAGGGGAGAGGGCAGTGGGGTGAGGGCTGTGGGTGAGGGTCTTGGGGGTGAGGGCCGTGGGGTGAGGGCCGTGGCGTGAGGGCCGTACGGTGAGGGCCGTACGGTGAGGGCAGTGGGGTGAGGGCCGTGGGGTGAGGGCCTTAGGGGTGAGGGCCGTGGGGTGAGGGCTCTGGGGTGAGGGCCGTGGGGTGAGTGGGGCCTAGCCCTCTCCCACCATACCTAGGCCCCACTCAGGCCTCTCCCATCATACCTAGACCCCACTCAGCCCTCTCCCATCATACCTAGGCCCCACTCAGGCCTCTCCCATCATACCTAGGCCCCACTCAAACCCTCTCCCAGCATACCGAGGCCCCACTCAGCCCTCTCCCGTCATACCTAGGCCCCACTCAGCTCTCTCCCATCATACCTAGGCCCCCCTCAGCCCTCTCTCATCATACCTAGGCCCCACTCAGCCCTCTCCCATCATACCTAGGCCCCACTCAGCCCTCGCCCATCATACCTAGGCCCCACTCAGGCCTCTCCCATCGTACCTAGGCCCCACTCAGGCCTCTCCCATCATACCTAGGCCCCACTCAAACCCTCTCCCAGCATACCGAGGCCCCACTCAGCCCTCTCCCGTCATACCTAGGCCCCACTCAGCCCTCTCCCATCATACCGAGGCCCCACTCAGGCCTCTCTCATCATACCTAGGCCCCACTCAAACCTTCTCCCATCATACCTAGGCCCCACTCAGCCCTCGCCCATCATACCTAGGCCCCACTCAGGCCTCTCCCATCGTACCTAGGCCCCCCTCAGCCCGCTCCCATCATACCTAGGCCCCACTCAGCCCTCTCTCATCATACCTAGGCCCCCTCAGCCCTCTCTCATCATACCTAGGCCCCCCCTCAGCCCTCTCTCTTCATACCTAGCCCCCACTCAGCCCTCTCCCATCATACCTAGGCCCCACTCAGGCCTCTCCCATCATACCTAGGCCCCACTCAAACCCTCTCCCAGCATACCGAGGCCCCACTCAGCCCTCTCCCGTCATACCTAGGCCCCACTCAGCTCTCTCCCATCATACCTAGGCCCCCCTCAGCCCTCTCTCATCATACCTAGGCCCCACTCAGCCCTCTCCCATCATACCTAGGCCCCACTCAGCCCTCGCCCATCATACCTAGGCCCCACTCAGGCCTCTCCCATCGTACCTAGGCCCCCCTCAGCCCGCTCCCATCATACCTAGGCCCCACTCAGCCCTCTCCCATCATACCTAGACCCCCCTCAGCCCTCCCTCATCATACCTAGGTCCCCCTCAGCCCTCTCTCATCATACCTAGCCCCCACTCAGCCCTCTCCCATCATACCTAGGCCCCACTCAGGCCTCTCTCATCATACCTAGGCCCCACTCAAACCTTCTCCCAGCATACCGAGGCCCCACTCAGCCCTCTCCCATCATACCTAGGCCCCACTCAGCCCTCTCCCATCATACCTAGGCCCCCCTCAGCTCTCTCCCATCATACCTAGGCCCCACTCAGCCCTCTCCCATCATACCTAGGCCCCACTCAGCCCTCTCCCATCATACCTAGGCCCCCCTCAGCTCTCTCCCATCATACCTAGGCCCCCCTCAGCCCTCTCCCATCATACCTAGGCCCCACTCAGCTCTCTCCCA
Source organism: Arenicola marina (assembly GCA_964019135.1). Lineage (NCBI taxonomy): Eukaryota > Metazoa > Annelida > Polychaeta > Arenicolidae > Arenicola > Arenicola marina. Next base: position 8,184,200 of record OZ025265.1, read on the forward strand.
TCATACCTAGGCCCCCCTCAGCTCTCTCCCATCATACCTAGGCCCCCCTCAGCCCTCTCTCATCATACCTAGGCCCCACTCAGCCCTCGCCCATCATACCTAGGCCCCCCTCAGCCCTCTCACATTATACCTAGGCCCCACTCAGGCATCTCCCATCATACCTAGGCCCCCCTCACCCCTCTCTCATCATACCTAGGCCCCCCTCAGCCCTCTCCCATCATACCTAGGCCCCCCTCAGCCCTCTCACATCATACCTAGGCCCCACTCAGCCCTCTCACATCATACCTAGGCCCCACTCAGCCCTCTCCCATCATACCTAGGCCCCACTCAGCCCTCTCCCATCATGCCTAGGCCCCACTCAGCCCTCTCCCATCATACCTAGGCCCCACTCAGCCCTCTCTCATCATACCTAGGCCCCACTCAGCCCTCTCCCATCATACCTAGGCCCCACTCAAACCCTCTCCCAGCATACCTAGGCCCCACTCAGCCCTCTCCCATCATACCTAGGCCCCACTCAACCCTCTCCCATCATACCTAGGCCCCACCCAGCCCTCTCCCATCATACCTAGGCCCCACCCACCCCTCTCCCATCATACCTAGGCCCCACCCAGCCCTCTCCCATCATACCTAGGCCCCACCCACCCCTCTCCCATCATACCTACGCCCCACCCACCCCTCTCCCATCATACCTAGGCCCCACTCAGCCCCAGTCTGTCTGGTTACCCACGCAGGAGTCTCGGAATCTTGTCGCCTTCGTCGTAAAACTGACTCGTGTCCTTATCTATAGAAAGAAGCACGGCTTGGAGAAAGGAGGGCGGCCCACTGGTGCCTTTTTTCACAAAGGAAGTGAAGGGAGGGCATTAGGAACTGTTTATCAGTTTTATTTTCGCCCATTACACAGGCTATAAAGGCTTCCCCTTTCCTCACAATCCGGCCATTTTCTGTTCTCAAATTTGCCGTTCATCTTGCTCATTCCGCCCCCTGGGTTCCTGTCTAGACAACTCGCGAGTCTTCCTGTGATACAGACAGTCCATTCATGTTTCTGTGAAAACCGGGGCTGCGGGCCGGGGGCCGGGCCGGGGGCCGGGGGCCGGGGGCCGGGGGCCGGGGGCCGGGGGCCGGGGGCCGGGGGCCGGGGGCTTGGGCCGGGGGCCGAAGGCCGGGGGCCCAAGGCCGGGGGCCGGAGGCCGGGGGCGGAGGCCGGGGGCCGGAGTCCAAGGGCCAAGGGCCAAAGGCCAAGAGCCAAGAGCCAAGGGCCGGGGGCCGGGGGCCGGGGGTTTCCTAACTGGCCGGGGGCCGGGGGCCGAAGGCCGGGGGCCGGAGGCCGGGGGCGGAGGCCGGGGGCCGAGGGCCGGAGGCCAAGGGCCAAGGGCCAAGGGCCAAGGGCCGGGGGCCCGGGGTTTCCTAACTGTCGATATCTGGCAGTGGCCGTCGTTCGACATTCAATTCAACCCATGTCGATATGGAATCTGACAGTCACTATCAGTTGGAATATCTTGCCAACACATGGCGCACCATGACACAAGGCTACCACTGTTTGATGGCGCACCATGACACAAGGCTACCACTGTTTGATGGCTCAGCATGACACAAGGCTACCACTGTTTGATGGCGCAGCTGACACAAGGCTACCACTGTTTGATGGCGCACCATGACACAAGGCTACCACTGTTTGGTGGCGCACCATGACACAAGGTTACCACTGTTTGATGGCGCACCATGACACAAGGCTACCGCTGTTTGATGGCGCACCATGACACAAGGCTACCACTGTTTGATGGCGCAGCATGACACAAGGCTACCACTGTTTGGTGGCGCACCATGACACAAGGCTACCACTGTTTGATGGCGCACCATGACACAAGGCTACCACTGTTTGATGGCGCACCATGACACAAGGTTACCACTGTTTGATGGCGCACCATGACACAAGGCTACCACTGTTTGATGGCGCACCATGACACAAGGCTACCACTGTTTGATGGCTCAGCATGACACAAGGCTACCACTGTTTGGTGGCGCACCATGACACAAGGCTACCACTGTTTGATGGCGCACCATGACACAAGGCTACCGCTGTTTGATGGCGCAGGCTACCACTGTTTGATGGCGCACCATGACACAAGGCTATCACTGTTTGATGGCGCAGCATGACACAAGGCTACCACTGTTTGGTGGCGCACCATGACACAAGGCTACCACTGTTTGATGGCGCACCATGACACAAGGCTACCATTGTTTGATGGCGCAGCATGACACAAGGCTACCATTGTTTGATGGCGCAGCATGACACAAGGCTACCACTGTTTGATGGCGCACCATGACACAAGGCTACCGCTGTTTGATGGCGCACCATGACACAAGGCTACCACTGTTTGATGGCGCAGCATGACACAAGGCCAGCAGTGTTTGATGGCGCAGCATAAGACAAGGCTATCACTGTAGTTCTGGCCACGAGGTGGCGTGTCGGGAGTAGGGTCAGCACTGGCCACGAAATGGCGTGTCGGGAGTAGGGTCAGCACTGGCCACGAGATGGCGTGTCGGGAGTAGGGTCAGCACTGGCCACGAGGTGGCGTGTCGGGAGTAGGGTCAGCACTGGCCACGAGGTGGCGTGTCGGGAGTAGGGTCAGCAGTGGCCACGAGGTGGCGTGTCTGGGGAATAGGGTCAGCAGTCGCCACGAGGTGGCGTGTCGGAAGTAGGGTCAGCATTGGCCACGAGGTGGCGTATCGGGAGTAGGGTCAGCAGTGGCCACGAGGTGGCGTGTCGGGCGTAGGAGCAGCAGGCGCTGTTATCCGTCCGTTAACAGTCGTTGTTTGGGTGCCTGGCAGCCTAATAGCATCTCCTATCACACTTTGCGCCGGTGTGAAGCTCCAGGAAGCAAAGGGATGCCGAGTCCCTCACAAAGCTTCCACAGACAGTGGAGCGACTCTGAGGAGGAGCCTCTGTCTGTGAGGGGAGCCCCCGCAAGGTGTCGGTATACGTGTGTCAGGCGGCCACCATGGCAGGACAGGCCCCACCAGGCGGCGTCCCACCCAGCAGGTCACCATGGATACGTGTGGCCACCCCGGCGGTAGTGACGTATACTTGGACGAGGCGGACCGGAACCGGATGTCTCGCTCGCGGCGGGGTGAGCCAGAACCCAGGAACCAGCCTGATGCGCATCATAGGTGACTAACAACCATATTTTCATATTTTCCAAACAATTAATTATTATTTTCTCACTAGGGTTGGGCACTCGCACGCTACAAAGTATCGTTTGTATGAGCATCGATTGCCAGTGTGACCATGAATGGGTAAGCCTAGGGTGGAACGGTAGCACAACATATCAGGGAGTATCGAACGGGGGCACAGGGTGGAGGGGGGTGGGGGGGTTGTGGAAACTCTGAAACATGCGGTCATGATCCTTAAATCCGCCACTGGATTTAAGCAGCCCTGGTGATCCCCTTGCTTGAGGGAGGGGGAGGGGTAAACCCTTAACCCTCCCCCCCCCCCTTTCTTGGATCCTCCATTGTAACACTCCTGGAAAACAATCCAGTTATTCCAGTTATTTCCCGACTGCATCCTGACTCGCGTCCCGTCTCGGCTCGCGTCCCGTCCCAGCTCGCGTCCCGTCCCGGCTCGCGTCCCGGCTCGCGTCCCGTCCCGGCTCGCGTCCCGTCCCGGCTCGCGTCCCGTCCCGGCTCGCGTCCCGTCTCGACTCGCGTCCCGTCTCGGCTCGCGTCCCGTCCCGGCTCGCGTCCCGTCCCGGCTCGCGTCCCGTCCCGGCTCGCATCCCGTCCCGGCTCGCGTCCCGTCCCGGCTCGCATCCCGTCCCGGCTCGCGTCCCGTCTCGCCTCGCGTCCCGTCTCGGCTCGCGTCCCGTCTCGCCTCGCGTCCCGTCCCGGCTCGCGTCCCGTCCCGGCTCGCATCTCGTCCCGGCTCGCGTCCCGTCCCGGTTCGCGTCTCGTCCCGGCTCGCGTCCCGGCTCGCGTCCCGTCCCGGCTCGCGTCCCGTCCTGGCTCGCGTCCCGTCCCGGCTCACGTCCCGTCCCGGCTCCCGTCCCGGCTCGCGTCCTGTCCCGGCTCGCGTCCCGTTCCGTCTTCAAAGGCGCCCGACTGTCAGGTTCAACAGCTTCCCCATTATATACAGACCGCTTCCCGGATCCGACGGGTCTCCCCTTATTTCCGGATTGGTTCCAGACTTGCTCGTCTGTCGTTGTAGGACGTCACTCAGTCTCTCTAGCACTCTCCTGTACGAAGCCAACTTCCGTGTTAAGTACTAAGCTAATCTCGCCCCCTCCACCCTTCACCCTCCACCCTCCACTCGTACCCTAAGTTATCACATTACATGAGTGTTAACCACCGCGGACAATTAGTCTATCCACAGTTACTGACTCCGTGATTAAAGTGTTGGGGCGACCATTACCTCCCCCCCTTCCCCCCACCGACCCACCCACCCACACATCACAGCCCTACTCCTCAGTTTCTGGTTAGCTGGCCAAGCTTGAGGTGAGCGGTGGGTTGTTCGCCCTGTGCTACGGTCACACCCCACCTGTCAGGATCCCGGGGTGTCAGGCAGGGGGGAGGGGGAGGCAGGGAGAGTTGGAAGAGGGCTGGATACCAATATTATATCGCAGTGCAATGGGGGCGACGGGGTGGGGCGCCACCTCGCTGGGTGTGAGAGCACAGCTAGTACGATGCTACCATTGTTTTTTCATATGAGGTTGCCTCAGTTTCTTACCATCAATTAAAGCCCACCCCCCACTGGCACTGGGCGCGGATCCCCCAGCTAGTCACCTCCCGCCTGCCTTACCAGGCACCTATGGCGTATGGCACGACAGTTCTGTTAACGGTTGTTACCCACTGTCACCAACGTAGGAGGCCCATGGTGGAGGGGTCAGCCAAGTGGGAGGCCCATGGTGGAGGGGTCACCCAAGTAGGAGGCCCATGGTGGAGGGGTCAGCCAAGTGGGAGGCCCATGATGGGGGGGTCAAGCAAGTGAGAGGCCGATGGTGGAGGGGTCAACCAAGTGGGAGGCCCATGGTGGAGGGGTCAGCCAAGTGGGAGGCCCATGGTGGAGGGGTCAGCCAAGTGGAAGGCCCATGGTGGAGGGGTCAACCAAGTGGGAGGCCCATGATGGAGGGGTCAACCAAGTGGGAGGCCAATGGTGGAGGGGTCAACCAAGTGGGAGGCCCATGGTGGAGGAGTCAACCAAGTGGGAGGCCCATGGTGGAGGAGTCAACCAAGTGGGAGGCCCATGGTGGAGGGGTCAACCAAGTGGGAGTCCCATGGTGGAGGAGTCAACCAAGTGGGAGGCCCATGGCGGAGGGGTCAACCAAGTGGGAGATACATGGTGAAGGGGTCAACCAAGTGGGAGACCCATGGTGGCAGGGTTAACCAAGTGGGAGACCCATGGTGGATGGGTCAACCAAGTGGGAGGCCCATGGTAGAGGGGTCAACCAAGTGGGAGGCCGATGGTGGAGGAGTCAACCAAGTGGGAGGCCCATGGTGGAGGGGTCAACCAAGTGGGAGATACATGGTGAAGGGGTCAACCAAGTGGGAGGCCCATGGTGGAGGGGTCAACCAAGTGGGATTTACATGGTGAAGGGGTCAGCCAAGTGGGAGGCCCATGGTGGAGGGGTCAATCAAGTGGGAGGCCCATGGTGGAGTGGTCAACCAAGTGGGAGGCCCATGGTGGAGGGATCAACCAAGTGGGAGGCCCATGGCGGAGGGGTCAGCCAAGTGGGCGGCCCATGATGGAGGGGTCAACCAAGTGGGAGGCCCATGGTGGAGGGGTGAACCAAGTGGGAGGCCCATGGTGGAGGGGTCAACCAAGTGGGAGGCACATGGTGGAGGAGTCAACCAAGTGGGAGGCCCATGGTGGAGGAGTCAACCAAGTGGGAGGCCCATGGTGGAGGGGTCAACCAAGTGGGAGACCTATGGTGGAGGGGTCAGCCAAGTGGGAGGCCCATGGTGGAGGGGTCAACCACATGGGAAGCCCATGGTGGAGGAGTCAACCAAGTGGGAAGCCCATGGTGGAGGGGTCAACCAAGTGGGAGGCCCATGGTGGAGGGGTCAACCAAGTGGGAGACCCATGGTGGAAGGGTTAACCAAGTGGCAGGCCCATGGCGGAGGGGTCAACCAAGTGGGAGGCCCATGGTGGAGGGGTCAACCAAGTGGGAGACCCATGGTGGAAGGGTTAACCAAGTTGGAGGCCCATGGTGGAGGGGTCAACCAAGTGGGAGATACATGGTGAAGGGGTCAGCTAAGTGGGAGGCCCATGGTGGAGGGGTCAACCAAGTGGGAGGCCTATGGTGGAAGGGTCAACCAAGTGGGAGGCCCATGGTGGAGGGGTCAACTAAGTGGGAGGCCCATGGTGGAGGGGTCAGCCAAGTGGGAGGCCCATGGTGGAGGAGTCAACCAAGTGGGAGGCCCATGGTGGAGGGGTCAACCAAGTGAGAGGCCCATGGTGGAGGGGTTAACCAAGTGGGAGGCCCATGGTGGAGGGGTCAACCAAGTGGGAGGCCCATGGTGGAGGGGTCAACCAAGTGGGAGGCCCATGGTGGAGGAGTCAACCAAGTGGGAGGCCCATGGCGGAGGAGTCAACCAAGTGGGAGATACATGGTGAAGAGGTCAACCAAGTGGGAGGCCCATGGTGGAGGAGTCAACCAAGTGGGAGGCCCATGGTGGAGGGGTCAACCAAGTGAGAGGCCCATGGTGGAGGGGTCAACCAAGTGGGAGGCCCATGGTGGAGGGGTCAACCAAGTGGGAGGCCCATGGTGGAGGGGTCAACCAAGTGGGAGGCCCATGGTGGAGGAGTCAACCAAGTGGGAGGCCCATGGCGGAGGAGTCAACCAAGTGGGAGATACATGGTGAAGGGGTCAACCAAGTGGGAGACCCATGGTGGAAGGGTTAACTAAGTGGGAGACCCATGGTGGAGGGGTCAACCAAGTGGGAGGCCCATGGTGGAGGGGTCAACCAAGTGGGAGGCCCATGGCGGACGGGTCAACCAAGTGGGAGATACATGGTGAAGGGGTCAACCAAGTGGGAGACCCATGGTGGAAGGGTTAACCAAGTGGGAGGCCCATGGTGGAGGGGTCAACCAAGTGGGAGGCCCATGGTCGAGGGGTCAACCAAGTGGGAGGCCCATGGTGGAGGGGTCAACCAAGTGGGAGATACATGGTGAAGGGGTCAACCAAGTGGGAGGCCCATGGTGGAGGGGTCAACCAAGTGGGAGGCCAATGGTGGAGGGGTCAACCAAGTGGGAGGCCCATGGTGGAGGAGTCAACCAAGTGGGAGGCCCATGGTGGAGGAGTCAACCAAGTGGGAGGCCCATGGTGGAGGGGTCAACCAAGTGGGAGTCCCATGGTGGAGGAGTCAACCAAGTGGGAGGCCCATGATGGAGGGGTCAACCAAGTGGGAGGCAGTGTATATAGTTGTGGACAGTGAACACTTGTGGACTGTGTACACGTGTGGACTGTACAGGCCTGTATACACTTAAGGCCTTGTACAGTTAAGGCATGTGTACAGTTGAGGCCTGTATACAGTTAAGGCCTGTGCACAGTTGAGGCCTGTGTACAGTTGAGGCCTGTGCACAGTTGAGGCCTGTGCACAATTGAGGTCTGTGTACAGGTAAGGCCTGTTTACAGTTAAGGCCTGTGCACACTTGTTGAATGTACAGTTAAGGCCTGTGTACACTTGCTGACTGTACAGTTGAGGCCTGTGTACAGTTAGAGCCTGTGTACAGCGGTGGGGTGTACAGTTGACGTCGGTCACAATGCTGTGGCCAACCTACATCGTGTGTCATAAACACTTCCCATAAGACCAATTAGTTTGAAAGTTTGTTTTGCATTGGGGGGTTGTTGGTAAGCTGACCTCCAAGTCAGCTTTATAACAACCGCTGACTGGTCGGAAGATGCTGGACGAGGATGTGGAGAGACCACCGCCACACCTCGCCCTCCCCCCTCCCTCTCCCTCTCCCTCCCCCTCCCTCTGTCCCCGGCAACCCGCACTGGCTTTGTGGCTTTGGGGACTCCTGTGTCGAGTCCAGACCAGGTTACACACAATATCTGAGGGGAAAGGGCGGAAGATGGAGGGAGGATTAAAGGGGTGTTGGGGGGGGGGGGTGCGATAGAGCCACTGGAACGTCCACAAGACGTTCCCAAGGGTGACTTCTATCTGCGCGTCACTTCAGAGGCCCTATGGTGGGGTGTCGTCATTAGACACAGCGTGGCAGAGCCGGCTACCACGTGATCAGTTATGTCACGGCCCATGGGGGGGGGGTGCCTTCAGGGCGTCACGGCATATGAAGGGGGAGATGCCTTCAGGGCGTCACGGCATATGGGAGGGGTGCCTTCAGGGCGTCACGGCATATGGGAGGGGTGCCTTCAGGGCGTAACGGCATATGAGGGGGGGGGGCTGCCTTCAGAGCGTCACGGCATGTGAGGTGGGGGGGGGGTGCCTTTAGGGCGTCACAGCTTATGGGGGGGGGGGTGCCTTCAGGATCTGTCACATCTCCAATGAGGCGACGTGACAAACCCAGAATCGCGGCAAACCCAGAGGATATACACTCCTGTTTCCAGTGAGGCGCATCTGTACCTCAGGTTTAGAACGGGCGCCGACACTGTCAGGGCGGGCGCCGACACTGGGACAGCGGGCGCCGACACTGGGACAGCGGGCGCCGACACTGGGACAGCGGGCGCCGACACTGGGACAGCGGGTGCCTCATCTAAATCTCGGCATCGCTTTTACAGTTCTACCAATCTGCCACAGTAACAACATTCCTTATATCTTATTTCATGTTACGTGGCCTGGGTAGATTCCATGCTTAAAGTTATGACCATGCAGAAGCTGTGAGTGCGGTTCTCTGGTACCCCGTTGGGTTTCCCTTCACGTGGCGCTGATGTGCGCAGTGCCTGCGGCCACAGGGCCACGGAATGTTAACCTCCTGGCGGGGTCACTCAGTCTGAAAGGCTTACAAATTGTTGGCAGTAGTTTTGCCTGATCGTAATGAAAGTGGGTTCTGAATTAGCGCGGAGAAGGGGCCACATGTTTTAAATTAATTTATCCTATGAGTACCTTGTAGCAAGATAACACGCAGCGTGCCAGCGTGGCCAGGTTTACAGTCATACGGTTAGTTCAGGGTAGTGGGGTTTACAGTCACACGGTTGGTGTAGTGAGGTGAGGTTTACAGTCACACGGTTAGTGTAGTGAGGTGAGGTTTACAGTCACACGGTTAGTTCAGGGTAGTGGGGTTTACAGTCACACGGTTGGTGTAGTGAGGTGAGGTTTACAGTCACACGGTTAGTGTAGTGAGGTGAGGTTTACAGTCACACGGTTAGTTCAGGGTAGTGGGGTTTACAGTCACACGGTTAGTGTAGTGAGGTGAGGTTTACAGTCACACGGTTAGTGTAGTGAGGTGAGGTTTACAGTCACACGGTTAGTGTACTGAGGTGGGGTTTACAGTCACACGGTTAGTGTAGTGTGGTGAGGTTTACAGTCACACGGTTAGTGTAGTGTGGTGAGGTTTACAGCCACACGGTTAGTGTAGTGTGGTGAGGTTTACAGCCACACGGTTAGTGTAGTGTGGTGAGGTTTACAGTCACACGGTTATTGTAGTGTGGTGAGGTTTACAGTCACACGGTTAGTGTAGTGTGGTGAGGTTTACAGTCACACGGTTAGTGTAGTGAGGTGATGTTTACAGTCACACGGTTAGTGTAGTGAGGTGAGGTTTACAGTCACACGGTTAGTGTAGTGAGGTGAGGTTTACAGTCACACGGTTAGTGTAGTGAGGTGAGGTTTACAGTCACACGGTTAGTGAAGTGAGGTGAGGTTTACAGTCACACGGTTAGTGTAGTGTGGTGAGGTTTACAGCCGCACGGTTAGTGTAGTGTGGTGAGGTTTACAGTCACACGGTTAGTGTAGTGAGGTGATGTTTACAGTCACACGGTTAGTGTAGTGAGGTGAGGTTTACAGTCACACGGTTAGTGTAGTGAGGTGAGGTTTACAGTCACACGGTTAGTGTAGTGAGGTGAGGTTTACAGTCACACGGTTAGTGTAGTGAGGTGAGGTTTACAGTCATACGGTTAGTGTAGTGTGGTGAGGTTTACAGTCACACGGTTAGTGTAGTGTGGTGAGGTTTACAGTCACACGGTTAGTGTAGTGTGGTGAGGTTTACAGTCACACGGTTAGTGTAGTGTGGTGAGGTTTACAGTCACACGGTTAGTGTAGTGTGGTGAGGTTTACAGTCACACGGTTAGTGTACTGAGGTGATGTTTACAGTCACACGGTTAGTGTAGTGTAGTGAGGTTTACAGTCACACGGTTAGTGTAGTGTGGTGAGGTTTACAGTCACACGGTTAGTGTAGTGTGGTGAGGTTTACAGTCACACGGTTAGTGTACTGAGGTGAGGTTTACAGTCACACGGTTAGTGTAGTGTGGTGAGGTTTACAGTCACACGGTTAGTGTAGTGTGGTGAGGTTTACAGTCACACGGCTGGTGTAGTGTGGTGAGGTGTACAGTCACACGGTTAGTGTAGTGAGGTGAGGTTTACAGTCACACGGTTAGTGTAGTGTGGTGAGGTTTACAGTCACACGGTTAGTGTAGTGAGGTGAGGTTTACAGTCACACGGTTACTGTAGTGTGGTAAGGTTTAGAGGTTTAGCATATATCACCATAGAAATCCCCTCTATCACCATATAGACCGCCTCTATCATCCCAGAGACTCCTACTACCACCATAGGGACAACCTTCGTAACCGTCTAACTGTAAACCTCACCACACTTCACAGTTAGGTGATGGAGTTGGTCTTTAGGGTGATAGAGGTGGTCTCTAGGGTGATAGAGGTGGTCTCTAGGGTGATATAGGTGGTCTCTAGGACGATAGAGGTCGTCTCTAGGGTAATAGAGGTGGTCTCGTTGATGATAGAGGTCGTCTCTAGGGTGATCGAGGTGGTCTCTAGGGTGATAGAGGTGGTCTCTAGGGTGATAAAGTTTGTTCTCTAGGGGGATAGAGGTGGTCTCTAGGGTGGTAGAGGTGATCCATATGTTGATAGAGGGGGTCTCTAGACTGATAGAAAGGGGTTTATATGGTGATAGAGGGGGTGGGTAGGGTGATAGAGGTTGTCTCTAGGGTGATAAAGGTAGTCTCTAGGGTGATAAAGGTGGTCTCTATGATAATAGAAGTGGTCTCTATGATGATAGAGGTGGTCTCTAGGGTAATAGAGATGGTCTGTATGATGATAGAGGTGGTCTCTAGGGTGATGGACGTGGTCTCTGGGGGGATAGAGGTGGTCTCTAGGATGATAGAGGAGGTATCTTGTGATAGAGGTGGTCTCTAGGGTGATAGATGTGGTCTCTATGGTAATAGAGATAGTCTCTAGGGTGATAGAGGTGGTCTCGAGGGTGATAGAGGGGGTCGGTAGGGTGATAGAGGTGATCTCTAGGGTGATAGAGGTGGTCTCTATGGTGATAGAGGTGGTCTATATGGTGGTAGAGGTGGTCTATATGGTGATAGAGGGGGTCTCTAGGCTGATAGAAGGGGTTTATATGGTCATAGAGGGGGTGGGTAGGGTGATAGAGGTGGTCTCTAGGGTGATGGAGGTGGTTTCTAGGCTGATAGAGGTGGTTTCTAGGATGATAGAGGTGGTTTATGGGATGATAGAGGTGGTCTCTAGGGTGATAGATGTGGTCTCTAGGGTGATAGAGGTGGTCTCTAGGGTGATAGAGGTGGTCCCTAGGTTGGTAGAGGTGGTCTATATGGTGATAGAGGGGGTGGGTAGGATGATAGAGGTGGTCTCTAGGGTGGTAGAGGGGGTCTCTAGGGTGATAGATGTGGTCTCTAGGGTGATAGATGTGGTCTCTGGGGGGGATATAGGTTGTCTCTGGGGTGATAGAGGTTGTCTCTAGGGCGATAGAGGTGGTTTCTAGGATGATAGAGGTGGTGTCTAGGGTGATAGATGTGGTCTATAGGATGATAGGGTTGGTCTGTAGGGTAATAGAGGTGGATAGGGGTGGTCTGTAGGGTAATAGAGGTGGATAGGGGTGGTATGTAGGGTAATATAGGTGGATAGGGGTGGTCCGTAGGGTAATAGAGGTGGATAGGGGTGGTCTGTAGGGTAATAGAGGTGGATAGGGGTGGTCCGTAGGGTAATAGAGGTGGATAGGGGTGGTCTGTAGGGTAATAGAGGTGGATAGGGGTGGTCTGTAGGGTAATATAGGTGGATAGGGGTGGTCTGTAGGGTATTAGAAGTGGTCTCTATGGGGTCATGAGGTGGCCCCTCGTATTATGGGCTCGCGTCACAAGAATCTGGACCCCCGGGAAGCAACAGGTTTGCAAGCAGGAATGCCGGGCGATAATTGGGCGCTAAAACCGGTTAACCCTTTGCAGGCTGCCTTGCTGCGGCGGCCTCAGCGCCATTGACCTTGCGGCCACAGCCCCTGTCCTGGCCATCCCGGCCGTGATGAATGGGGGTCTGCAGGCCTCGCCGCTGTCTACTGGAGGCAGACGTGTGGAACCTGCTCATCGTATGTGACCGTCAGCCTCCCTCCACCCCTCAGTGGGCCCTCACCTATCTCCGTGGGGCTGGATGGGTGGCCCCCGCTAAACACCTAAGCAATCAGGTCAAGAGGCGCCGTGCGTTAGGGCTTCCCCCGCCCCATCCTCTCCTCCCCCCCCCCCCACCCCCCCTTCGTCCGTATGTCATTTGGCCCTTACCTTATGGCAGGCCACCTGCCCGCCCTTCACGGGACGTTGGGAAAGAGAACAGACAAGCCAGACTCAAGGCCAGGCCATAGCCAAGCCAGACGCAAGGCCAGGCCACAGCCAAGCCAGACTCAAGGGCAGGCCACAGCCAAGCCAGACTCAAGGCCGGGCCATGGCCAAGCCAAACTCAAGGCCAGGCCACATCCAAGCCAGATTCGAGGCCGGGCCACAGCCAAGCCAGACTCAAGGCCAGGCCACAGCCAAGCCAGACTCAAGGCCAGGCCATAGCCAAGCCAGACGCAAGGCCAGGCCACAGCCAAGCCAGACTCAAGGGCAGGCCACAGCCAAGCCAGACTCAAGGCCGGGCCATGGCCAAGCCAAACTCAAGGCCAGGCCACATCCAAGCCAGATTCGAGCCCGGGCCACAGCCAAGCCAGACTCAAGGCCAGGCCACAGCCAAGCCAGACTCAAGGCCAGGCCATAGCCAAGCCAGACTCAAGGCCAGGCCATAGCCAAGCCAGACTCAAGGCCGGGCCACAGCCAAGCCAGACTCAAGGCCGGGCCACAGCCAAGCCAGACTCAAGGCCGGGCCATAGCCAAGCCACAGCCAAGCCAGACTCAAGGCCAGGCCACAGCCAAGCCAGACTCAAGGCCGGGCCACAGCCAAGCCAGACTCAAGGCCGGGCCATAGCCAAGCCACAGCCAAGCCAGACTCAAGGCCAGGCCACAGCCAACCCAGACTCAAGGCCAGGCCACAGCCAAGCCAGACTCAGGGCCAGGCCATAGCCAAGCCATAGCCAAGCCAGACTCAAGGCCAGGCCATAGCCAAGCCAGACTCAAGGCCAGGCCATAGCCAAACCATAGCCAAGCCAGACTCAAGGCCAGGCCACAGCCAAGCCAGACTCAAAGCCAGGCCACAGTCAAGCCAGACTCAAGGCCGGGCCATGGCCAAGCCAAACTCAAGGCCAGGCCACATCCAAGCCAGATTCGAGGCCGGGCCATAGCCAAGCCAAACTCAAGGCCAGGCCACAGCCAAGCCAGACTCAAGGCCCGGCCACAGCCAAGCCAGACTCAAGGCCAGGCCACAGCCAAGCCAGACTCAAGGCCAGGCCACAGCCAAGCCAGACTCAAGGCCAGGCCACAGCCAAGCCAGACGCAAGGCCAGGCCACAGCCAAGCCAGACTCAAGGCCGGGCCACAGCCAAGCCAGACGCAAGGCCAGGCCACAGCCAAGCCAGACTCAAGGCCGGGCCACAGCCAAGCCAGACTCAAGGCCAGGCCACAGCCAAGCCAGACTCAAGGCCAGGCCACAGCCAAGCCAGACTCAAGGCCGGGCCACAGCCAAGCCAGACGCAAGGCCAGGCCACAGCCAAGCCAGACTCAAGGCCAGGCCACAGCCAAGCCAGACTCAAGGCCGGGCCACAGCCAAGCCAGACGCAAGGCCGGGCCACAGCCAAGCCAGACTCAAGGCCGGGCCACAGCCAAGCCAGACCCAAGGCCAGGCCACAGCCAAGCCAGACTCAAGGCCGGGCCACAGCCAAGCCAGACTCAAGGCCGGGCCACAGCCAAGCCAGACTCAAGGCCAGGCCACAGCCAAGCCAGACTCAAGGCCGGGCCACAGCCAAGCCAGACTCAAGGCCGGGCCACAGCCATGCCAGACTCAAGGCCAGGCCACAGCCAAGCCAGACTCAAGGCCAGGCCACAGCCAAGCCAGACTCAAGGCCGGGCCACAGCCAAGCCAGACTCAAGGCCAGGCCACAGCCAAGCCAAACTCAAGGCCGGGCCACAACCAAGCCAGACTCAAGGCCGGGCCACAGCCAAGCCAGACTCAGGGCCAGGCCATAGCCAAGCCACAGCCAAGCCAGACTCAAGGCCAGGCCACAGCCAAGCCAGACTCAAGGCCGGGCCACAGCCAAGCCAGACTCAAGGTCGGGCCACAGCCAAGCCACACTCAAGGCCGGTCCACAGCCAATCCAGACTGAAGGCCAGGCCAGAGCCAAGCCAGACTCAAGGCCAGGCCACAGCCAAGCCAGACTCAAGGCCGGGCCACAGCCAAGCCAGACTCAAGGCCAGGCCACAGCTAAGCCAGACTCAAGGCCGGGCCATAGCCAAGCCAAACTCAAGGCCAGGCCACAGCCAAGCCAGACGCAAGGCCAGGCCACAGCCAAGCCAGACTCAAGGCCGGGCCACAGCCAAGCCAGACTCAAGGCCGGGCCATAGCCAAGCCACAGCCAAGCCAGACTCAAGGCCAGGCCACAGCCAAGCCAGACTCAAGGCCGGGCCACAGCCAAGCCAGACTCAAGGCCGGGCCATAGCCAAGCCACAGCCAAGCCAGACTCAAGGCCAGGCCACAGCCAACCCAGACTCAAGGCCAGGCCACAGCCAAGCCAGACTCAGGGCCAGGCCATAGCCAAGCCATAGCCAAGCCAGACTCAAGGCCAGGCCATAGCCAAGCCAGACTCAAGGCCAGGCCATAGCCAAACCATAGCCAAGCCAGACTCAAGGCCAGGCCACAGCCAAGCCAGACTCAAAGCCAGGCCACAGTCAAGCCAGACTCAAGGCCGGGCCATGGCCAAGCCAAACTCAAGGCCAGGCCACATCCAAGCCAGATTCGAGGCCGGGCCATAGCCAAGCCAAACTCAAGGCCAGGCCACAGCCAAGCCAGACTCAAGGCCCGGCCACAGCCAAGCCAGACTCAAGGCCAGGCCACAGCCAAGCCAGACTCAAGGCCAGGCCACAGCCAAGCCAGACTCAAGGCCAGGCCACAGCCAAGCCAGACGCAAGGCCAGGCCACAGCCAAGCCAGACTCAAGGCCGGGCCACAGCCAAGCCAGACGCAAGGCCAGGCCACAGCCAAGCCAGACTCAAGGCCGGGCCACAGCCAAGCCAGACTCAAGGCCAGGCCACAGCCAAGCCAGACTCAAGGCCAGGCCACAGCCAAGCCAGACTCAAGGCCGGGCCACAGCCAAGCCAGACGCAAGGCCAGGCCACAGCCAAGCCAGACTCAAGGCCAGGCCACAGCCAAGCCAGACTCAAGGCCGGGCCACAGCCAAGCCAGACGCAAGGCCGGGCCACAGCCAAGCCAGACTCAAGGCCGGGCCACAGCCAAGCCAGACCCAAGGCCAGGCCACAGCCAAGCCAGACTCAAGGCCGGGCCACAGCCAAGCCAGACTCAAGGCCGGGCCACAGCCAAGCCAGACTCAAGGCCAGGCCACAGCCAAGCCAGACTCAAGGCCGGGCCACAGCCAAGCCAGACTCAAGGCCGGGCCACAGCCATGCCAGACTCAAGGCCAGGCCACAGCCAAGCCAGACTCAAGGCCAGGCCACAGCCAAGCCAGACTCAAGGCCGGGCCACAGCCAAGCCAGACTCAAGGCCAGGCCACAGCCAAGCCAAACTCAAGGCCGGGCCACAACCAAGCCAGACTCAA
Source organism: Arenicola marina (assembly GCA_964019135.1). NCBI lineage: Eukaryota > Metazoa > Annelida > Polychaeta > Arenicolidae > Arenicola > Arenicola marina. The sequence continues at coordinate 8,200,305 of OZ025265.1, forward strand.
GGCCGGGCCACAGCCAAGCCAGACTCAGGGCCAGGCCATAGCCAAGCCACAGCCAAGCCAGACTCAAGGCCAGGCCACAGCCAAGCCAGACTCAAGGCCGGGCCACAGCCAAGCCAGACTCAAGGTCGGGCCACAGCCAAGCCACACTCAAGGCCGGTCCACAGCCAATCCAGACTGAAGGCCAGGCCAGAGCCAAGCCAGACTCAAGGCCAGGCCACAGCCAAGCCAGACTCAAGGCCGGGCCACAGCCAAGCCAGACTCAAGGCCAGGCCACAGCTAAGCCAGACTCAAGGCCGGGCCATAGCCAAGCCAAACTCAAGGCCAGGCCACAGCCAAGCCAGACTCAAGGTCGGGCCACAGCCAAGCCACACTCAAGGCCGGTCCACAGCCAATCCAGACTGAAGGCCAGGCCAGAGCCAAGCCAGACTCAAGGCCAGGCCACAGCCAAGCCAGACTCAAGGCCGGGCCACAGCCAAGCCAGACTCAAGGCCAGGCCACAGCTAAGCCAGACTCAAGGCCGGGCCATAGCCAAGCCAAACTCAAGGCCAGGCCACAGCCAAGCCAGACTCAAGGCCCGGCCACAACCAAGCCAGACTCAAGGCCGGGCCATAGCCAAGCCACAGCCAAGCCAGACCCAAGGCCGGGCCATAGCCAAGCCAAACTCAAGGCCAGGCCACAGCCAAGCCAGTCTCGAGGCCGGGCCACAGCCAAGCCAGACTCAAGGCCGGGCCATAGCCAAGCCAAGCTCAAGGCCAGGCCACAGCCAAGCCAGACTCAAGGCCGGGCCATAGCCAAGCCAAGCTCAAGGCCAGGCCACAGCTAAGCCAAACTCAAGGCCGGGCCACAGCTAAGCCAGACTCAAGGCCGGGCCATAGCCAAGCCAAGCTCAAGGCCAGGCCACAGCCAAGCCAGACTCAAGGCCGGGCCACAGCCAAGCCAGACTCAAGGCCAGGCCATAGCCAAGCCAGACTCAAGGCCGGGCCACAGCCAAGCCAGACTCAAGGCCGGGCCACAGCCAAGCCAGACTCAAGGCCAGGCCACAGCCAAGCCAGACTCAAGGCCAGGCCACAGCCAAGCCAGACTCAAGGCCTGGCCACAGCCAAGCCAAACTCAAGGCCAGGCCACAGCCAAGCCAGACTCAAGGCCGGGCCACAGCCAAGCCAGACTCAAGGCCGGGCCATAGCCAAGCCACAGCCAAGCCAGACCCAAGGCCGGGCCATAGCCAAGCCAAACTCAAGGCCAGGCCACAGCCAAGCCAGACTCAAGGCCGGGCCACAGCCAAGCCAGACTCAAGGCCGGGCCATAGCCAAGCCAAGCTCAAGGCCAGGCCACAGCCAAGCCAGACTCAAGGCCGGGCCATAGCCAAGCCAAGCTCAAGGCCAGGCCACAGCCAAGCCAGACTCAAGGCCGGGCCACAGCCAAGCCAGACTCAAGGCCGGGCCATAGCCAAGCCACAGCCAAGCCAGACTCAAGGCCAGGCCACAGCCAAGCCAGACGCAAGGCCAGGCCACAGCCAAGCCACACTCAAGGCCGGGCCACAGCCAAGCCAGACTCAAGGCCAGGCCACAGCCAAGCCAGACTCAAGGCCAGGCCACAGCCAAGCCAGACTCAAGGCCGGGCCACAGCCAAGCCAGACTCAAGGCCGGGCCACAGCCAAGCCAGACTCAAGGCCAGGCCACAGCCAAGCCAGACTCGAGGCCGGGCCACAGCCAAGCCAGACTCAGGGCCGGGCCACAGCCAAGCCACACTCAAGGCCGGGCCACAGCCAAGCCAGACTGAAGGCCAGGCCATAGCCAAGCCAGACTCAAGGCCAGGCCACAGCCAAGCCAGACTCCAGGCCTGGCCACAGCCAAGCCAGACTCAAGGCCAGGCCACAGCCAAGCCAGACTCGAGGCCGGGCCACAGCCAAGCCAGACTCAGGGCCGGGCCACAGCCAAGCCACACTCAAGGCCGGGCCATAGCCACGCCAGACTGAAGGCCAGGCCATAGCCAAGCCAGACTCAAGGCCGGGCCACAGCCAAGCCAGACTGAAGGCCAGGCCACAGCCAAGCCAGACTCAAGGCCGGGCCACAGCCAAGTCAGACTCAAGGCCGGGCCACAGCCAAGCCAGACTCAAGGCCGGGCCATAGCCAAGCCAAGCTCAAGGCCAGGCCACAGCCAAGCCAGACTCAAGGCCGGGCCATAGCCAAGCCAAGCTCAAGGCCAGGCCACGGCTAAGCCAAACTCAAGGCCGGGCCACAGCTAAGCCAGACTCAAGGCCGGGCCATAGCCAAGCCAAACTCAAGGCCAGGCCACAGCCAAGCCAGACTCAAGGCCCGGCCACAACCAAGCCAGACTCAAGGCCGGGCCATAGCCAAGCCACAGCCAAGCCAGACCCAAGGCCGGGCCACAGCCAAGCCAAACTCAAGGCCAGGCCACAGCCAAGCCAGACTCAAGGCCCGGCCACAACCAAGCCAGACTCAAGGCCGGGCCATAGCCAAGCCACAGCCAAGCCAGACCCAAGGCCGGGCCATAGCCAAGCCAAACTCAAGGCCAGGCCACAGCCAAGCCAGTCTCGAGGCCGGGCCACAGCCAAGCCAGACTCAAGGCCGGGCCATAGCCAAGCCAAGCTCAAGGCCAGGCCACAGCCAAGCCAGACTCAAGGCCGGGCCATAGCCAAGCCAAGCTCAAGGCCAGGCCACAGCTAAGCCAAACTCAAGGCCGGGCCACAGCTAAGCCAGACTCAAGGCCGGGCCATAGCCAAGCCAAGCTCAAGGCCAGGCCACAGCCAAGCCAGACTCAAGGCCGGGCCATAGCCAAGCCAAGCTCAAGGCCAGGCCACAGCCAAGCCAGACTCAAGGCCGGGCCATAGCCAAGCCAAGCTCAAGGCCAGGCCACAGCCAAGCCAGACTCAAGGCCGGGCCACAGCCAAGCCAGACTCAAGGCCGGGCCATAGCCAAGCCAAGCTCAAGGCCAGGCCACAGCCAAGCCAGACTCAAGGCCGGGCCATAGCCAAGCCAAGCTCAAGGCCAGGCCACAGCCAAGCCAGACTCAAGGCCGGGCCACAGCCAAGCCAGACTCAAGGCCGGGCCATAGCCAAGCCAAGCTCAAGGCCAGGCCACAGCCAAGCCAGACTCAAGGCCGGGCCATAGCCAAGCCAAGCTCAAGGCCAGGCCACAGCTAAGCCAAACTCAAGGCCGGGCCACAGCTAAGCCAGACTCAAGGCCGGGCCATAGCCAAGCCAAGCTCAAGGCCAGGCCACAGCCAAGCCAGACTCAAGGCCGGGCCATAGCCAAGCCAAGCTCAAGGCCAGGCCACAGCCAAGCCAGACTCAAGGCCGGGCCACAGCCAAGCCAGACTCAAGGCCGGGCCACAGCCAAGCCAGACTCAAGGCCGGGCCACAGCCAAGCCAGACTCAAGGCCGGGCCACAGCCAAGCCAGACTCAAGGCCAGGCCACAGCCAAGCCAAACTCAAGGCCAGGCCACAGCCAAGCCAGACTCAAGGCCGGGCCACAGCCAAGCCAGACTCAAGGCCGGGCCATAGCCAAGCCAGACTCAAGGCCAGGCCACAGCCAAGCCAGACTCAAGGCCAGGCCACAGCCAAGCCAGACTCAAGGCCTGGCCACAGCCAAGCCAGACTCAAGGCCAGGCCACAGCCAAGCCAGACTCAAGGCCGGGCCACAGCCAAGCCAGACTCAAGGCCGGGCCATAGCCAAGCCACAGCCAAGCCAGACCCAAGGCCGGGCCATAGCCAAGCCAAACTCAAGGCCAGGCCACAGCCAAGCCAGACTCAAGGCCGGGCCATAGCCAAGCCAATCTCAAGGCCAGGCCACAGCCAAGCCAGACTCAAGGCCGGGCCATAGCCAAGCCAAGCTCAAGGCCAGGCCACAGCCAAGCCAGACTCAAGGCCGGGCCACAGCCAAGCCAGACTCAAGGCCGGGCCATAGCCAAGCCACAGCCAAGCCAGACCCAAGGCCGGGCCATAGCCAAGCCAAACTCAAGGCCAGGCCACAGCCAAGCCAGACTCGAGGCCGGGCCACAGCCAAGCCAGACTCAAGGCCGGGCCATAGCCAAGCCAATCTCAAGGCCAGGCCACAGCCAAGCCAGACTCAGGGCCGGGCCACAGCCAAGCCAGACTCAAGGCCAGGCCATAGCCAAGCCAGACTCAAGGCCGGGCCACAGCCAAGCCAGACTCAAGGCCAGGCCACAGCCAAGCCAGACTCAAGGCCAGGCCACAGCCAAGCCAGACTCAAGGCCGGGCCACAGCCAAGCCAGACTCAAGGCCGGGCCACAGCCAAGCCAGACTCAAGGCCAGGCCACAGCCAAGCCAGACTCAAGGCCAGGCCACAGCCAAGCCAGACTCAAGGCCGGGCCACAGCCAAGCCACAGCCAAGCCAGACTCAAGGCCAGGCCACAGCCAAGCCAGACTCAAGGCCGGGCCACAGCCAAGCCAGACTCAAGGCCGGGCCACAGCCAAGCCAAACTCAAGGCCAGGCCACAGCCAAGCCAGACTCAAGGCCGGGCCACAGCCAAGCCAGACTCAAGGCCGGGCCATAGCCAAGCCAGACTCAAGGCCAGGCCACAGCCAAGCCAGACTCAAGGCCGGGCCATAGCCAAGCCAAACTCAAGGCCAGGCCACAGCCAAGCCAGACTCAAGGCCGGGCCATAGCCAAGCCAATCTCAAGGCCAGGCCACAGCCAAGCCAGACTCAAGGCCGGGCCATAGCCAAGCCAAGCTCAAGGCCAGGCCACAGCCAAGCCAGACTCAAGGCCGGGCCACAGCCAAGCCAGACTCAAGGCCGGGCCATAGCCAAGCCACAGCCAAGCCAGACCCAAGGCCGGGCCATAGCCAAGCCAAACTCAAGGCCAGGCCACAGCCAAGCCAGACTCGAGGCCGGGCCACAGCCAAGCCAGACTCAAGGCCGGGCCATAGCCAAGCCAATCTCAAGGCCAGGCCACAGCCAAGCCAGACTCAGGGCCGGGCCACAGCCAAGCCAGACTCAAGGCCAGGCCATAGCCAAGCCAGACTCAAGGCCGGGCCACAGCCAAGCCAGACTCAAGGCCAGGCCACAGCCAAGCCAGACTCAAGGCCAGGCCACAGCCAAGCCAGACTCAAGGCCGGGCCACAGCCAAGCCAGACTCAAGGCCGGGCCACAGCCAAGCCAGACTCAAGGCCAGGCCACAGCCAAGCCAGACTCAAGGCCAGGCCACAGCCAAGCCAGACTCAAGGCCGGGCCACAGCCAAGCCACAGCCAAGCCAGACTCAAGGCCAGGCCACAGCCAAGCCAGACTCAAGGCCGGGCCACAGCCAAGCCAGACTCAAGGCCGGGCCACAGCCAAGCCAAACTCAAGGCCAGGCCACAGCCAAGCCAGACTCAAGGCCGGGCCACAGCCAAGCCAGACTCAAGGCCGGGCCATAGCCAAGCCAGACTCAAGGCCAGGCCACAGCCAAGCCAGACTCAAGGCCAGGCCACAGCCAAGCCAGACTCAAGGCCTGGCCACAGCCAAGCCAAACTCAAGGCCAGGCCACAGCCAAGCCAGACTCAAGGCCGGGCCACAGCCAAGCCAGACTCAAGGCCGGGCCATAGCCAAGCCACAGCCAAGCCAGACTCAAGGCCGGGCCATAGCCAAGCCAAACTCAAGGCCAGGCCACAGCCAAGCCAGACTCGAGGCCGGGCCACAGCCAAGCCAGACTCAAGGCCGGGCCATAGCCAAGCCAATCTCAAGGCCAGGCCACAGCCAAGCCAGACTCAAGGCCGGGCCATAGCCAAGCCAAGCTCAAGGCCAGGCCACCGCCAAGCCAGACTTAAGGCCGGGCCACAGCCAAGCCAGACTCAAGGCCGGGCCATAGCCAAGCCACAGCCAAGCCAGACTCAAGGCCAGGCCACAGCCAAGCCAGACGCAAGGCCAGGCCACAGCCAAGCCAGACTCAAGGCCGGGCCACAGCCAAGCCAGACTCAAGGCCAGGCCACAGCCAAGCCAGACTCAAGGCCAGGCCACAGCCAAGCCAGACTCGAGGCCGGGCCACAGCCAAGCCAGACTCAGGGCCGGGCCACAGCCAAGCCACACTCAAGGCCGGGCCACAGCCAAGCCAGACTAAAGGCCAGGCCATAGCCAAGCCAGACTCAAGGCCGGGCCATAGCCAAGCCAGACGCAAGGCCAGGCCACAGCCAAGCCACACTCAAGGCCGGGCCATAGCCAAGCCAGACTGAAGGCCAGGCCATAGCCAAGCCAGACTCAAGGCCAGGCCGCAGCCAAGCCAGACTCAAGGCCGGGCCACAGCCAAGTCAGACTCAAGGCCGGGCCACAGCCAAGCCAGACTCAAGGCCAGGCCACAGCCAAGCCAGACTCGAGGCCGGGCCACAGCCAAGCCAGACTCAGGGCCAGGCCACAGCCAAGCCAGACTCAAGGCCGGGCCATAGCCAAGCCAGACGCAAGGCCAGGCCACAGCCAAGCCACACTCAAGGCCGGGCCATAGCCAAGCCAGACTGAAGGCCAGGCCATAGCCAAGCCAGACTCAAGGCCAGGCCACAGCCAAGCCAGACTCAGGGCCAGGCCACAGCCAAGCCAGACTCAAGGCCAGGCCACAGCCAAGCCAAGCTCAAGGCCAGGCCACAGCCAAGCCAGACTCAAGGCCAGGCCACAGCCAAGCCACACTCAAGGCCGGGCCATAGCCAAGCCAGACTGAAGGCCAGGCCATAGCCAAGCCAGACTCAAGGCCAGGCCACAGCCAAGCCAGACTCAAGGCCGGGCCACAGCCAAGTCAGACTCAAGGCCAGGCCACAGCCAAGCCAGACTCAAGGCCAGGCCACAGCCAAGCCACACTCAAGGCCGGGCCATAGCCAAGCCAGACTGAAGGCCAGGCCATAGCCAAGCCAGACTCAAGGCCAGGCCACAGCCAAGCCAGACTCAAGGCCAGGCCATAGCCAAGCCAGACTCAAGGCCAGGCCACAGCCAAACCAGACTCAAGGCCGGGCCACAGCCAAGTCAGACTCAGGGCCAGGCCACAGCCAAGCCAGACTCAAGGCCAGGCCACAGCCAAGCCAAGCTCAAGGCCAGGCCACAGCCAAGCCAGACTCAAGGCCAGGCCACAGCCAAGCCACACTCAAGGCCGGGCCATAGCCAAGCCAGACTGAAGGCCAGGCCATAGCCAAGCCAGACTCAAGGCCAGGCCACAGCCAAGCCAGACTCAAGGCCGGGCCACAGCCAAGCCAGACTCAAGGCCAGGCCACAGCCAAGCCAGACTCAAGGCCGGGCCACAGCCAAGCCACAGCCAAGCCAGACTCAAGGCCAGGCCATAGCCAAGCCAGACTCAAGGCCTGGCCACAGCCAAGCCAGACTCAAGGCCGGGCCACAGCCAAGCTAGACTCAAGGCCGGGCCACAGCCAAGCCAGACTCAAGGCCGGGCCACAGCCAAGCCAGACTCAAGGTCGGACCACAGCCAAGCCAGACTAAAGGCCAGGCCAGAGCCAAGCCAGACTCAAGGCCAGGCCAGAGCCAAGCCAGACTCAAGGCCAGGCCATAGCCAAGCCATAGTCAAGCCAGACTCAAGGCTAGGCCATAGCCAAGCCAGACTCAAGGCCAGGCCATAGCCAAGCCAGACTCAAGGCCAGGCCATAGCCAAGCCATAGCCAAGCCAGACTCAAGGCCAGGCCATAGCCAAGCCAGACTCAATGCCAGGCCATAGCCAATCCACAGTCAAGCCAGACCCAATGCCGGGCCATAGCCAAGCCAGACTCGAGGCCGGGCCACAGCCAAGCCAGACTCAAGGCCGGGCCATAGCCAAGCCAGACTCAAGACCAGGCCACAGCCAAGCCAGACTCAAGGCCAGGCCACAGCCAAGCCAGACTCAAGGCCAGGCCACAGCCAAGCCAGACTCAAGGCCGGGCCACAGCCAAGCCAGACTCAAGGCCAGGCCATAGCCAAGCCAGACTCAAGGCCAGGCCATAGCCAAGCCACAGCCAAGCCAGACTCAAGGCCGGGCCATAGCCAAGCCAGACTCAAGGCCGGGCCATAGCCAAGCCACAGCCAAGCCAGACTCAAGGCCGGGCCACAGGCAAGCCAGACTCAAGGCCGGGCCATAGCCAAGCCTGACCTTGACCCACGTCAGGCGTGGATGAAACTTGAAGAGTTAGTCTGACCTTGACCCACGTCAGGCGCGGATACAGCATTGAGAGTGATTCTGACGTTGTGAATAGTGCCAGCGCCAGCGGTTCTTGCTTGTGTCTAAACAAAGCTCCCAGCGCGTCCCGCTAGGTGGCGCCACCATTTGTACCCAGCCATAAAGACGTCATGGTATTTTTTCATTAGATAATTTTGGAGTGGCTACATTATAAATCTCTTAGGCATGCCATAAGTGAGGTGAGACTCCCCGGTGTGGCGGGAAGGGACATGGTGATGCGATGTGGTGGGGGGGGGGGGGGGGCGAGGGCTGGTTCCTGGTCCTCCTCGTTCCATTGTCTAGTGGGTGTGACCCCGGGGCTGGCGCTGGCTCCCCGCGCACCGCTCTCCGCCTGGTGCCCCTGCCCGCAGGGCGCACTCACTCTGCTGTTACCCGCTACCTTGGAGGCAGAATTTGGCAAAACTCATACCTCCAGCAACATGCCTCGTGCGTTTTTTGTATTAACTATTAAATAGCAGCAGTGGGACTGGGTTGGAAACGCATGGCACTGCGTAAACGGCTAACGTAAGTCGCCTGCTCCGTGCCAGAAGCAAATGACTAACATGCGAAGTTCGATTTACGGCATCTTGTTCCTATCCTTACATGTACCCGTGTGACCAAGCCTGATCCACACCAGTCCTCATCAGGCGTATGGGGGTCACTGAGCGGGTGACCAACCCTGACCCACACCAGTCCCCATCAGGCGTATGGGGGTCACTGAGCGGGTGACCAAACCTGATCCACACCAGTCCTCATCAGGCGTATGGGGGTCACTGAGCGGGTGACCAAACCTGATCCAAACCAGTCCTCATCAGGCGTATGGGGGTCACTGAGCTGGTGACCAACCCTGATCCACACCAGTCCTCATCAGGCGTATGGGGGTCACTGAGCGCGTGACCAAACCTGATCCACACCAGTCCTCATCAGGCGTATGGGGGTCACTGAGCGGGTGACCAAACCTGATCCACACCAGTCCTCATCAGGCGTATGGGGGTCACTGAGCGGGTGACCAAACCTGATCCACACCAGTCCTCATCAGGCGTATGGGGGTCACTGAGCGGGTGACCAAACCTGATCCACACCAGTCCTCATCAGGCGTATGGGAGTCACTGAGCGGGTGACCAAACCTGATCCACACCAGTCCTCATCAGGCGTATGGGGGTCACTGAGCGGGTGACCAAACCTGATCCACACCAGTCCTCATCAGGCGTATGGGGGTCACTGAGCGGGTGACCAAACCTGATCCACACCAGTCCTCATCAGGCGTATGGGAGTCACTGAGCGGGTGACCAAACCTGATCCACACCAGTCCTCATCAGGCGTATGGGGGTCACTGAGCGGGTGACCAAACCTGATCCACACCAGTCCTCATCAGGCGTATGGGGGTCACTGAGCGGGTGACCAAACCTGATCCACACCAGTCCTCATCAGGCGTATGGGGGTCACTGAGCGGGTGACCAAACCTGATCCACACCAGTCCTCATCAGGCGTATGGGGGTCACTGAGCGGGTGACCAAACCTGATCCACACCAGTCCTCATCAGGCGTATGGGGGTCACTGAGCGGGTGACCAAACCTGATCCACACCAGTCCTCATCAGGCGTATGGGGGTCACTGAGCGGGTGACCAAACCTGATCCACACCAGTCCTCATCAGGCGTATGGGAGTCACTGAGCGGGTGACCAAACCTGATCCACACCAGTCCTCATCAGGCGTATGGGGGTCACTGAGCGGGTGACCAAACCTGATCCACACCAGTCCTCATCAGGCGTATGGGGGTCACTGAGCGGGTGACCAACCCTGATCCACACCAGTCCTCATCAGGCGTATGGGGGTCACTGAGCGGGTGACCAAACCTGATCCTTCGCTATGTTTGTGAAACAAATATGTGTTTTTGACAATCTGACGTGGTCAATATTACTTTTTTTCGAAGAATGCGCAGAAGGTTTTTGAAAAAGAAGCCCATAGCTTCCCATAGCCCCCCACACAGGCTAGCAGGCTAGGAGCGCGGGATGCGCATGCGCCACTCGTTCTCTCCGTGCCGACATCCCAGCAGAGGGCGTCCTGCTCAAACTGTAAACGAGCTCCCTCTGCTGGCAGAGTGTCTCCGCGCGTGCGGGTGTGAGCGGTATCCGGCATGCTGCACTCCACCCTGCCGTTACATTGGTTCATACCTAGATTACCAGTTACCTAGGTTACCAGTTACCGTGGTTACCAGTTACCGTGGTTCATACCTGTTACCCGTTAAGTTGGTTCATACCTATGTTACCCGTTACCTTGGTTGATACCTATTTTACCCGTTACTTTGGTTGATATTGATTTGTTGCCCGTTAACGAAATCTCCCGGGGCAATGAAATCTCCCGGGGCAATGAAATCTCCCGGGGCAATGAAAACTCACGGGGCAATGAAATCTCCCGGGGCAATGAAATCTCCCGGGGCAATGAAATCTCCCGGGACAATGAAATCTCCCGGGGCAATAAAAACTCCCGGGGCAATGAAAACTCTCAGGGCAATGAAATCTCTCAGGGCAATGGAATCTCCCGAGAAAATGAAATCTCTCAGGGCAATGAAATCTCCCGGGGCAATGAAATATCTCAGGGCAATTAAATCTCCCGGGGCAATTAAATCTCCCGGGGCAATGAAATCTCCCGGGGCAATGAAATCTCCCGGGACAATGAAATCCCCCGAGACAACAAAGTCCCCCAGGGTAGTGAAATCTCCCGGGACAATGAAATATCCCGGGGCAATGAAATCTCCCGGGGCGATGAAATCTCCCGGGGCAATGAAATCTCCCGGGGCAATAAAATCTCCCGGGACAATGAAATCCCCCGAGACAACAAAGTCCCCCAGGGTAGTGAAATCTCCCGGGACAATGAAATCTCCCGGGGCAATGAATGGAATGTTGGTGTTTTAGGCCACTTTTTGTGCACCTACAGGCTAAATTGGGCCAAGGAACCTCCCGAGACGATGAAGGATGAAGGAATGAAACATGCCTCAGATTAGGTGCCCGAGCCCGGATTCGAACCAAGGACCTATTGATCTGCGGTCTAGTGCGCTAACCACTACACCAGGGAGGCCCCCCCCCGGGGCAATGAAATCTCTCAGGGCAATGAAATCTTCCGGGGCAATGAAATCTCCCGGGACAATGAAATCTCCCAGGGCAATGAAATATCCCGGGGCAATAAAATCTCTCGGGACAATGAAATCTCTCGGGGCAATGAAAACTCCCGGGGCAATGAAAACTCTCAGGGCAATGAAATCTCTCAGGGCAATGAAATCTCCCGGGAAAATGAAATCTCTCAGGGCAATGACATCTCCCGGGGCAATGAAAACTCTCAGGGCAATGAAATCTCTCGGGGCAATAAAATCTCCCGGGGCAATGAAAACTCTCAGGGCAATGAAAACTCTCAGGGCAATGAAATCTCCCGGGAAAATGAAATCTCTCAGGGCCATGAAATCTCCCGGGACAATGAAATCTCCCGGGACAATGAAATCTCCCGGGACAATGAAATCTCCCGGGACAATGAAATCTCCCGGGACAATGAAATCTCCCAGGGCAATGAAATCTCCCGTGACAATGAAATCTCCCGGGACAATGAAATCTCTCAGGGCAATGAAATCTCCCGGGAAAATGAAATCTCTCAGGGTAATGAAATCTCCCGGGAAAATGAAATCTCTCAGGGCAATGAAATCTCCCGGGGCAATGAAATATCTCAGGGCAATTAAATCTCCCAGGGCAATGAAATCTCTCGGGACAATGAAATCTCCCGGGGCAATGAAAACTCCCGGGGCAATGAAAACTCTCAGGGCAATGAAATCTCTCAGGGCAATGAAATCTCCCGGGACAATGAAATCTCCCGGGACAATGAAATCTCCCAGGGCAATGAAATCTCTCGGGACAATGAAATCTCCCGGGGCAATGAAAACTCCCGGGCAATGAAAACTCTCAGGGCAATGAAATCTCTCAGGGCAATGAAATCTCCCGGAAAAATGAAATCTCTCAGGGCAATGAAATCTCCCGGAAAAATGAAATCTCTCAGGGCAATGAAATCTCCCGGGACAATGAAATCTCCCGGGGCAATGAAATCTCCCAGGGCAATGAAATCTCCCAGGGCAATGAAAACTCCCGGGGCAATGAAAACTCTCAGGGCAATGACATCCCTCAGGGCAATGAAATCTCCCGGGAAAATGAAATCTCTCAGGGCAATGAAATCTCCCGGGAAAATGAAATCTCTCAGGGCAATGAAATCTCCCGGGACAATGAAATCTCCCGGAACAATGAAATCTCCCAGGGCAATGAAATCTCCCAGGGCAATGAAAACTCCCGGGGCAATGAAAACTCTCACGGCAATGACATCTCTCAGGGCAAAGAAATCTCCCGGGAAAATGAAATCTCTCAGGGCAATGAAATCTCCCGGGGCAATGAAATATCTCAGGGCAATTAAATCTCCCAGGGCAATGAAATCTTTCGGGACAATGAAATCTCCCGGGGCAATGAAAACTCCCGGGGCAATGAAATCTCTCAGGGCAATGAAATCTCCCGGGAAAATGAAGTTTTTCAGGGCAATGAAATTTCCCGGGGCAACGAAATATCTCAGGGCAACGAAATATCTCAGGGCAATTAAATCTCCCGGGGCAATTAAATCTCCCGGGGCAATTAAATCTCCCGGGGCAATGAAATCTCCCGGGCAATGAAATCTCCCGGGGCAATAAAATCTCTCAGGGCAATGAAATCTCCCGGGACAATGAAATCTCCCGGGACAATTAAATCTCCCGGGGCAATTAAATCTCCCGGGGCAATGAAATCTCCCGGGGCAATGAAATCTCCCGGGGCAATAAAATCTCTCAGGGCAATGAAATCTCCCGGGACAATGAAATCTCTCGGGACAATGAAATCTCCCGGGGCAATGAAATATCTCAGGGCAATGAAATCTCTCAGGGCAATGAAATCTCCCAGGAAAATGAAATCTCTCAGGGCAATGAAATCTCCCGTGGCAATGAAATCTCTCGGGACAATGAAATCTCCCAGGGCAATGAAATCTCTCGGGACAATGAAATCTCCCGGGGCAATGAAATCTCCCGGGGCAATGAAAACTCTCAGGGCAATGAAATCTCTCGGGGCAATGAAATATCTCAGGACAATGAAATCTCTCAGGGCAATGAAATCTCCCGGGAAAATGAAATCTCTCAGGGCAATGAAATCTCCCGGGACAATGAAATCTCCCGGGACAACGAAATCTCCCAGGGCAATAAAATCTCCCGGGGCAATGAAAACTCTCAGGGCAATGAAATCTCTCAGGGCAATGAAATCTCTCAGGGCAATGAAATCTCCCGGGAAAATGAAATCTCTCAGGGCAATGAAATCTCCCGGGACAATGAAATCTCCCGGGACAATGAAATCTCCCAGGGCAATGAAATCTCTCGGGACAATGAAATCTCCCGGGGCAATGAAATCTCCCGGAGCAATGAAAACTCTCAGGGCAATGAAATCTCTCAGGGCAATGAAATCTCCCGGGACAATGAAATCTCTCAGGGCAATGAAATCTCCCGGGAAAATGAAATCTCTCAGGGCAATTAAATCTCCCAGGGCAATGAAATCTCCCGGGGCAATGAAATCTCTCGGGACAATGAAATCTCCCGGGGCAATGAAATATCTCAGGGCAATGAAATCTCTCAGGGCAATGAAATCTCCCGGGAAAATGAAATCTCTCAGGGCAATGAAATCTCCCGGGACAATGAAATCTCCCGGGACAACGAAATCTCCCAGGGCAATAAAATCTCCCGGGGCAATGAAAACTCTCAGGGCAATGAAATCTCTCAGGGCAATGAAATCTCTCAGGGCAATGAAATCTCCCGGGAAAATGAAATCTCTCAGGGCAATGAAATCTCCCGGGACAATGAAATCTCCCGGGACAATGAAATCTCCCAGGGCAATGAAATCTCTCGGGACAATGAAATCTCCCGGGGCAATGAAATCTCCCGGGGCAATGAAAACTCTCAGGGCAATGAAATCTCTCAGGGCAATGAAATCTCCCGGGACAATGAAATCTCTCAGGGCAATGAAATCTCCCGGGAAAATGAAATCTCTCAGGGCAATGAAATCTCCCGGGACAATGAAATCTCCCGGGACAATGAAATCTCCCAGGGCAATGAAATCTCTCGGGACAATGAAATCTCCCGGGGCAATGAAATCTCCCGGGGCAATGAAAACTCTCAGGGCAATGAAATCTCTCATGGCAATGAAATCTCCCAGGACAATGAAATCTCTCAGGGCAATGAAATCTCCCGGGAAAATGAAATCTCTCAGGGCAATGAAATCTCCCGGGGCAATAAAATCTCTCAGGGCAATTAAATCTCCCGGGGCAATGAAATCTCCCGGGGCAATTAAATCTCCCGGGGCAATTAAATCTCCCGGGGCAATGAAATCTCCCGGGGCAATGAAATCCCCCGAGACAACAAAATCCCCCAGGGTATTGAAATCTTCCGGGACAATGAAATCTCCCGGGGCAATGAAATCTCTCGGGACAATGAAATCTCTCAGGGCAATGAAATCTCCCGGGACAATGAAATCTCCCGGGAAAATGAAATCTCTCAGGGCAATGAAATCTCCCGGGAAAATGAAATCTCTCAGGGCAATGAAATCTCCCGGGACAATGAAATCTCCCGGAACCATGAAATCTCCCAGGGCAATGAAATCTCCCAGGGCAATGAAAACTCCCGGGGCAATGAAAACTCTCACGGCAATGACATCTCTCAGGGCAAAGAAATCTCCCGGGAAAATGAAATCTCTCAGGGCAATGAAATCTCCCGGGGCAATGAAATATCTCAGGGCAATTAAATCTTCCAGGGCAATGAAATCTTTCGGGACAATGAAATCTCCCGGGGCAATGAAAACTCCCGGGGCAATGAAATCTCTCAGGGCAATGAAATCTCCCGGGAAAATGAAATTTTTCAGGGCAATGAAATTTCCCGGGGCAACGAAATATCTCAGGGCAACGAAATATCTCAGGGCAATTAAATCTCCCGGGGCAATTAAATCTCCCGGGGCAATTAAATCTCCCGGGGCAATGAAATCTCCCGGGCAATGAAATCTCCCGGGGCAATAAAATCTCTCAGGGCAATGAAATCTCCCGGGACAATGAAATCTCCCGGGACAATTAAATCTCCCGGGGCAATTAAATCTCCCGGGGCAATGAAATCTCCCGGGGCAATGAAATCTCTCGGGACAATGAAATCTCTCAGGGCAATGAAATCTCCCCGGAAAATGAAATCTCTCAGGGCAATGAAATCTCCCGGGACAATGAAATCTCCCGGGACAATGAAATCTCCCGGGGCAATGAAATCTCTCGGGACAATGAAATCTCTCAGGGCAATGAAATCTCCCCGGAAAATGAAATCTCTCAGGGCAATGAAATCTCCCGGGACAATGAAATCTCCCGGGACAATGAAATCTCCCAGGGCAATGAAATCTCTCGGGACAATGAAATCTCCCGGGGCAATGAAATCTCCCGGGACAATGAAATCCCCCGGGGCAATGAAATCTCCCAGGGCAATAAAATCTCCCGGCACAATGAAATCTCCCAGGGCAATGAAATCTTCCGGCACAATGAAATCTCCCGGCACAATGAAATCTCCCGGCACAATGAAATCTCCCGACACAATGAAATCTCCCGGCACAACGAAATCTCCCGGCACAATGAAATCTCCCAGGGCAATGAAATCTCCCGGCACAATGAAATCTCCCGGGACAATGAAATCTCCCGGGACAATGAAATCTCCCAGGGCAATGAAATCTCCCGGCACAATGAAATCTCCCGGGACAATGAAATCTTCCGGCACAATGAAATCTCCCGGGACAATGAAATCTCCCGGGACAATGAAATCTCCCGGCACAATGAAATCTCCCGGGGCACTGAAATCTCCCGGGACAATGAAATCTCCCGGGACAATGAAATCTTCCAGGGCAATGAAATCTCCCGGGACAATGAAATCTCCCGGGACAATGAAATCTCCCGGGACAATGAAATCTCCCGGGGCACTGAAATCTCCCGGGACAATGAAATCTCCCGGGACAATGAAATCTCCCAGGACAATGAAATCTCCCGGGACAATGAAATCTTCCGGCACAATGAAATCTCCCGGGACAATGAAATCTCCCGGGACAATGAAATCTCCCGGGACAACAAAATCCCCCAGGGTATTGAAATCTCCCAGGGCAATGAAATCTCTCGACAATGAAATCTCCCGGGACAATGAAATCTCCCGGGACAATGAAATCTCCCAGGGCAATGAAATCTCCCGGCACAATGAAATCTCCCGGGACAATGAAATCTTCCGGCACAATGAAATCTCCCGGGACAATGAAATCTCCCGGGACAATGAAATCTCCCGGCACAATGAAATTTCCCGGGGCACTGAAATCTCCCGGGACAATGAAATCTCCCGGGACAATGAAATCTCCCAGGGCAATGAAATCTCCCGGGACAATGAAATCTCCCAGGGCAATAAAATCTCCCGGCACAATGAAATCTCCCAGGGCAATGAAATCTCCCGGCACAATGAAATCTCCCGACACAATGAAATCTCCCGGCACAATGAAATCTCCCGGCACAATGAAATCTCCCGACACAATGAAATCTCCCGGCACAACGAAATCTCCCGGCACAATGAAATCTCCCAGGGCAATGAAATCTCCCGGCACAATGAAATCTCCCGGCACAATGAAATCTTCCCGCACAATGAAATCTCCCGGGACAATGAAATCTCCCGGCACAATGAAATCTCCCGGGACAATGAAAACTCTCAGGGCAATGAAATCTCTCAGGGCAATGAAATCTCCCGGAAAAATGAAATCTCCCGGGACAATGAAATCTCCCGGGACAATGAAATCTCCCAGGGCAATGAAATCTCCCGGCACAATGAAATCTCCCGGCACAATGAAATCTTCCGGCACAATGAAATCTCCCGGGACAATGAAATCTCCCGGGACAATGAAATCTCCCGGCACAATGAAATCTCCCGGGGCACTGAAATCTCCCGGGACAATGAAATCTCCCGGGACAATGAAATCTCCCAGGGCAATGAAATCTCCCGGGACAATGAAATCTTCCGGCACAATGAAATCTCCCGGGACAATGAAATCTCCCGGGACAATGAAATCTCCCGGGACAATGAAATCTCCCGGGGCACTGAAATCTCCCGGGACAATGAAATCTCCCGGGACAATGAAATCTCCCAGGGCAATGAAATCTCCCGGGACAATGAAATCTTCCGGCACAATGAAATCTCCCGGGACAATGAAATCTCCCGGGACAATGAAATCTCCCGGGACAACAAAATCCCCCAGGGTATTGAAATCTCCCAGGGCAATGAAATCTCTCGACAATGAAATCTCCCGGCACAATGAAATCTCCCGGGACAATGAAATCTCCCAGGGCAATGAAATCTCCCGGCACAATGAAATCTCCCGGGACAATGAAATCTTCCGGCACAATGAAATCTCCCGGGACAATGAAATCTCCCGGGACAATGAAATCTCCCGGCACAATGAAATTTCCCGGGGCACTGAAATCTCCTGGGACAATGAAATCTCCCGGGACAATGAAATCTCCCAGGGCAATGAAATCTCCCGGGACAATGAAATCTCCCAGGGCAATACAATCTCCCGGCACAATGAAATCTCCCAGGGCAATGAAATCTCCCGGCACAATGAAATCTCCCGACACAATGAAATCTCCCGGCACAATGAAATTACCCGGCACAATGAAATCTCCCGACACAATGAAATCTCCCGGCACAACGAAATCTCCCGGCACAATGAAATCTCCCAGGGCAATGAAATCTCCCGGCACAATGAAATCTCCCGGGACAATGAAATCTTCCGGCACAATGAAATCTCCCGGGACAATGAAATCTCCCGGCACAGTGAAATCTCCCGGGACAATGAAATCTCCCGGGGCACTGAAATCTCCCGGGACAATGAAATCTCCCGGGACAATGAAATCTCCCAGGGCAATGAAATCTCCCGGGACAATGAAATCTCCCAGGGCAATAAAATCTCCCGGCACAATGAAATCTCCCAGGGCAATGAAATCTCCCGGCACATTGAATTCTCCCGGCACAATGAAATCTCCCGGCACAATGAAATCTCCCGGCACAAGGAAATCTCCCGGGACAATGAAATCTCCCGGGACAATGAAATCTCCCGGGGCAATGAAATCTCCCGGGACAATGAAATCTCCCGGGGCAATGAAATCTCCCGGCACAATGAAATCTCCCGACACAATGAAATCTCCCGGCACAATGAAATCTCCCGGCACAATGAAATCTCCCAGGGCAATGAAATCTCCCGGCACAATGAAATCTCCCGAGACAATGAAATCTCCCGGGAAATCTCCCGGCACAATGAAATCTCCCGGCACAATGAAATCTCCCGGCACAATGAAATCTCCCGGGACAATGTAATCTCCCGGGACAATGAAATCTCCCGGGGCAATGAAATCTCCCTAGTGCAGATGCAGGTGCCAGACAGAGAACTCCCGACCTGCTGATAACCAGTTTGAGATATTGCTATATTGAAATAATCTCTGTGTTGCAGTGGGCTTGGCGGCCGTGACCTCCCTGAAGGTCGACCTGCTGCAGGCCATCCAGATGCCCCAGGGATCCCCCCGCGGGACGCTGGCCGACTTCAACAACCTGAACACGAGCGTGAGCTACGTGACGGGGGTGGACGGATACCCGTCCTTCCTCCTCAAGCGGGACGCCTACATCCAGCGCAGTGCTGCCACCTACATCAAGAGGCTCGACGACGACTTCGCCATCATGGCCACCGTCGTGCCGCTGGACGACGAGGGCGGCTTCCTGTTCGCCGTGGTCGACCCCCAGGCCATCATCCAGCTGGGGCTGAGGCTCTCCCCCAGCCGCCTGCCCGGCATGGTCGACCTGACCCTGTACTACACGGACTACAGGCTGGCGGCCGCCTCGCAGGCCATCGCCAAGTTCTCCGTGCCCAGCTTCGTGCGCCAGTGGACCAGCATCGGCGTGAAGGTCGAGGGCGACGAGATCGCTCTCTACATCGACTGTCTGGAGATCGAGAAGGTGTACAGCGAGGGCCGGCAGCAGGGCCTCGAGTTTGACCCCGGCTCCACCCTGTTTGTGGGCTGGGGGGTCACGACACGGTCCAGGCGTTCGCTGTGAGTACTGGGGGGGGGGGTCACGACACGGTCCAGGCGTTCGCTGTGAGTACTGGGGGTGGGGGGGGGGGTCACGACACGGTCCAGGCGTTCGCTGTGAGTACTGGGGGGTGGGTGGGGGGGTCACGACACGGTCCAGGCG
>OZ025265.1:8219977-8361943 GCA_964019135.1 Arenicola marina
CAGGCGTTCGCTGTGAGTACTGGGGGGTGGGGGGGGTCACGACACGGTCCAGGCGTTCGCTGTGAGTACTGGGGGGTGGGGGGGGGGGTCACGACACGGTCCAGGCGTTTGCTGTGAGTACTGGGGGGTGGGGGGGGGGGTCACGACACGGTCCAGGCGTTCGCTGTGAGTACTGCGGGGTGGGGGGGTCACGACACGGTCCAGGCGTTCGCTGTGAGTACTGGGGGATGTGGGGGGGGGGGTCACGACACGGTCCATGCATTCGCTGTGAGTACTGGGGGGTGGGGGGGGGATCACGACACGGTCCAGGCGTTCGCTGTGAGTACTGGGGGATGGGGGGGGGGGGTCACGACACGGTCCAAGCGTTCGCTGTGAGTACTGGGGGGTGGGGGGGGGTCACGACACGGTCCAGGCGTTCGCTGTGAGTACTTGGGGGGGGAGGGGTCACGACACGGTCCAGGCGTTCGCTGTGAGTACTGGGGGGGGGGTCACGACACGGTCCAGGCGTTTGCTGTGAGTACTGGGGTGGGGGGGTCACGACACGGTCCAGGCGTTCGCTGTGAGTACTGGGGGGGGGACACGACACGGTCCAGGCGTTCGCTGTGAGTACTGGGGGGTGGGGGGGGGGTCACGACACGGTCCAGGCGTTCGCTGTGAGTACTGGGGGGGGGTCACGACACGGTCCAGGCGTTCGCTGTGAGTACTGGGTGGGGGGGGGGGCACGACCGTAGGCGTTCGCTATGAGTACTGGGGGGGTCACTTATATCGTTGACCAATATTCTTTTATATCAAACAATATTCTCTTATATCGTAGACCAATATTTTCCTATATCGTAGACCGATATTCTCTTATATCTTCGAGCAATATTCTCTTATATCGTGGATCAACATTTTTTAATGTCATAGACCAATATTCTTTAATGTCGTAGACCAGTATTCTCTAGGATCGGAGACCAATGTTCTCATATCGTAGACCAATATTCTCTTATATCGTAGACCAAAAGTCTCTAATGACCAATATTCTCTATGATCGTAGACCAATATTCTCTATGATCGTAGACCAATATTCTCTATGATCGTAGACCAATATTCTCTTATATCGTAGACCAATATTCTCTTATATCGTAGACCAATATTCTCTATGATCGTAGACCAATATTCTCTTATATCGTAGACCAATATTCTCTATGATCGTAGACCAATATTCTCTATGATCGTAGACCAATATTCTCTATGATCGTAGACCAATATTCTCTTATATCGTAGACCAATATTCTCTTATATCGTAGACCAATATTCTCTATGATCGTAGACCAATATTCTCTATGATCGTAGACCAATATTCTCTATGATCGTAGACCAATATTCTCTATGATCGTAGACCAATATTCTCTATGATCGTAGACCAATATTCTCTATGATCGTAGACCAATATTCTCTATGATCGTAGACCAATATTCTCTATGATCGTAGACCAATATTCTCTATGATCGTAGACCAATATTCTCTATGATCGTAGACCAATATTCTCTATGATCGTAGACCAATATTCTCTATGATCGTAGACCAATATTCTCTCCTATCGTAGACCAATAGTCTCTAATAGTGTGAACCAATATTCCCTAATGCGGTAGACAACTAGTCTCTAAGCCTGTTCTCATGTGTTATTGGATTTTACTTTGCCTCGATGTGTTCTTATTGTGCAGTGTCCTTTTACGCCTTGCAGATTGGTACTATTGTGTAGTATTGTGTACATATGATGTCATGTTTGATCGCCACACGGTGTGTCCTTCCAGGGAGGTATACAACAACTCTCCATCGTCAGCAATTTAGAAGAGGTCGAAACGCAGTGTGATGACGGGTTTTACCCTGAACCGGTAAGAACACTAAGTACAGAGCGGGCAACACGTGTAGTCCTCACCGGACCATCAACACTATCCTACATTAAGAGCACTAAGTACAGAGCCGACAACTCGTGTAGTCCTCACCGGACCATCAACACTATCCTACATTAAGAGCACTAAGTACAGAGCGGGCAACACGTGTAGTCCTCACTAGACCTCAAAAACTATCCTACATTAAGAACACTAAGTACAGAGCGGGCAACACATGTAGTCCTCACTGGACCATCAACACTATCCTACATTAAGACCTCTAAGTACAGAGGCGACAACACGTGTAGTCCTCACCGGACCATCAACACTATCCTACATTAAGAGCACTAAGTGCAGAGCCGACAACACGTGTAGTCCTCGCCGGACCTTCAACACTATCCTACATTAAGAGCACTAAGTGCAGAGCCGACAACACGTGTAGTCCTCACCGGACCATCAACACTATCCTACATTAAGAGCACTAAGTGCAGAGCCGACAACACGTGTAGTCCTCACCGGACCATCAACACTATCCTATATCAACAATCAACTTCCCGCTTAGTGTTAGTGTGCAATAATTGAAAGCTATCGGGACTTAAGTTCCCGGAACAAGTTGTTGACCGACTATTACTGTTGTCTGCTTACTTCATATTTCGTCATATATCTTTTCAGTTTGGGGGGAGTGGACAAGATGAGACGGTGAGTGTTCTAGCCTCTTATCCTTTACCCTACGGCCTAGGGCCATGTTACCCCGTAGGACCCATTCCATTACCCTACGGCCCAGGGCCATGTTACCCTGTAGGACCCACTCCTTTACCCTACGGCCCAGGGCCATGTTACCCTGTAGGACCCACTCCTTTACCCTACGGCCCAGGGCCATGTTACCCTGTAGGACCCACTCATTTACCCTACGGCCCCCCGCCATGTTACCCTGTAGGACCCACTCCTTTACCCACGGCCGGTTATTCTGCCCCCAGTTTGGCGTTCCTGGCCTGGAGGAACATCGTGGTATATTATGTTGTTCATGAACTGTTGCGAGTTCCGTAAATCGTGCGTGTGATGCAGTGAACATCGCACCTAGTGACCTGTGTCACTGTGTTCCCAGTCCCATTGCACCTAGTGACCTGTGTCACTGTGTTCACAGTCCCATCGCACCTAGTGACCTGTGTTACTGTGTTCACAGTCCCATTGCACCTAGTGACCTGTGTCACTGTGTTCCCAGTCCCATTGCTTCTAGTGACCTGTGTCACTGTGTTCACAGTCCTATTGCTCCTAGTGACCTGTGTTACTGTGTTCACAGTCCCATTGCTCCTAGTGACCTGTGTCACTGTGTTCACAGTCCCATTGCACCTAGTGACCTGTGTTACTGTGTTCGCAGTCCCATTGCACCTAGTGACCTGTGTTGCTGTGTTCACAGTCCCATTGCACCTAGTGACCTGTGTCACTGTGTTCCCAGTCCCATTGCTTCTAGTGACCTGTGTCACTGTGTTCACAGTCCTATTGCTCCTAGTGACCTGTGTTACTGTGTTCACAGTCCCTTTTTTCTAGTGACCTGTGTCACTGTGTTCACAGTCCTATTGCTCCTAGTGACCTGTGTTACTGTGTTCACAGTCCCATTTCACCCAGTGGCCTGTGTTACTGTGTTCACAGTCCCATTGCACCTAGTGGCCTGTGTTGCTGTGTTCGCAGTCCCATTGCACCTAGTGACCTGTGTCACTGTGTTCACAGTCCCATCGCACCTAGTGACCTGTGTCACTGTGTTCACAGTCCCATTGCACCTAGTGACCTGTGTTACTGTGTTCGCAGTCCCATTGCACCTAGTGACCTGTGTTGCTGTGTTCACAGTCCCATTGCACCTAGTGACCTGTGTCACTGTGTTCCCAGTCCCATTGCTTCTAGTGACCTGTGTCACTGTGTTCACAGTCCTATTGCTCCTAGTGACCTGTGTCACTGTGTTCACAGCCCCATTGCTCCTAGTGACCTGTGTTACTGTGTTCACAGTCCCATTGCTCCTAGTGACCTGTGTCACTGTGTTCACAGTCCCATTGCACCTAGTGTCCTGTGTTACTGTGTTCGCAGTCCCATTGCACCTAGTGACCTGTGTTGCTGTGTTCACAGTCCCATTGCACCTAGTGACCTGTGTCACTGTGTTCCCAGTCCCATTGCTTCTAGTGACCTGTGTCACTGTGTTCACAGTCCCATTGCACCTAGTGTCCTGTGTTGCTGTCTTCACAGTCCCATTGCTCCTAGTGACCTGTGTTGCTGTGTTCACAGTCCCATTGCTTCTAGTGACCTGTGTTGCTGTGTTCACAGTCCCATTGCTCCTAGTGACCTGTGTTGCTGTGTTCACAGTCCCATTGCCCCTAGTGACCTGTGTTGCTGTGTTCACAGTCCCATTGCTCCTAGTGACCTGTGTTGCTGTGTTCACAGTCCCATTGCTCCTAGTGACCTGTGTTGCTGTGTTCACAGTCCCATTTCTCCTAGTGACCTGTGTTACTATGTTCACAGTCCCATTGCACCTAGTGACCTGTGTTGCTGTGTTCACAGTCCCATTGCTCCTAGTGACCTGTGTTGCTGTGTTCACAGTCCCATTGCTCCTAGTGACCTGTGTTACTGTGTTCACAGTCCCATTTCTCCTAGTGACCTGTGTTACTGTGTTCACAGTCCCATTGCTCCTAGTGACCTGTGTTGCTGTGTTCACAGTCCCATTGCACCTAGTGACCTGTGTTGCTTTGTTCACATTACCAGTACTCGTGTTAGAGATACTTCACTGCTTGCTCTGTTTGCGCAGGGACTGAGTCTCCCTGGGCCTAAAGGGGAGCCGGGGGTGCCCGGCCCGCGGGGAGAGAAGGGCGAGCGGGGCAGCCCGGGGGAGGCGGTGTTCGTCTCACCCCCACCCTTCACGCCGCCGCCACCCAACGCACCAGGATACAAAGGTGACGTCACGTCAAACATTGCCTACCGTATGTGTTGTGAATAAAGGTGGTGCCTCATGCGTCATATATAGGGCAACTGGTTAACGCAGTGATCCCAGTGTGGGCCACTGTCTCTGGGGGTGAGTGGTTGCCAAGGGCGTCCCTAGGAACGAGGGGCGGGGGGTGCCGGCAGGTGGTGGGGGGGGGGGGGGCGATTGGCAGGTTCCCCCATTTTCAAACCTACATGCACCTTTAAAGTCGAGATCGTATACAAAGATGCACTGTCAAAGAGGGAGAGAGGGAAGGGGGAAAGAGACGTAACAGGATAGCTCTCGAACACAATGAAGTCTTCACCAAATTATTACTCATTTCCTTTTGCCAATGAGCTGTGTGGGTCTAGGGTCAAATGGTCTGTTTTTAGTAATTGATTTATGATTGATTGTCGTATTTTCGATTTTAGAATGTTCACTCCACGTGTGGTTGGTGGACTTATTGCATGTGTCATATTTTGCTTTAGTTAATACTGCAAACTTCTTACGCTGCTGTTTGGTTAAATAAGGATCTATTGACCTTGCATACCTTGTATGCCACTGTATGTTAGCTTCCCCGTATGCATATATCATAATGTCGTACGCTATACCCTGTTGGCCATATATCACAATGTCATCAGAGATGTCGTTATGACTTTGTGACTTCATTTCGCTATGTTAACCTATGCTTTGAGTTATCTGATGACGTCATGCCTGTGCCATGATTGATGTCATGCCTGTGCCATGATTGATATGTCATGCATGTGCCATGATTGATATGTCATGCCTATGCCATGATTGATGTCATGCCTATGCCATGATTGGTATGTCATGCCTGTGCCATGATTGATGCCATGCCTGTACCATGATTGATATGTCATGCATATGCCATGATTGATATGTCGTGCCTAATGCCATGATTGATATGTCATGCCTGTGCCATGATTGATATGTCATGCCTATGCCATGATTGGTATGTCATGCCTGTGCCATGATTGATGCCATGCCTGTACCATGATTGATATGTCATGCCTGTGCCATGATCGATATGTCATGCCTGTGCCATGATTGATGTCATGCCTGTGCCATGATTGATATGTCATGCATGTGCCATGATTGATGTCATGCCTGTACCATGATTGATATGTCATGCCTATGCCATGATTGATATGTCATGCCTGTGCCATGATTGATATGTCATGCCTATGCCATGATTGATATGTCATGCATATGCCATGATTGATATGTCATGCATATGCCATGATTGATATGTCATGCCTATGTCATGATTGATATGTCATGCCTGAGCTGTGATTGATGTCATGCTTGTACGATGCCGTGAAGGTAATCGTTGTTCTGTGGTGACCTCCTGTCTGCAGGCGACAAGGGCGACCCAGGTCTGCCAGGGAGGCCCGGGGCGCACGGCCGGCCCGGGGCGGAGGGCCTGCCAGGCCGCACTGGACCCGCCGTACGTACTCACTCGCTAGGGGGCGTGGGCATCAACAGGTCGCGTGGCTAGATACCGATCCTGGACAGTGAATTAGTCCGATGACTAATGGTCCATTGATATAACACGGGCACCCAATCAGATATTACATTCTACCATTGTTTGCCTACTATGCATTTCTCTTAACATAGCAAATCTGTGCATTGCGTGTATTTAGCTTGACTCAATCACTGTGTTATAGGTTATGAACTTCATTAATCATCAAATATTGTTAATTATCAATGGACAGGGAACAATTTCCCTTTTGTGTTGACTAATTTATCCATCAAAGCGTCATGCCTGTGCAATGTTTGGCGGGCTCGCCTCATCAGTTTGTCACGCATGTTGTTGTTATTTCACATGTACCCTTCTCTTTGTGTCCTGATCCGGCGCGGCGTCCCCTCCCCTCCACTGCTGGCACCCACAGGGCCCCGCCGGCGAGGATGGCGAGGACGGCCAGGCGGTGACTGTCACGGGGGCCCGAGGCTTCCCCGGCCTCCCCGGCTCCCCCGGCTCCCCGGGATCACCCGGACCCCCCGGACTGCCCGGCCTCCAGGGAGACAAGGTGACCTCACGGAGCCCCATACAATAACACGGACACACCACCTCACACAGTAACACGGACACACCACCTCACACAGTAACACGGACACACCACCTCACACAGTAACACGGACACACCACCTCACACAGTAACACGGACACACCACCTCACACAGTAACACGGACACACCACCTCACACAATAACACGGACACCCCACCTCACACAGTAACACGGACACACCACCTCACACAGTAACACGGACACACCACCTCACACAGTAACACGGACACCCCACCTCACACAATAACACGGACACACCACCTCACACAGTAACACGGACACACCACCTCACACAGTAACACGGACACACCACCTCACACAGTAACACGGACACACCACCTCACACAGTAACACAGACACACTACCTCACACAGTAACACGGACACACTACCTCACACAGTAACACGGACACACCACCTCACACAGTAACATCGACACACCACCTCACACAGTAACACGGACACACCACCTCACACAGTAACACGGACACACCACCTCACACAGTAACACGGACACACCACCTCACACAGTAACACGGACACACCACCTCACACAGTAACACGGACACACCACCTCACACAGTAACACGGACACACCACCTCACACAGTAACATCGACCCACCACCTCACACAGTAACACGGACACACCACCTCACACAGTAACACGGACACACCACCTCACACAGTAACATCGACACACCACCTCACACAGTAACACGGACACACCACCTCACACAGTAACACGGACACACCACCTCACACAGTAACACGGACACACCACCTCACACAGTAACACGGACACACCACCTCACACAGTAACACGGACACACCACCTCACACAATGACATCGACACACCACCTCACACAGTAACACGGACACACCACCTCACACAATAACATCGACACACCACCTCACACAGTAACACGGACACACCACCTCACACAGTAACACGGACACACCACCTCACACAATAACACGGACACACCACCTCACACAGTAACACGGACACACTACCTCACACAGTAACACGGACACACCACCTCACACAATAACACGGACACACCACCTCACACAGTAACACGGACACACTACCTCACACTGTAACACGGACACACCACCTCACACAGTAACATCGACACACCACCTCACACAGTAACATCGACACACCACCTCACACAGTAACACGGACACACCACCTCACACAGTAACACGGACACACCACCTCACACAATAACATCGACACACCACCTCACACAGTAACACGGACACACCACCTCACACAGTAACACGGACACACCACCTCACACAATAACATCGACACACCACCTCACACAGTAACACGGACACACCACCTCACACAGTAACACGGACACACCACCTCACACACTAACACGGACACACCACCTCACACAGTAACACGGACACACCACCTCACACAGTAACACGGACACACCACCTCACACAGTAACACGGACACACCACCTCACACAGTAACGCGGACACACCACCTCACACAGTAACATCGACACACCACCTCACACAGTAACACGGACACACCACCTCACACAGTAACACGGACACACCACCTCACACAGTAACACGGACACACCACCTCACACAGTAACACGGACACACCACCCCACACAGTAACACGGACACACCACCTCACACAGTAACATCGACACACCACCTCACACAGTAACACGGACACACCACCTCACACAGTAACACGGACACACCACCTCACACAGTAACACGGACACACCACCTCACACAATAACATCGACACACCACCTCACACAATAACACGGACACCCCACCTCACACAGTAACACAGACACACCACCTCACACAGTAACACGGACACACTACCTCCCACAATAACACGGACACCCTACCTCACACAGAAACACGGACACCCCACCTCACACAGTAACACGAACACACCACCTCACACAGTAACACGGACACACCACCTCACACAGTAACACGGACACTCCACCTCACACAGTAACACGGACACACTACCTCACACAGTAACACGGACACCCCACCTCACACAGTAACACGGACACACCACCTCACACAGTAACACGGACACACCACCTCACACAGTAACACGGACACACCACCTCACACAGTAACACGCACACACCACCTCACACAGTAACACGGACACACCACCTCACACAGTAACACGGACACCCCACCTCACACAGTAACACGCACACACCACCTCACACAGTAACACGGACACACCACCTCACACAGTAACACGGACACACCACTTCACACAGTAACACGGACACACCACCTCACACAGTAACATCGACACACCACCTCACACAGTAACACGGACACACCACCTCACACAGTAACACGGACACACCACCTCACACAGTAACACGGACACACCACCTCACACAATAACATCGACACACCACCTCACACAATAACACGGACACCCCACCTCACACAGTAACACAGACACACCACCTCACACAGTAACACGGACACCCCACCTCACACAGTAACACGCACACACCACCTCGCACAGTAACACGGACACACCACCTCACACAGTAACACGGACACACTACCTCACACAGTAACACGGACACACCACCTCACACAATAACACGGACACACCACCTCACACTGTAACACGGACACACCACCTCACACAGTAACACGGACACCCCACCTCACACAGTAACACGCACACACCACCTCGCACAGTAACATGGACACACCACCTCACACAGTAACATGGACACACCACCTCACACAATAACACGGACACACCACCTCACACAGTAACACGGACACACCACCTCACACAGTAACACGGACACACCACCTCACACAGTAACACGGACACACCACCTCACACAGTAACACGGACACCCCACCTCACACAGTAACACGCACACACCACCTCGCACAGTAACATGGACACACCACCTCACACAGTAACACGGACACACCACCTCACACAATAACACGGACACACCACCTCACACAGTAACACGGACACACTACCTCACACAGTAACACGGACACACCACCTCACACAATAACACGGACACACCACCTCACACTGTAACACGGACACCCCACCTCACACAGTAACACGGACACACCACCTCACACAGTAACACGGACACACCACCTCACACAATAACACGGACACACCACCTCACACAGTAACACGGACACACCACCTCACACAGTAACACGGACACACCACCTCACACAGTAACACGCACACACCACCTCACACAGTAACACGGACACACCACCTCACACAATGACATCGACACACCACCTCACACAGTAACACGGACACACCACCTCACACAGTAACATCGACACACCACCTCACACAGTAACACGGACACACCACCTCACACAGTAACACGGACACACCACCTCACACAGTAACATCGACACACCACCTCACACAGTAACATCGACACACCACCTCACACAGTAACACGGACACACCACCTCACACAGTAACACGGACACACCACCTCACACAATAACATCGACACACCACCTCACACAGTAACACGGACACACCACCTCACACAGTAACACGGACACACCACCTCACACAATAACATCGACACACCACCTCACACAATAACACGGACACCCCACCTCACACAGTAACACAGACACACCACCTCACACAGTAACACGGACACACCACCTCACACAATAACACGGACACACTACCTCACACAGTAACACGGACACCCCACCTCACACAGTAACACGGACACACCACCTCACACAGTAACACGGACACACCACCTCACACAGTAACACGGACACACCACCTCACACAGTAACACGGACACACCACCTCACACAGTAACACGGACACGCCACCTCACACAGTAACACGGACACCCCACCTCAAACAGTAACACGCACACACCACCTCACACAGTAACACGGACACACCACCTCACACAGTAACACGGACATACCACCTCACACAATAACACGGACACACCACCTCACACAGTAACACGGACACACTACCTCACACAGTAACACGGACACACCACCTCACACAATAACACGGACACACCACCTCACACTGTAACACGGACACCCCACCTCACACAGTAGCACGGACACACCACCTCACACAGTAACACGGACACCCCACCTCACACAATAACACGGACACACCACCTCACACAGTAACACGGACACACCACCTCACACAGTAACACGGACACACCACCTCACACGGTAACACGGACACACCACCTCACACAGTAACACGGACACACCACCTCACACAATGACATCGACACACCACCTCACACAGTAACACGGACACACCACCTCACACAGTAACATCGACACACCACCTCACACAGTAACACGGACACACCACCTCACACAGTAACACGGACACACCACCTCACACAGTAACATCGACACACCACCTCACACAGTAACATCGACACACCCCCTCACACAGTAACACGGACACACCACCTCACACAGTAACACGGACACACCACCTCACACAATAACATCGACACACCACCTCACACAGTAACACGGACACACCACCTCACACAGTAACACGGACACACCACCTCACACAATGACATCGACACACCACCTCACACAGTAACACGGACACACCACCTCACACAGTAACACGGACACACCACCTCACACAATAACACGGACACACCACCTCACACAGTAACACGGACACACCACCTCACACAATAACATCGACACACCACCTCACACAATAACACGGACACCCCACCTCACACAGTAACACAGACACACCACCTCACACAGTAACACGGACACACCACCTCACACAATAACACGGACACACTACCTCACACAGTAACACGGACACCCCACCTCACACAGTAACACGGACACACCACCTCACACAGTAACACGGACACACCACCTCACACAGTAACACGGACACTCCACCTCACACAGTAACACGGACACACTACCTCACACAGTAACACGGACACCCCACCTCACACAGTAACACGGACACACCACCTCACACAGTAACACGGACATACCACCTCACACAGTAACACGGACACACCACCTCACACAGTAACACGGACACACCACCTCACACAGTAACACGGACACACCACCTCACACAGTAACACGCACACACCACCTCACACAGTAACACGGACACACCACCTCACACAATGACATCGACACACCACCTCACACAGTAACACGGACACACCACCTCACACAGTAACATCGACACACCACCTCACACAGTAACACGGACACACCACCTCACACAGTAACACGGACACACCACCTCACACAGTAACATCGACACACCACCTCACACAGTAACATCGACACACCACCTCACACAGTAACACGGACACACCACCTCACACAGTAACACGGACACACCACCTCACACAATAACATCGACACACCACCTCACACAGTAACACGGACACACCACCTCACACAGTAACACGGACACACCACCTCACACAATAACATCGACACACCACCTCACACAATAACACGGACACCCCACCTCACACAGTAACACAGACACACCACCTCACACAGTAACACGGACACACCACCTCACACAATAACACGGACACACTACCTCACACAGTAACACGGACACCCCACCTCACACAGTAACACGGACACACCACCTCACACAGTAACACGGACACACCACCTCACACAGTAACACGGACACACCACCTCACACAGTAACACGGACACACCACCTCACACAGTAACACGGACACGCCACCTCACACAGTAACACGGACACCCCACCTCAAACAGTAACACGCACACACCACCTCACACAGTAACACGGACACACCACCTCACACAGTAACACGGACATACCACCTCACACAATAACACGGACACACCACCTCACACAGTAACACGGACACACTACCTCACACAGTAACACGGACACACCACCTCACACAATAACACGGACACACCACCTCACACTGTAACACGGACACCCCACCTCACACAGTAGCACGGACACACCACCTCACACAGTAACACGGACACCCCACCTCACACAATAACACGGACACACCACCTCACACAGTAACACGGACACACCACCTCACACAGTAACACGGACACACCACCTCACACGGTAACACGGACACACCACCTCACACAGTAACACGGACACACCACCTCACACAATGACATCGACACACCACCTCACACAGTAACACGGACACACCACCTCACACAGTAACATCGACACACCACCTCACACAGTAACACGGACACACCACCTCACACAGTAACACGGACACACCACCTCACACAGTAACATCGACACACCACCTCACACAGTAACATCGACACACCCCCTCACACAGTAACACGGACACACCACCTCACACAGTAACACGGACACACCACCTCACACAATAACATCGACACACCACCTCACACAGTAACACGGACACACCACCTCACACAGTAACACGGACACACCACCTCACACAATGACATCGACACACCACCTCACACAGTAACACGGACACACCACCTCACACAGTAACACGGACACACCACCTCACACAATAACACGGACACACCACCTCACACAGTAACACGGACACACCACCTCACACAATAACATCGACACACCACCTCACACAATAACACGGACACCCCACCTCACACAGTAACACAGACACACCACCTCACACAGTAACACGGACACACCACCTCACACAATAACACGGACACACTACCTCACACAGTAACACGGACACCCCACCTCACACAGTAACACGGACACACCACCTCACACAGTAACACGGACACACCACCTCACACAGTAACACGGACACTCCACCTCACACAGTAACACGGACACACTACCTCACACAGTAACACGGACACCCCACCTCACACAGTAACACGGACACACCACCTCACACAGTAACACGGACATACCACCTCACACAGTAACACGGACACACCACCTCACACAGTAACGCGCACACACCACCTCACACAGTAACACGGACACACCACCTGACACAGTAACACGGACACCCCACCTCAAACAGTAACACGCACACACCACCTCACACAGTAACACGGACACACCACCTCACACAGTAACACGGACACACCACCTCACACAATAACACGGACACACCACCTCACACAGTAACATCGACACACCACCTCACACAGTAACACGGACACACCACCTCACACAGTAACACGGACACACCACCTCACACAGTAACATCGACACACCACCTCACCCAGTAACATCGACACACCACCTCACACAGTAACACGGACACACCACCTCACACAGTAACACGGACACACCACCTCACACAATAACATCGACACACCACCTCACACAGTAACACGGACACACCACCTCACACAGTAACACGGACACACCACCTCACACAATGACATCGACACACCACCTCACACAGTAACACGGACACACCACCTCACACAGTAACACGGACACACCACCTCACACAATAACACGGACACACCACCTCACACAGTAACACGGACACACCACCTCACACAATAACACGGACACACCACCTCACACAGTAACACGGACACACCACCTCACACAGTAACACGGACACACCACCTCACACAGTAACACGGACACACCACCTCACACAGTAACACGGACCCACCACCTCACACAGTAACACGGACACACCACCTCACACAGTAACACGGACACACCACCTCACACAGTAACACGGACACACCACCTCACACAGTAACACGGACACACCACCTCACACAATAACACGGACACACCACCTCACACAGTAACACGGACACACCACCTCACACAGTAACACGGACACACCACCTCACACAGTAACACGGACACACCACCTCACACAGTAACACGGACACACCACCTCACACAATAACACGGACACACCACCTCACACAGTAACACGGACACACCACCTCACACAGTAACACGGACACACCACCTCACACAATAACATCGACACACCACCTCACACAGTAACACGGACACACCACCTCACACAGTACCACAGACACACCACCTCACACAGTAACACGGACACACCACCTCACACAGTGACACGGACACACCACCTCACACAGTAACACGGACACACCACCTCACACAGTAACACGGACACACCACCTCACACAATAACACGGACACACCACCTCACACAGTAACACGGACACACCACCTCACACAGTAACACGGACACACCACCTCACACAATAACATCGACACACCACCTCACACAGTAACATCGACACACCACCTCACACAGTAACACGGACACACCACCTCACACAATAACACGGACACACCACCTCACACAGTAACACGGACACACCACCTCACACAGTAACACGGACACACCACCTCACACAGTAACACGGACACACCACCTCACACAGTAACACGGACACACCACCTCACACAGTAACACAGACACACCACCTCACACACTAACACGGACACTCCACCTCACACAGTAACACGGACACACCACCTCACACAGTAACACGGACACACCACCTCACACAGTAACACGGACACACCACCTCACACAGTAACACAGACACACCACCTCACACACTAACACGGACACACCACCTCACACAGTAACACGGACACTCCACCTCACACAGTAACACGGACACACCACCTCACACAGTAACACGGACACACCACCTCACACAGTAACACGGACACACCACCTCACACAATAACACGGACACACCACCTCACACAGTAACACGGACACACCACCTCACACAGTAACACGGACACACCACCTCACACAGTAACACGGACACACCACCTCACACAGTAACACGGACACACCACCTCACACAGTAACATCGACACACCACCTCACACAGTAACACGGACACACCACCTCACACAGTAACACGGACACACCACCTCACACAGTAACACGGACACACCACCTCACACAGTAACACAGACACACCACCTCACACACTAACACGGACACTCCACCTCACACAGTAACACGGACACACCACCTCACACAGTAACACGGACACACCACCTCACACAGTAACACGGACACACCACCTCACACAGTAACACAGACACACCACCTCACACACTAACACGGACACTCCACCTCACACAGTAACACGGACACACCACCTCACACAGTAACACGGACACACCACCTCACACAGTAACACGGACACACCACCTCACACAGTAACACAGACACACCACCTCACACAGTAACACGGACACACCACCTCACACAGTAACACGGACACACCACCTCACACAGTAACACGGACACACCACCTCACACAGTAACACGGACACACCATATGATGTACGTCTCGCGATTATTAACCGCTTGATGTGTTGCAGGGTGCTGCAGGGGTGGGGTCTCCGGGACCCGAGGGCCGCCCCGGCCGACCGGGACTCCCGGGGACTCCTGGTCGCGACGGAGAGGGCTTCCTGGGTCCCGTGGGACCCCCCGGACCGCCTGGACCCCCCGGTCTACCTGGACTTCCGGGCACGCCGGGCCAAGAAGGATCCCAAGGCTATAACGGTGAGTGGGCCCCGTGTCAATCTAGGATCAGAGCTCACGGAGTCGCCATGACCACAGTGTAGAATGAGAGCGCACCCTGTCACCATGACCACAGTGTAGAATGAGAGCGCATCGTGTCACCATGACCACAGTGTAGAATGAGAGCGCACCGTGTCACCATGACCACAGTGTAGAATGAGAGCGCACCCTGTCACCATGACCACAGTGTAGAATGAGAGCGCACCCTGCCACCATGACCACAGTGTAGAATGAGAGCGCACCATGTCACCATGACCACAGTGTAGAATGAGAGCGCATCGTGTCACCATGGCCACAGTGTAGAATGAGAGCGCATCGTGTCACCATGGCCACAGTGTAGAATGAGAGCGCATCGTGTCACCATGACCACAGTGTAGAATGAGAGCGCACCGTGTCACCATGACCACAGTGTAGAATGAGAGCGCATCGTGTCACCATGACCACAGTTTAGAATGAGAGCGCACCGTGTCACCACGACCACAGTGTAGAATGAGAGCGCACCGTGTCACCACGACCACAGTGTAGAATGAGAGCGCACCCTGTCACCATGACCAGTGTAGAATGAGAGCGCACCCTGTCACCATGACCACAGTGTAGAATGAGAGCGCACCATGTCACCATGGCCACAGTGTAGAATGAGAGCGCACCGTCACCATGACCACAGTGTAGAATGAGAGCGCACCGTGTCACCATGACCACAGTGTAGAATGAGAGCGCACCCTGTCACCATGACCACAGTGTAGAATGAGAGCGCACCATGTCACCATGACCAGAGTGTAGAATGAGAGCGCACCCTGTCACCATGACCACAGTGTAGAATGAGAGCGCACCGTGTCACCATGACCACAGTGTAGAATGAGAGCGCACCCTGTCACCATGACCACAGTGTAGAATGAGAGCGCACCCTGTCACCATGACCACAGTGTAGAATGAGAGCGCACCCTGTCACCATGACCACAGTGTAGAATGAGAGCGCACCCTGTCACCATGACCACAGTGTAGAATGAGAGCGCACCGTGTCACCATAACCACAGTGTAGAATGTAAAAACATGACCACGCTGTTGAATCTTGTGTTTACAGGGCGGGCTACAGACGGCAGTATGGTTCCCGGCCCCCCGGGACCCCCCGGGTTACCAGGGCAATCGGGCAAGCACGGCGAGCGAGGTGTCCCCGGTTATCCGGTAAGTCGCTTGACGCCGTGAGAGTGATACTGAGGGCCGAGAGCGTGTTGCTGATACCAATGATGTGAACTTCACTGGTCCTAGCGGGTCAGTAGCACCAGTGGCCAGAGCTTGTTGCTGATACCAATGATGTGAATTTCACTGGTCCTAGCGGGTCAGTAGCACCAGTGGCCAGAGCTTGTTGCTGATACCAATGATGTGAATTTCACTGGTCCAGTCGGGTCAGTAGCACCAGTGGCCAGAGCTTGTTGCTGATACCAATGATGTGAATTTCACTGGTCCTAGCGGGTCAGTAGCAGCAGTGGCCAGAGCTTGTTGCTGATACCAATGATGTGAATTTCATTGGTCCTAGCGGGTCAGTAGCACCAGTGGCCAGAGCTTGATGCTGATACCAATGATGTGAACTTCACTGGTCCTGTCGGGTCAGTAGCAGCAGTGGCCAGAGCTTGATGCTGATACCAATGATATGAACTTCATTGGTCCTGTCGGGTCAGTAGCACCAGTGGCCAGAGCTTGTTGCTGATACCAATGATGTGAACTTCATTGGTCCTAGCGGGTCAGTAGCACCAGTGGCCAGAGTTTGTTGCTGATACCAATGATGTGAATTTCACTGGTCCTAGCGGGTCAGTAGCACCAGTGGCCAGAGCTTGATGCTGATACCAATGATGTGAACTTCATTGGTCCTGTCGGGTCAGTAGCAGCAGTGGCCAGAGCTTGTTGCTGATACCAATGATGTGAACTTCATTGGTCCTGTCGGGTCAGTAGCACCAGTGGCCAGAGCTTGTTGCTGATACCAATGATGTGAATTTCACTGGTCCTAGCGGGTCAGTAGCACCAGTGGCCAGAGCTTGTTGCTGATACCAATGATGTGAATTTCACTGGTCCTAGCGGGTCAGTAGCACCAGTGGCCAGAGCTTGATGCTGATACCAATGATGTGAATTTCACTGGTCCTAGCGGGTCAGTAGCAGCAGTGGCCAGAGCTTGTTGCTGATACCAATGATGTGAATTTCATTGGTCCTAGCGGGTCAGTAGCACCAGTGGCCAGAGCTTGATGCTGATACCAATGATGTGAACTTCACTGGTCCTGTCGGGTCAGTAGCAGCAGTGGCCAGAGCTTGTTGCTGATACCAATGATGTGAACTTCACTGGTCCTGTCGGGTCAGTAGCAGCAGTGGCCAGAGCTTGTTGCTGATACCAATGATGTGAACTTCACTGGTCCTGTCGGGTCAGTAGCACCAGTGGCCAGAGCTTGATGCTGATACCAATGATGTGAACTTCACTGGTCCTGTCGGGTCAGTAGCAGCAGTGGCCAGAGCTTGATGCTGATACCAATGATGTGAACTTCATTGGTCCTGTCGGGTCAGTAGCAGCAGTGGCCAGAGCTTGTTGCTGATACCAATGATGTGAACTTCATTGGTCCTGTCGGGTCAGTAGCACCAGTGGCCAGAGCTTGTTGCTGATACCAATGATGTGAATTTCACTGGTCCTAGCGGGTCAGTAGCACCAGTGGCCAGAGCTTGATGCTGATACCAATGATGTGAACTTCATTGGTCCTGTCGGGTCAGTAGCACCAGTGGCCAGAGCTTGTTGCTGATACCAATGATGTGAACTTCATTGGTCCTGTCGGGTCAGTAGCACCAGTGGCCAGAGCTTGTTGCTGATACCAATGATGTGAATTTCACTGGTCCTAGCGGGTCAGTAGCACCAGTGGCCAGAGCTTGTTGCTGATACCAATGATGTGAATTTCACTGGTCCTAGCGGGTCAGTAGCACCAGTGGCCAGAGCTTGATGCTGATACCAATGATGTGAACTTCATTGGTCCTGTCGGGTCAGTAGCAGCAGTGGCCAGAGCTTGTTGCTGATACCAATGATGTGAACTTCATTGGTCCTGTCGGGTCAGTAGCAGCAGTGGCCAGAGCTTGATGCTGATACCAATGATGTGAACTTCACTGGTCCTGTCGGGTCAGTAGCAGCAGTGGCCAGAGCTTGTTGCTGATACCAATGATGTGAACTTCATTGGTCCTGTCGGGTCAGTAGCACCAGTGGCCAGAGCTTGATGCTGATACCAATGATGTGAACTTCACTGGTCCTGTCGGGTCAGTAGCAGCAGTGGCCAGAGCTTGATGCTGATACCAATGATGTGAACTTCATTGGTCCTGTCGGGTCAGTAGCAGCAGTGGCCAGAGCTTGTTGCTGATACCAATGATGTGAACTTCACTGGTCCTGTCGGGTCAGTAGCAGCAGTGGCCAGAGCTTGTTGCTGATACCAATGATGTGAACTTCATTGGTCCTGTCGGGTCAGTAGCACCAGTGGCCAGAGCTTGATGCTGATACCAATGATGTGAACTTCACTGGTCCTGTCGGGTCAGTAGCAGCAGTGGCCAGAGCTTGTTGCTGATACCAATGATGTGAACTTCATTGGTCCTGTCGGGTCAGTAGCACCAGTGGCCAGAGCTTGATGCTGATACCAATGATGTGAACTTCACTGGTCCTGTCGGGTCAGTAGCAGCAGTGGCCAGAGCTTGATGCTGATACCAATGATGTGAACTTCACTGGTCCTGTCGGGTCAGTAGCAGCAGTGGCCAGAGCTTGTTGCTGATACCAATGATGTGAACTTCATTGGTCCTGTCGGGTCAGTAGCAGCAGTGGCCAGAGCTTGATGCTGATACCAATGATGTGAACTTCATTGGTCCTGTCGGGTCAGTAGCAGCAGTGGCCAGAGCTTGATGCTGATACCAATGATGTGAACTTCATTGGTCCTGTCGGGTCAGTAGCACCAGTGGCCAGAGCTTGATGCTGATACCAATGATGTGAACTTCACTGGTCCTGTCGGGTCAGTAGCAGCAGTGGCCAGAGCTTGATGCTGATACCAATGATGTGAACTTCACTGGTCCTGTCGGGTCAGTAGCAGCAGTGGCCAGAGCTTGTTGCTGATACCAATGATGTGAACTTCATTGGTCCTGTCGGGTCAGTAGCACCAGTGGCCAGAGCTTGATGCTGATACCAATGATGTGAACTTCACTGGTCCTGTCGGGTCAGTAGCAGCAGTGGCCAGAGCTTGTTGCTGATACCAATGATGTGAACTTCATTGGTCCTGTCGGGTCAGTAGCACCAGTGGCCAGAGCTTGTTGCTGATACCAATGATGTGAACTTCATTGGTCCTGTCGGGTCAGTAGCAGCAGTGGCCAGAGCTTGTTGCTGATACCAATGATGTGAACTTCATTGATCCTGTCGGGTCAGTAGCACCAGTGGCCAGAGCTTGTTGCTGATACCAATGATGTGAACTTCATTGATCCTGTCGGGTCAGTAGCACCAGTGGCCTATTGCACGAACGTAGTTTAGCCGGCTATGAGGCTTAGTCGTCTAAAATCGGCCATCCTGTACATGGTAACTTTGGCCGACTAAGTCCCGTAGTCGGCTAAACTACGTTCGTGCAATCCGCCCCTAGCGGGTCAGTAGCCACTGGCCATGACGACTGGGTGACTGTTGGTGAACTTCACTGGTCCTAGCTGGTTATAGCATTAGTTAATTGTTAGCCCTACATAAGGGCTCAATATTGGTAAGCCCATACTTAGTGGCCTAGCAGTAAGAAGCCCCTACTTAGTGGCCTAGCAGTAAGAAGCCCCTACTTAGTGGCCTAGCAGTAAGAAGCCCATACTTAGTGGCCTAGCAGTAAGAAGCCCATACTTAGTGGCCTAGCAGTAAGAAGCCCCTACTTAGTGGCCTAGCAGTAAGAAGCCCATACTTAGTGGCCTAGCAGTAAGAAGCCCCTACTTAGTGGCCTAGCAGTAAGAAGCCCATACTTAGTGGCCTAGCAGTAAGAAGCCCCTACTTAGTGGCCTAGCAGTAAGAAACCCATACTTAGTGGCCTAGCAGTAAGAAGCCCATACTTAGTGGCCTAGCAGTAAGAAGCCCATACTTAGTGGCCTAGCAGTAAGAAGCCCATACTAAGGGCCTAGCATTAGTAAGCCCATACTTAGTGGCCTAGTATTAGTAAGCCCATACTAAGGGCCTAGCATTAGGAAACCCATACTTAGTGGCCTAGCATTAGTAAGCCTATACTTAGTGGCCTAGTATTTGTAAGCCCATACTAAGGGCCTAGCATTAGGAAGCCCATACTATAGGGCCTAGCATTAGGAAGCCCATACTAAGGGCCTAGCATTAGGAAGCCCATACTATAGGGCCTAGCATTAGGAAGCCCATACTATAGGGCCTAGCATTAGGAAGCCCATACTATAGGGCTTAGCATTAGGAAGCCCATATTAAGGGCCCAGCATTAGGAAGCCCACACTAAAGGTTTAGCATTAGGAAGCCCATATTAAGGGCCCAGCATTAGGAAGCCCTTACAAAGGGTCCAGCATTATGAAGCCCTTACTAAGGGCCTAGCATTAGGAAGCCCATATTTAGGGCCTAGCACTAGGAAACCCATACTAAGGGCCCAGCACTAGGAAGCCCTTACTAAGAGCCTAGCTTTAGGAAGCACATACTAAGGGCCCATCATTAGGAAGCCCATACTAAGGGCCTAGTATTAGGACGCCCATACTTAGTGGCCTAGCATTAGGAAGCTCATACTAAGGGCATAGGAAGCCCATACTAAGGGCCTAGCATTAGGAAGCCCATACTAAGGGCCTAGCATTAGGAAACCCATACTTAGTGGCCTAGCATTAGGAAGCCCATACTTAGTGTTCTAGTATTAGTAAGCCCATACTAAGAGCCTAGCATTAGGAAGTCCACACTAAGGGCCTAGCATTAGGAAGCCCATACCAAGGTCCCATCATTCGGAAACCCATACCAAGGGCCTGGCATTACGAAGCCTATATTAAGGGCATAGCATTAGGGAGCCTCTACTGAGGGCCTAGCATTAGGATACCCACATCAAGGGCCTAGCATTAGGAAACCCATGCTAAGGGCCTAGTATTAGGAAGCCCATGCTAAGGGCCTAGTATTAGGAAGCCCATACTAAGGGCCTAGCATTAGGAAGCCCACATCAAGGGCCTAGCATTAGGAAACCCATGCTAAGGGCCTAGTATTAGGAAACACATGCTAAGGGCCTAGTATTAGGAAGCCCATACTTAAGGTAGTAGGTGTCTACCTGCCAGGCTGAAGCAATGACCAGATGTGCACGCCGTATTGTACCGTATTATACCCTATGTTACCTTGTCTTATATCTCTGTCGGGATACCTTGTCCTTGTTATGACGAAAATTTTCAATTTTCGTCATATGTCGGTTGGTCGTGTTTGTTTGTCTGTTTCTATATATGTATACTTATATGTATGTCTGTTTCACGCAAAAACGGGAAGTCTTCTTATGGCCTAACAACTGCATGCATCGGTTCGCAGTCTTCAGTACCTTATAGCTACGGAGTAGGGCTAGAACGTACTCGTCACCCAGGTCAAAAGGTCAAAGGTCAAGGTCACAGCGATTTTTTTTGAAAAAAACCAAACTAAGAATGCATATATCTCCGTGAATATTAAAGCTAGAGATTCCGGGTGAGTTGTAAAATGTGCTACACTTTAAGGCGCAGTTTTCGGGAATTGTTCACTTTTTGATGCGTAATAGTCATTTCGAGTAAAATGAGATCGTACGTTTTGCGGAAAACGCACTAAATGACCTTTGTCAGTTTTCTCGCTTTTGGGCACATTTGCCATCAAGCTATCGCTATGATGTTCTAATATGCCATAGAAATATGAATTGAGATGAGTTGTGTCGAATCTTAGAGTTCTCCGATGCGTCACGTGACGTCACGATGACGTCACTTTTAGTACTTAAAAAAAATCGTCAAAAATCAGGAAAAAATCCCAAAAATGAGTGAGTAACATAATATTGTAGGAAACGTAGTTCCTCGTATAGCTGCAAACTACAAACAATATGTTCCTATCTTACGTCCGGTTCCAGGGCCGACGGCAGTTCTCTATGGGACTTCCCATGTTAAAGCGCTGTATCTTTAGGCTGGGAAAAATGTTTTGTCGTGTATTTCACAAGTACCTCCATCAAGCGACACCGGCATTTTTTTCTTAGTTAAACATGATACATAGTAGCCTCAGTGCTTATCGCATGCGATTAGAGCAAATAGTGACGTCACAGGATTTTTTTGAAATTTGGCCAATGGTGAAAGATACGGCTTTTGGGTGTTAGCAGAGGCTCCCACGGGTGTCCTATTCAAGTCATCACTCAATGCTTGCAGCTGTGGATGGATAATACTAAGCTGAGTCATAATCTGTCAACATGGTTCCATAGCCACATTACTTTTCGGTATATAGTCGAAATCGTTTAACATGGGATCCTATGGGGAAAAATGAACTTGATCGAATATGACCTACTTCCACTCAAGCTATTTCAGTCTCTTTCGCTACACAGTGAGGTAATATCACCTGTAAGCAAGTTATAAGAAAAACACGGCGATATCTGTATTACTTTTTGTTTCCATGGCAACGAAGCCACTGGCTTAATGATAAACATACAGATTCTTGCCATTGCAAGAAAAATCGTCAAAAATCAGATAAAAATGCTAAAATTGCATTCTTTTCGCCCACTAGTTGCCAATAAGCATCTACATATCACTTAATGCTTCAATCAGGCGGATGTTGCT
The DNA here is from genome assembly GCA_964019135.1 of Arenicola marina. Taxonomy (NCBI): domain Eukaryota; kingdom Metazoa; phylum Annelida; class Polychaeta; family Arenicolidae; genus Arenicola; species Arenicola marina. Next base: position 8,244,344 of record OZ025265.1, read on the forward strand.
CAGTCATGGCGCTAGAGTGCTTCAAAGTGGGACGACACCTTTGCGGGGACACCAATGATGAGTGAATGGAGATTGTGTCCATCTTTAAAACAACGTCAAACTTAAGAAAAACATGCCAGAGCTGTGATCTTTACGCCAAATGGTAGGGACCATCGATCGGCAGAGAACTAGTAAAAGAAACAAATGAGTTGCTATATCACTTCGCATGCAGTGTTCTTTGTTCTTGTCCTAGGTCTCCGTGTCTCCGCAATGATGAACTAATGCAACTTTTGGCCATTTCGTCAAGCCATAGCTGAAGGACTATTCTTTCTATCGCCTAGCTCTTCAATCGAATAAGTTGTGGCAGTAAACCTTGGCGTATTGCCCTTTGGACGTTGTCGTGCGTCACGTCATAACGTCACTATGACGTCATGACGTCACACATCGTACGTAAGCTATCATAAGGTATGGCGACTTTCGGGTCGCTTTACGTTGCAGGTCGTGTTCAGGGACAGTTTGTGCCGTGTGTAACTGTTTTGACGCAGGGGATAAGTATGCGTCAAAAATGACGTCATAGCTAACGTGTCCCTACGAAATGTTGGGTTTGCTTTACTTTTAGCCACTTTGGCAATAGCTGTCATAACCCGAGTTGATAAGTAGATATATTAAAGAAATAGAAGCCATCTTGAGCATTTGCGCGAACGTTAAATGACGTCATGTCACGTCACGATGACGTATTATTAGATAAAAAGTAAAATTCGTAGCGCCATTCATAATGAGTCAAGCAATCGCTCTTAAGAACAAAATTTCATGTTCACTTAAACACGTCGTCTTCAGAGACACCTATGGCGAGGGGGCTAAGTGTGCGTCAACGTCATAGCTTACGTGCTCCTACGAAAGTTTGGGCCTGCTTGATGTTCAGCTAATTTGGCAATAGCTACCATCACCCACAAGTTCATGAGTTCACCCATGATTTCGTAAGTAGGTATACTTAACACAATAGAAGCCATCGCGAATATTGTCATGGTCGTCAAATGAAGTTCGTGAAGTCACGAAGACATAATAAATAAAAGATACGAAAGTACCGTTAATATTGCTTCAAGAGAAGCGCCTGGGCTTCAAACTGGATGTCCAATTAAGCTCCGCCTACAGTGCCACACTGCCTGTCGAAGGCAGCATTTAGCCCAAATTGCCCCTATAAGGACCTTTAGCCAAAATTGGCCCTGACGACTCGTAACGTCGCCATTAATACAGCTCCTAAATGTACTTATGTATTTTCGTCATCGACCTATGGTCGAATATCTCTTGTCAATGTTTGTTGTTTACCTATCTATCCGTATACATGGTGTGCATTGTAAGTGACGTGTGGCCTGTGTACATCATATATTGTAAGTGACGTGTGGTCTGTGTACACCATACATTCTAAGTGACGTGTGGCCTGTGTACACCATACATTGTAAGTGACGTGTGGCCTGTGTACACCATACATTGTAAGTGGCGTGTGGCCTGTGTACACCATGCATTGTAAGTGACGTGTGGCCTGTGTACACCATGCATTGTAAGTGGCGTGTGGCCTGTGTACACCATACACAAGGTGATGTGATATTCTGACCGTTGTATGACGTCAATGTTGTGGCAAGTCCTTTTTGGCTTCAGTCATGTAACATGGCTTTCCCATTCACCTCCTTATTACACAGACGATGTGGTGACACGTGGTGCCGTGGTGACACGTGGTGCCGTGCTGCTGTGGTGACACGTGGTGCCGTGCTGCTGTGGTGACACGTGGTGCCGTGGTAACACGTGGTGACACGTGGTGCCGTGGTGACACGTGGTGCCGTGGTGACACGTGGTGCCGTGGTGACACGTGGTGACACGGCGTGCTGTGGTGCTGTGGTGACACGTGGTGCCGTGGTGACACACGTGGTGATGTGGTGACACGTGGTGATGTGGTGACACGTGGTGCCGTGGTGACACGTGGTGGCGTGGTGACACGTGGTGCCGTGGTGACACGTGGTGACACGGTGTGCCGTGGTGACACACGTGGTGCTGACACGTGGTGACACGGTGTGCCGTGGTGACACGTGGTGCCGTGGTGACACGTGGTGACACGGTGTGCCGTGGTGCCGTGGTGACACGTGGTGCCGTGGTGACACGTGGTGACACGTGGTGACACGTGGTGCCGTGGTACCGTGGTGACACGTGGTGCCGTGGTGACACACGTGGTGCTGACACGTGGTGACACGGTGTGCCGTGGTGACACGTGGTGCCGTGGTGACACGTGGTGACACGGTGTGCCGTGGTGACACGGTGTGCCGTGGTGCCGTGGTGACACGTGGTGCCGTGGTGACACGTGGTGACATGTGGTGCCGTTGTACCGTGGTGACACGTGGTGCCGTGTTGACACACGTGGTGCTGTGGTGACACTTGGTGACACGTGGTGCCGTGGTGCCGTGGTGACACGTGGTGCCGTGGTGACACACGTGGGGCTGTGGTGACACGTGGTGCTGTGGCGACACACGTGGTGCCGTGGTGACACGTGATACTATAGCGACACACGTGGTTCTGTAGTGATTCACGTGATTCAAGACCTTGGGCCATATTAGCTCGATTAATGTCCATTTTTCTCACCAGGGTGCGCATGGTGTGCCAGGGACGCGAGGCAGCAATGGCAAGCCAGTGAGGAACGATCTCATGCAAATATAGTTGGCGTGCTTACAGATATTGACCTTGCAGGCGTCATAATCCCAACCCAACCCCCAACCCGGCCCATGGCTTTTCCTACCACACCCGTACACGCTATTAACGCTGTTATGTCATTAATATCGCTTTCTTAGCAGTATTAAAGCAATATTAGTGGAATAGCTTTGATGAACATGATTAGGCTCCTAGAGCTTCCCACTGTAGAATTAGGCGAGCCAAATACAATTGTGTAAATAATGAATATCATTTCTATTTATTAATTAATCATGCTGCATATCTTCAGGTAGCGCTACGTTTAGAATACGGGCTCCGTTAAGCTGTCACATGACCTTTACTCTGGTGACTTGTCATGGTGGGGCTATCTGCAGTGTAACTAGCCTACTAGTAAATCACCGCTTGTCATCATAGTTGTAGAGGAATGAAAATAGAGAAACACATTCGCCAAGTTCATCCACATACAAGATCATTGTCTAATATCATTAATCGGTGTTTTTGTCATTGCTGGCCAAGTTTGAACGTTCTAATGAAATTTAATGATTCAACCACTATGGTTTGTAGTGAACTAATTAATTAATATTCGAGGCTGTTCACCTCGACAAAAACCAACCAGTGGGTTTCAATGATGTCTCCGAGATAACGTTATGTTGTATTGACCCTGTGTGTATTCCTCTGTCTCTGTACTATGTGTGAGGAGCGGGGACTGGGTGTGAGGAGTGGGGACTGGGTGTGAGGGGTGGGGACTGGGTGTGAGGGTTGGGGACTGGGTGTGAGGGGTGGGGACTGGGTGTGAGGGGTGGGGACTGGGTGTGAGGGGTGGGGACTGGGTGTGAGGGGTGGGGACTGGGTGTGAGGGGTGGGGACTGGGTGTGAGGGGTGGGGACTGGGTGTGAGGGGTGGGGACTGGGTGTGAGGAGTGGGGACTGGGTGTGAGGGGTGGGGACTGGGTGTGAGGGGTGGGGACTGGGTGTGAGGGGTGGGGACTGGGTGTGGGGAGTGGGGACTATGTGTGAGGGGTGGGGACTGGGTGTGGGGAGTGGGGACTATGTGTGAGGGGTGGGGACTGGGTGTGAGGGGTGGGGACTGGGTGTGAGGAATGGGGACTGGTGTGAGGAGTGGGGACTGGGTGTGAGGGGTGGGGACTGGGTGTGAGGGGTGGGGACTATGTGTGAGGGGTGGGGACTGGGTGTGAGGAGTGGGGACTGGGTGTAGGGGGTGGGGACTGGGTGTGAGGGGTGGGGACTGGGTGTGAGGGGTGGGGACTGGGTGTGAGGGGTGGGGACTGGGTGTGAGGGGTGGGGACTATGTGTGAGGGGTGGGGACTGGGTGTGAGGAGTGGGGACTGGGTGTGAGGGGTGGGGACTGGGTGTGAGGGGTGGGGACTGGGTGTGAGGGGTGGGGACTGGGTGTGAGGGGTGGGAAATATGTGTGAGGGGTGGGGACTGGGTGTGAGGGGTGGGGACTGGGTGTGAGGGGTGGGGACTGGGTGTGAGGGGTGGGGACTGGGTGTGAGGGGTAGGGACTGGGTGTGAGTGGTGGGGACTGGGTGTGAGAGGTGGGGACTGGGTGTGAGGGGTGGGGACTATGTGTGAGGGGTGGGGACTGGGTGTGAGGAGTGGAGACTGGGTGTGAGGGGTGGGGACTGGGTGTGAGGGGTGGGGACTGGGTGTGAGGGGTGGGGACTGGGTGTGAGGGGTGGGGACTGGGTGTGAGGAGTGGGGACTGGGTGTGAGGAGTGGGGACTAGGTGTGAGGAGTGGGGACTAGGTGTGAGGAGTGCGGACTGGGTGTGAGGGGTGGGGACTGGGTGTGAGGGGTGGGGCTGGGTGTGAGGAGTGGGGACTGGGTGTGAGGAGTGGGACTGGGTGTGAGGAGTGGGGACTGGGTGTGAGGAGCGGGGACTGGGTGTGAGGGGTGGGGGCTATGTGTGAGGGGTGGGGACTAGGTGTAAGGAATGGGGACTGGGTGTGAGGGGTGGGGACTGGGTGTGAGGGGTGGGGACTGGGTGTGAGGGGTGGGGACTGAGTGTGAGGGGTGGGGACTGGGTGTGAGGAGTGGGGACTGGGTGTGAGGAGTTGGGCTTAGGTGTGAGGGGTGGGGACTGGGTGTGAGGAGTGGGGACTGGTGTGAGGAGTGGGGACTGGGTGTGAGGAGTGAGGACTGGGTGTAAGGAATGGGGACTGGGTGTGAGGAGCGGAGACTGGGTGTGAGGAGCGGGGACTGGGTGTGAGGGGTGGGGACTGGGTATGAGGAGTGGGGACTGTGTGTGAGGAGTGGGGACTGGGTGTGAGGGATGGGGACTGGGTGTGAGGAGTGGGGACTGGTGTGAGGGGGGGAACTGGGTGTGAGGAGTGGGGATTGGGTGTGAAGGGTGGGGACTGGGTGTAAGGAGTGGGGATTAGGTGTGAGGAGTGGGGACTGGGTGTAAGGAGTGGGGATTAGGTGTGAGGAGTGGGGACTGGGTGTGAAGAGTGGGGACTGGGTGTGAGGAGTGGGGACTGGGTGTGAGGAGTGGGGACTAGGTGTGAGGGGGGGAACTGGGTGTGAGGAGTGGGGATTGGGTGTGAAGGGTGGGGACTGGGTGTAAGGAGTGGGGATTAGGTGTGAGGAGTGGGGACTGGGTGTAAGGAGTGGGGATTAGGTGTGAGGAGTGGGGACTGGGTGTAAGGAGTGGGGATTAGGTGTGAGGAGTGGGGACTGGGTGCAAAGGGTGGGTACTGGTTGTGAGGAGTGTGGACTGGGTGTGAGGAGTGGGGACTAGGTGTGAGGGGGGCAACTGGGTGTGAGGAGTGGGGATTGGGTGCGAAGGGTGGGGACTGGGTGTGAGGAGTGGGGACTGGGTGTGAGGAGTGGGGATAAGGTGTGAGGAGTGGGGACTGGGTGTAAGGAGTGGGGACTGGTTGTGAGGAGTGGGGACTGGGTGTGGGGGGTGGGGATTGGTTGTGAGGAGTGGGGACTGGGTGTGAGGGATGGGGACTGGGTGTGAGGAGTGGGGACTGGGTGTGAGGAGTGGGGATAAGGTGTGAGGAGTGGGGACTGGGTGTGAGGAGTGGGGACTGGGTGTAAGGAGTGGGGACTGGGTGTAAGGAGTAGGGATTAGGTGTGAGGAGTGGGGACTAGGGAGTGGGGACTGGGTGTGAGGAGTGGGGACTAGGCGTGAGGAGTGGGGCCCGGGTGTGAGGGGTGGGGACTGGGTGTTAGGGGTGGGGACTGGGTGTTTGGAGTGGGGACTAGAGAGTGGGGACTAGGGAGTGGGGACTAGGTGTTTGGAGTGGGGACTAGTGGGGAGTGGGGACTAGGTGTTTTGAGTGGGGACTAGTGGGGAGTGGGGACTAGGTGTTTTGAGTGGGGAGTGGGGACTACGTGTTTTGAGTGGGGAGTGGGGACTAGGTGTTTTGAGTGGGGACTAGGTGTTTTGAGTGGGGACTAGTGGGGAGTGGGGACTAGATAGTGGGGACTAGGTGTTTGGAGTGGGGACTAGAGAGTGGGGACTAGGTGTTTTGAGTGGGGAGTGGGGACTGTGATTAATACTTTTTATACTCGTTCTACTCTTGTTCCTTGTTGTTTGTTTTGAGCTGTTATCAACAACCTTTTATCACCTGAGATAATGTCACTTCTTGTGTAACGACTGATCCATATAAAGCTAACCTATAGCCTTCAGCGTCTCTTGCATGTGGACTAGCACGCTACATATTGTGTACATTGTTAAGCTCTCAACAGTTCGACTTCTGCCCAGCGCTAAGCTGAGGACACATTGTCCGTATTGTGTCCCAACCTTAGTTGTGTTTCTGGAGCCACTTCTGAGGGAATAATCCATCAATTATCAAGCCAGGCTTGTGGGTCAGTCACAGTTGACTGGGTGGAGCCCGTGACTTCGTGTTGTTAAAGTAGCTTTAAGCCTGCCGTGTGACGCGCCTCACGGTGCGGTAGGACCCGCGAGTCAGCACAGTGTGCTCTCCACCCACCAGGGGGAGCCAGGGTTCCCCGGACTGCCAGGATCCGAGGGACCAAAAGGAGACGCTGGCCGGGATGGTCACGACGGACAGCCGGGCACGCCGGGCCCCCCGGGCCCCCCCGGACCCCCCGGGCTGTGGTCCGGGCCGACTAGAGAGGACATGGGTGGAGAGGACGTAAGTGTCTCCGTGATAACCACTTGTACCTCACTGTACCTTGTCTTGTGAGGTCTCACTTGTGTTTACTTTTTGTACGCACGCGCTCACCAGCGATACGCGCTCACCAGCGTACGACCTTTATTAGCGTAAGATATCAGATGTCGGAGTAACGCTTTCACTAATCAGCTAAACATTATGATAATACACGTAGTATTTTATATTATTTCTACTCCGAATAGTTAAATGTACACCGATGTTCTCAATTAGTGTGATATCTGCTGGTGATACCTTAGCAAATCAATGTGGATGACGCAATGGTTTCTGTCCTGGCAGCTTGGGTCTGGTGAGGTAGACGGCCTGCCCTTCCCCGGGGGCCCAGGGGTGCAGGGCCCGCCGGGCCGCCCAGGGCTGCCCGGCCCCGCGGGCAGCCCCGGCCCGAGGGGCTACACGGGCGAGAAGGGGGACACAGGCGAACGGGTGAGAACCGCTTTGTACCACCAGCAATATAGGGCACAGTACTATTAGTATTTACACCACTCATCGTAAGACATTCACCACTCATCGTAAGACATTCACCACTCATCGTAAGACATTCACCACTCATCGTAAGACATTCACCACTCATCGTAAGACATTCACCACTCATCGTAAGACATTCACCACTCATCGTAAGACATTCACCACTCATCGTAAGACATTCACCACTCATCGTAAGGTATTCACCACTCATCGTAAGACATTCACCACTCATCGTAAGACATTCCCCACTCATCGTAAGACATTCACCACTCATCGTAAGACATTCACCACTCATCGTAAGGCATTCACCACTCATCGTAAGACATTCACCACTCATCGTAAGGCATTCACCACTCATCGTAAGGTATTCACCACTCATCGTAAGACATTCACCACTCATCGTAAGACATTCACCACTCATCGTAAGACATTCACCACTCATCGTAAGACATTCACCACTCATCGTAAGGTATTCACCACTCATCGTAAGACATTCACCACTCATCGTAAGACATTCACCACTCATCGTAAGACATTCACCACTCATCGTAAGGCATTCACCACTCATCGTAAGACATTCACCACTCATCGTAAGGCATTCACCACTCATCGTAAGGTATTCACCACTCATCGTAAGACATTCACCACTCATCGTAAGACATTCACCACTCATCGTAAGACATTCACCGCTCATCGTAAGACATTCACCACTCATCGTAAGGTATTCACCACTCATCGTAAGACATTCACCACTCATCGTAAGACATTCACCACTCATCGTAAGACATTCACCACTCATCGTAAGACATTCACCACTCATCGTAAGACATTCACCACTCATCGTAAGACATTCACCACTCATCGTAAGACATTCACCACTCATCGTAAGACATTCACCACTCATCGTAAGACATTCGCCACTCATCGTAAGACATTCACCACTCATCGTAAGGTATTCACCACTCATCGTAAGACATTCACCGCTCATCGTAAGACATTCACCACTCATCGTAAGACATTCACCACTCATCGTAAGACATTCACCGCTCATCGTAAGGTATTCACCACTCATCGTAAGACATTCACCACTCATCGTAAGACATTCACCACTCATCGTAAGACATTCGCCACTCATCGTAAGACATTCACCCCTCATCGTAAGGTATTCACCACTCATCGTAAGACATTCACCGCTCATCGTAAGACATTCACCACTCATCGTAAGACATTCACCACTCATCGTAAGACATTCACCGCTCATCGTAAGGTATTCACCACTCATCGTAAGACATACACCGCTCATCGTAAGACATTCACCACTCATCGTAAGACATTCACCACTCATCGTAAGGTATTCACCACTCATCGTAAGACATTCACCACTTATCGTAAGACATTCGCCACTCATCGTAAGGTATTCACCACTCATCGTAAGACATTCACTACTCATTGTAAGACATTCACCACTCATCGTAAGGTATTCACCACTCATCGTAAGACATTCACTACTCATTGTAAGACATTCACCACTCATCGTAAGACATTCGCCACTCATCGTAAGACATTCACCGCTCATCGTAAGGCATTCACCACTCATCGTAAGACATTCACCACTTATCGTAAGACATTCATCGCTCATTGTAAGACATTCACCACTCATCGTAAGACATTCGCCACTCATCGTAAGACATTCACCACTCATCGTAAGACATTCACCGCTCATCGTAAGACATTCACCGCTCATCGTAAGACATTCACCACTCATCGTAAGACATTCACCACTCATCGTAAGACATTCACCGCTCATCGTAAGGCATTCACCACTTATCGTAAGACATTCACCACTCATCGTAAGACATTCACCACTCATCGTAAGACATTCACCACTCATCGTAAGACATTCACCACTCATCGTAAGACATTCACCACTCATCGTAAGACATTCACCACTCATCGTAAGACATTCACCGCTCATCGTAAGACATTCACCACTCATCGTAAGACATTCACCACTCATTGTAAGACATTCACCGCTCATCGTAAGACATTCACCACTCATCGTAAGACATTCACCACTCATTGTAAGACATTCACCGCTCATCGTAAGGCATTCACCACTCATCGTAAGACATTCACCACTTATCGTAAGACATTCACCACTCATCGTAAGACATTCACCACTCATCGTAAGACATTCACCACTCATCGTAAGACATTCACCGCTCATCGTAAGGCATTCACCACTCATCGTAAGACATTCACCACTTATCGTAAGACATTCATCGCTCATCGTAAGACATTCATCGCTCATCGTAAGACATTCGCCACTCATCGTAAGACATTCACCACTCATCGTAAGACATTCACCACTCATCGTAAGACATTCACCGCTCATCGTAAGGTATTCACCACTCATCGTAAGACATTCATCGCTCATCGTAAGACATTCGCCACTCATCGTAAGACATTCACCACTCATCGTAAGGTATTCACCACTCATCGTAAGGTATTCACCACTCATCGTAAGACATTCACCACTCATTGTAAGACATTCACCACTCATCGTAAGGTATCCACCACTCATGGTAAGACATTCGCCACTCATCGTACGACATTCACCACTCATCGTAAGACATTCGCCACTCATCGTAAGACATTCACCACTCATCGTAAGACATTCACCACTCATCGTAAGGTATTCATCACTCATCGTAAGACATTCACCACTCATCGTAAGACATTCACCACTCATCGTAAGGTATTCACCACTCATCGTAAGACATTCACCACTCATCGTAAGACATTCACCACTCATCGTAAGGTATTCACCACTCATCGTAAGACATTCACCACTCATCGTAAGACATTCACCACTCATCGTAAGGTATTCACCACTCATCGTAAGACATTCACCACTCATCGTAAGACATTCACCGCTCATCGTAAGACATTCACCACTCATCGTAAGGTATTCACCACTCATCGTAAGACATTCACTACTCATTGTAAGACATTCACCACTCATCGTAAGGTATTCACCACTCATCGTAAGACATTCGCCACTCATCGTACGACATTCACCACTCATCGTAAGGTATTCACCACTCATCGTAAGGCATTCACCACTCATTGTAAGACATTCACCACTCATCGTAAGGTATTCACCACTCATCGTAAGACATTCACCACTCATCGTAAGACATTCACCACGCATCGTAAGGTATTCACCACTCATCGTAAGACATTCACCACTCATCGTAAGACATTCACCACTCATCGTAAGACATTCACTACTCATCGTAAGACATTCATCACTCATCGTACGACATTCGCCACTCATCGTAAGGTATTCACCACTCATCGTAAGACATTCACTACTCATCGTAAGACATTCACCACTCATCGTAAGACATTCACCACTCATCGTAAGGCATTCACCACTCATCGTAAGACATTCACCACTCATCGTAAGACATTCACCACTCATCGTAAGACATTCACCACTCATCGTAAGACATTCACCACTCATCGTAAGACATTCGCCACTCATCGTAAGACATTCACCACTCATCGTAAGGTATTCACCACTCATCGTAAGACATTCACCACTCATCATAAGACATTCACCACTCATCGTAAGACATTCACCACTCATCGTAAGACATTCGCCACTCATCGTAAGACATTCACCACTCATCGTAAGGTATTCACCACTCATCGTAAGACATTCACCACTCATCATAAGACATTCACCACTCATCCTAAGACATTCACCACTCATCATAAGACATTCACCACTCATCGTCAGGTATTCACCACTCATCGTAAGGTATTCACCACTCATCGTAAGACATTCACCACTCATCGTAAGACATTCACCACTCATCGTAAGACATTCACCACTCATCGTAAGACATTCACCACTCATCGTAAGGTATTCACCACTCATCGTAAGGTATTCACCACTCATCGTAAGACATTCACCACTCATCGTAAGGTATTCACCACTCATCGTAAGACATTCACCACTCATCGTAAGACATTCACCACTCATCGTAAGGTATTCACCACTCATCGTAAGACATTCACCACTCATCGTAAGGTATTCACCACTCATCGTAAGACATTCATCACTCATCGTAAGACATTCACCACTCATCGTAAGGTATTCACCACTCATCGTAAGACATTCACCACTCATCCTAAGACATTCACCACTCATCATAAGACATTCACCACTCATCGTAAGGTATTCACCACTCATCGTAAGGTATTCACCACTCATCGTAAGACATTCACCACTCATCGTAAGACATTCACCACTCATCGTAAGGTATTCACCACTCATCGTAAGACATTCACCACTCATCGTAAGGTATTCACCACTCATCGTAAGACATTCACCACTCATCGTAAGACATTCACCACTCATCGTAAGGTATTCACCACTCATCGTAAGACATTCACCACTCATCCTAAGACATTCACCACTCATCATAAGACATTCACCACTCATCGTAAGGTATTCACCACTCATCGTAAGGTATTCACCACTCATCGTAAGGTATTCACCACTCATCGTAAGACATTCGCCACTCATCGTAAGACATTCACCACTCATCGTAAGACATTCACCACTCATCGTAAGACATTCACTACTCATCGTAAGACATTCATCACTCATCGTACGACATTCGCCACTCATCGTAAGGTATTCACCACTCATCGTAAGACATTCACCACTCATCGTAAGACATTCACTACTCATCGTAAGACATTCACCACTCATCGTAAGACATTCACCACTCATCGTAAGGCATTCACCACTCATCGTAAGACATTCACCACTCATCGTAAGACATTCACCACTCATCGTAAGACATTCACCACTCATCGTAAGGTATTCACCACTCATCGTAAGACATTCACCACTCATCGTAAGACATTCACCACTCATCGTAAGACATTCACCACTCATCGTAAGGTATTCACCACTCATCGTAAGACATTCACCACTCATCGTAAGACATTCACTACTCATCGTAAGACATTCGCCACTCATCGTAAGACATTCACCACTCATCGTAAGGTATTCACCACTCATCGTAAGACATTCACCACTCATCATAAGACATTCACCACTCATCGTAAGACATTCACCACTCATCGTAAGACATTCGCCACTCATCGTAAGACATTCACCACTCATCGTAAGGTATTCACCACTCATCGTAAGACATTCACCACTCATCATAAGACATTCACCACTCATCCTAAGACATTCACCACTCATCATAAGACATTCACCACTCATCGTAAGGTATTCACCACTCATCGTAAGGTATTCACCACTCATCGTAAGACATTCACCACTCATCGTAAGACATTCACCACTCATCGTAAGACATTCACCACTCATCGTAAGACATTCACCACTCATCGTAAGGTATTCACCACTCATCGTAAGGTATTCACCACTCATCGTAAGACATTCACCACTCATCGTAAGACATTCACCACTCATCGTAAGGTATTTACCACTCATCGTAAGACATTCACCACTCATCGTAAGGTATTCACCACTCATCGTAAGGTATTCACCACTCATCGTAAGACATTCACCACTCATCGTAAGACATTCACCACTCATCGTAAGGTATTTACCACTCATCATAAGACATTCACCACTCATCGTAAGACATTCACCACTCATCGTAAGACATTCGCCACTCATCGTAAGACATTCACCACTCATCGTAAGGTATTCACCACTCATCGTAAGACATTCACCACTCATCATAAGACATTCACCACTCATCCTAAGACATTCACCACTCATCATAAGACATTCACCACTCATCGTAAGGTATTCACCACTCATCGTAAGGTATTCACCACTCATCGTAAGACATTCACCACTCATCGTAAGACATTCACCACTCATCGTAAGACATTCACCACTCATCGTAAGACATTCACCACTCATCGTAAGGTATTCACCACTCATCGTAAGGTATTCACCACTCATCGTAAGACATTCACCACTCATCGTAAGACATTCACCACTCATCGTAAGACATTCGCCACTCATCGTAAGACATTCACCACTCATCGTAAGGTATTCACCACTCATCGTAAGGTATTCACCACTCATCGTAAGACATTCACCACTCATCGTAAGACATTCACCACTCATCGTAAGGTATTTACCACTCATCGTAAGACATTCACCACTCATCGTAAGGTATTCACCACTCATCGTAAGACATTCACCACTCATCGTAAGACATTCACCACTCATCGTAAGGTATTCACCACTCATCGTAAGACATTCACCACTCATCCTAAGACATTCACCACTCATCGTAAGACATTCACCACTCATCGTAAGACATTCACCACTCATCGTAAGGTATTCACCACTCATCGTAAGACATTCACCACTCATCGTAAGACATTCACCACTCATCGTAAGGTATTCACCACTCATCGTAAGACATTCACCACTCATCGTAAGGTATTCACCACTCATCGTAAGACATTCACCACTCATCCTAAGACATTCACCACTCATCCTAAGACATTCACCACTCATCGTAAGGTATTCACCACTCATCGTAAGGTATTCACCACTCATCGTAAGACATTCACCACTCATCGTAAGACATTCACCACTCATCGTAAGACATTCACCACTCATCGTAAGGTATTCACCACTCATCGTAAGGTATTCACCACTCATCGTAAGACATTCACCACTCATCGTAAGACATTCACCACTCATCGTACGGCATTCATTGCTGATAGTGAAACATGTTTCTGTTGAATGATGGTGACCTTCTGTCCCAGGGTTTGCCGGGTCACCCCGGCCTTGAGGGGAGCCCGGGGACGAGCGGCATGGCTGGACTGCCCGGGGTGTCCGGAGAGCCCGGCCTGGCCGGTCCGCGCGGCGAGAAGGTGAGTCCCCCCCACCACCCCGTGCTATAGGCCACTCACAACAGAACACAACCATGAAGCATCAAACTATCTGTAGCTTCAGTTGTTACGTTAGCTAATTGTTACATTAGCTAGTTTTTGCGATAGCCTGTCGCAACGTTAGGCAGTGTTTACGTTAGCCATTCGTTACGTTAACCAGTTGGTACGTTACACAGTCGCTACATTAGTCAGTTGTTACGTTAGCCAGTCGTTACGGTAGGTAGTCGTTACGTTAGTCAGTTGGTACGTTAGCCAGTCGTTACGTTAGTCAGTTGTTACGTTAGTCAGTTGTTACGTTAGTCAGTTGGTACGTTAGTCAGCTGTTACGTTACACAGTCGTTACTTTAGACAGTCGTTACGTTAGTCAGTTGTTACGTTAGCCAGTCGTTACGTTAGCCAGTCGTTACGTTAGTCAGTTGTTACGTTAGTCAGTCGTTACGTTAGTCAGTCGTTACGTTAGTCAGTCGTTACGTTAGACAGTCGTTACGATAGCCAGTCGTTACGTTAGTCAGTTGTTACGTTAGACAGTCGTTACCTTAGCCAGTCGTTACGTTACGGAGTTGTTATTTTAGCCAGTCGTTACGTTAGGGAGTTTTTACGTTAGCGAGTCGTTACATTAGCCAGTCGTTACGTTACACAGTCGTACTGTTAAAGAGTGTTTACGTTAGCCAGTTGTTGCGTTAGTCAGTCGTTACGTTAGCCAGTCGTTACGTTAGGGAGTCTCATGTAAGCCAGTCGTTACGTTAATCAATTGTTACGTTATTCAGTCGTTACGTTAGCCAGTCGTTATGTTAAGCAGTTATTGCGTTAGACAGTCGTATCGTTAGTCAGTCGTTACGGGAGTTTTTACGGGAGTTTTTACGTTAGCCAGTTGTTACGTTAACGTTGTTATGTTAGCCAGTCGTTACGTTAGCCAGTTTTTATGTTAGCCAGGTTAGCCAGTTATTACGTTAGCCAGGTTAGCCAGATATTACGTTAGCCATTTGCTACGTTAGGCGGTTGTTACGGTAGCTAGTTGTTTACCCTGACTGATAGTTGTGAGATTGGTCCCTGGTCAGGGTGAACCCGGCACGCCAGGGGTCGGGATGCCCGGACTGCAGGGTTCCAGCGGACCCGTGGGCCCCCCAGGCCCCCCGGGCAGAACCATGGGCTCCAGCGGCACGGATATCACAGGACCACCCGGAGAGCCGGTCAGTACAGTCCCCTGTCCTTGTATTAAACCCGGTCAGTACAGTCCCCTGTCCTTGTATTAAACCCGGTCAGTACAGTCCCCTGTCCTTGTATTAAACCCGGTCAGTACAGTCCCCTGTCCTTGTATTAAACCCGGTCAGTACAGACCCCTGACCTTGTATTAAACCCGGTGAGTACAGTCCCCTGTTCTTGTATTAAACCCGGTCAGTACAATCCACTGTCCTTGTATTAATCCCGGTCAGTACAGTCCCCTGTCCTTGTATTAAACCCGGCCAGTACAGTCCCCTGTCCTTGTATTAAACCCGGTCAGAACAGTCCCCTGTCCTTGTATTAAACCCGGTCAGAAAAGTCCCCTGTCCTTGTATTAAACCCGGTCAGAACAGTCCCCTGTCCTTGTATTAAACCCGGTCAGTACAGTCCCCTGTCCTTGTATTAAACCCGGTCAGTACAGTCCCCTGTCCTTGTATTAAACCCGGTGAGTACAGTCCCATGTCCTTGTATTAAACCCGGTCAGAATAGTCCCCTGTCCTTGTATTAAACTCGGTCAGTACAGTCCCCTCTCCTTGTATTAAACCCGGTCAGTACAGTCCCCTGTCCTTGTATTAAACCCGGTCAGTACAGTCCCGCGTCCTTGTATTTAACCCGGTCAGTAAGTCCCCTGTCCTTGTATTAAACCCGGTCAGTACAGTCCCCTGTCCTTGTATTAAACCCGGCCAGTACAATCCCCTGTCCTTGTATTAAACCTGGTCAGTACAGTCCCCTGTCCTTGTATTCAACCCGGTCAGTACAGTCCCCTGTCCTTGTATTAAATCCGGTCAGAACAGTCCCCTGTCCTTGTATTAAACCCGGTCAGTACAGTCCCCTGTCCTTGTATTAAATCCGGTCAGTACACTCCCGTGTCGTTGTATTAAACCCGGTCAGTACAGTCCCCTGTCCTTGTATTAAACCCGGTCAGTACAGTCCCCTGTCCTTGTATTAAATCCGGTCAGTACAGTCCCGTGTCGTTGTATTAAACCCGGTCAGTACAGTGCCCTGTCCTTGTATTAAATCCGGTGAGTACAGTCCCCTGTCCTTGTATTAAACCCGGTCAGTGCAGTCCCCTGTCCTTGTATCAAACCCGGTCAGTACATTCCCCTGTCCTTGTATTAAACCCGGTCAGTACAGTCCCCTGTCCTTGCATCAAACCCGGTAAGTACAGTCCCCTGTCCTTGTATTAAACCCGGTCAGTACAGTCCCCTGTTCTTGTATTAAACCCGGTCAGTACAGTCCCCTGTCCTTGTATTAAATCCGGTGAGTACAGTCCCCTGTCCTTGTATTAAACCCGGTGAGTACAGTCCCCTGTCCTTGTATCAAACCCGGTCAGTACATTCCCCTGTCCTTGTATTAAACCCGGTCAGTACAGTCCCCTGTCCTTGTATCAAACCCGGTAAGTACAGTCCCCTGTCCTTGTATTAAACCCGGTCAGTACAGTCCCCTGTCCTTGTATTAAATCCGGTGAGTACAGTCTTCTGTCCTTGTATCAAACCCGGTCAGAACACTCCCCTGTCCTTGTATTAAACCCGGTCAGTACAGTCCCCTGTCCTTGTATCATACCCGGCAAGTACAGTCCCCTGTCCTTGTACTAACCCGGTCAGTACAGTCCCCTGTCCTTGTATTAAAGCCGGTCAGAACAGTCCCCTGTCCTTGTATTAAACCCGGTCAGTACAGTCCCCTGTCCTTGTATTAAACCCGGTCAGAACAGTCCCCTGTCCTTGTATTAAACCCGGTCAGTACAGTCCCCTGTCCTTGTATTAAACCCGGCCAGTACAGTCCCCTGACCTTGTATCAAACCCGGTCAGTACAGTTCCCTGTCCTTGTATCAAACCCGGTAAATACAGTCCCCTGTCCTTTTATTAAACCCGGTCAGTACAGTCCCCTGTTCTTGTATTAAACCCGGTCAGTACAGTCCTCTGTCCTTGTTTTCAACCCGGTCAGTACAGTCCCCTGTCCTTGTATTAAACCCGGTCAGAACAGTCCCCTGTCCTTGTATTAAACTCGCTCAGAACAGTCCCCTGTCCTTGTATTAAACCCGGTCAGTACAGTTCCCTGTCCTTGTATTAAACCCGGTCAGTACAGTCCTCTGTCCTTGTTTTCAACCCGGTCAGTAAAGTCCCCTGTCCTTGTATTAAACCCGGTCAGAACAGTCCCCTGTCCTTGTATTAAACTCGGTCAGAACAGTCCCCTGTCCTTGTATTAAACCCGGTCAGTACAGTTCCCTGTCCTTGTATTAAACCCGGTCAGAAT
This sequence comes from Arenicola marina, assembly GCA_964019135.1. Lineage (NCBI taxonomy): Eukaryota > Metazoa > Annelida > Polychaeta > Arenicolidae > Arenicola > Arenicola marina. Next base: position 8,262,099 of record OZ025265.1, read on the forward strand.
AGTCCCCTGTCCTTGTATTAAACCCGGTCAGTAGAGTCCCCTGTCCTTGTATTAAACCCGGTCAGTACAGTCCCCTGTCCTTGTATTAAACCCGGTCAGTACAGTCGCGTGTCCTTGTATTAAACCCGGTCAGTAAGTCCCCTGTCTTTGTATTAAACCCGGTCAGTACAGCCCCTGTCCTTGTATTAAACCCGGTCAGTACAGTCCCCTGTCCTTGTATTAAACCCGGTCAGTACAGACCCCTGACCTTGTATTAAACCCGGTCAGTACAGTCCCCTGTCCTTGTATTAAACCCGGTCAGTACAGTTCCCTGTCCTTGTATTAAACCCGGTCAGTACAGTCCCCTGTCCTTGTATCAAACCCGGTCAGTACAGTTCCCTGTCCTTGTATCAAACCCGGTAAATACAGTCCCCTGTCCTTTTATTAAACCCGGTCATTACAGTCCCCTGTCCTTGTATCAAACCCGGTCAGTACAGTCCTCTGTCCTTGTTTTCAACCCGGTCAGTACAGTCCCCTGTCCTTGTATTAAACCCGGTCAGAACAGTCCCCTGTCCTTGTATTAAACTCGGTCAGAACAGTCCCCTGTCCTTGTATTAAACCCGGTCAGTAGAGTTCACTGTCCTTGTATTAAACCCGGTCAGAATAGTCCCCTGCCCTTGTATTAAACCCGGTCAGTACAGTCCCCTGTCCTTGTATTAAACCCGGTCAGTACAGTCCCCTGTTTTTTGTATTAAACCCGGTCAGTACAATCCCGTGTCCTTGTATTAAACCCGGTCAGTAAGTCCCCCGTCTTTGTATTAAACCCGGTCAGTATAGTCCCCTGTCCTTGTATTAAACCCGGTCAGTACAGTCCCCTGTCCTTGTATTAAACCCGGTCAGTACAGACCCCTGACCTTGTATTAAACCCGGTCAGTACAGTCCCCTGTCCTTGTATTAAACCCGGTCAGTACAGTTCCCTGTCCTTGTATTAAACCCGGTCAGTACAGTCCCCTGTCCTTGTATTAAACCCGGTCAGTACAGTCCCCTGTCCTTGTATTAAACCCGGTCAGTACAGTCCCCTGTCCTTGTATCAAACCCGGCCAGTACAATCCCCTGTCCTTGTATTAAACCCGGTCAGTACAGTCCCCTGACCTTGTATTAAACCCGGTCAGAACAGTCCCCTGTCCTTGTATTAAATCCGGTCAGTACAGTCCCGTGTCCTTGTATTAAACCCGGTCAGTACAGTCCCCTGTCCTTGTATTAAACCCGGCCAGTACAGTCCCCTGTCCTTGTATTAAACCCGGTCAGTACAGTCCCGTGTCCTTGTATTAAACCCGGTCAGAACAGTCGCCTGTACTTGTATTAAACCCGGTCAGTACAGTCCCCTGTCCTTGTATTAAACCCGGTCAGTACAGTCCCGTGTCCTTGTATTAAACCCGGTCAGTACAGTCCCCTGTCCTTGTATTAAACCCGGCCAGTACAATCCCCTGTCCTTGTATTAAACTCGGTCAGTACAGTCCCCTGTCCTTGTATTAAACCCGGTCAGAACAGTCCCCTGTCCTTGTATTAAACCCGGTCAGTCAGTCCCGTGTCCTTGTATTAAACCCGGTCAGAACAGTCCCCTGACCTTGTATTAAACCCGGTCAGTACAGTCCCCTGTCCTTGTATTAAACCCGGTCAGTACAGTCCCGTGTCCTTGTATTAAACCCGGTCAGTACAGTCCCCTGTCCTTGTATTAAACCCGGTCAGTACAGTCCCCTGTCCTTGTATTAAATCCGGTGAGTACAGTCCACTGTCCTTGTATTAAACCCGGTCAGTACAGTCCCCTGTCCTTGTATCAAACCCGGTCAGTACATTCCCCTGTCCTTGTATTAAACCCGGTCAGTACAGTCCCCTGTCCTTGTATCAAACCCGGTCAGTACATTCCCCTGTCCTTGTATTAAACCCGGTCAGTACAGTCCCCTGTCCTTGTATTAAATCCGGTGAGTACAGTCTTCTGTCCTTGTATTAAACCCGGTCAGAACACACCCCTGTCCTTGTATTAAACCCGGTCAGTACAGTCCCCTGTCCTTGTATTAAACCCGGTCAGTACATTCCCCTGTCTTTGTATTAAACCCGGTCAGTACAGTCCCCTGTCCTTGTATCAAACCCGGTCAGTACAGTCCACTGTCCTTGTATTAAACCCGGTCAGTACAGTCCCCTGTCCTTGTATTAAACCCGATCAGTACAGTCCCCTGTCCTTGTATTAAACCCGATCAGTACAGTCCCCTGTCCTTGTATCAAACCCGGTAAGTACAGTCCCCTGTCCTTGTATTAAACCCGGTCAGTACAGTCCCCTGTCCTTGTATTAAAGCCGGTCAGAACAGTCCCCTGTCCTTGTATTAAACCCGGTCAGTACAGTCCCCTGTCCTTGTATCGAACCCGGTCAATACATTCCCCTGTCCTTGTATTAAACCCGGTCAGTACAGTCCCCTGTCCTTGTATCAAACCCGGTAAGTACAGTCCCCTGTCCTTGTATTAAACCCGGTCAGTACAGTCCCCTGTCCTTGTATTAAATCCGGTCAGAACAGTCCCCTGTCCTTGTATTAAACCCGATCAGTACAGTCCCCTGTCCTTGTATTAAACCCGATCAGTACAGTCCCCTGTCCTTGTATCAAACCCGGTAAGTACAGTCCCCTGTCCTTGTATTAAACCCGGTCAGTACAGTCCCCTGTCCTTGTATTAAAGCCGGTCAGAACAGTCCCCTGTCCTTGTATTAAACCCGGTCAGTACAGTCCCCTGTCCTTGTATTAAACCCGGTCAGTACAGTCCCCTGTCCTTGTATTAAACCCGGTCAGTACAGTCCCCTGTCCTTGTATTAAATCCGGTGAGTACAGTCCCCTGTCCTTGTATTAAACCCGGTCAGTACAGTCCCCTGTCCTTGTATCAAACCCGGTCAGTACATTCCCCTGTCCTTGTATTAAACCCGGTCAGTACAGTCCCCTGTCCTTGTATCAAACCCGGTAAGTACAGTCCCCTGTCCTTGTATTAAACCCGGTCAGTACAGTCCCCTATCCTTGTATTAAATCCGGTGAGTACAGTCTTCTGTCCTTGTATTAAACCCGGTCAGAACACTCCCCTGTCCTTGTATTAAACCCGATCAGTACAGTCCCCTGTCCTTGTATTAAACCCGATCAGTACAGTCCCCTGTCCTTGTATCAAACCCGGTAAGTACAGTCCCCTGTCCTTGTATTAAACCCGGTCAGTACAGTCCCCTGTCCTTGTATTAAAGCCGGTCAGAACAGTCCCCTGTCCTTGTATTAAACCCGGTCAGTACAGTCCCCTGTCCTTGTATTAAACCCGGTCAGTACAGTCCCCTGTCCTTGTATTAAACCCGGCCAGTACAGTCCCCCGATCTTGTATCAAACCCGGTCAGTACAGTTCCCTGTCCTTGTATCAAACCCGGTAAATACAGTCCCCTGTCCTTTTATTAAACCCGGTCAGTACAGTCCCGTGTCCTTGTATTAAACCCGGTCAGTACAGTCCTCTGTCCTTGTATTCAACCCTTTCAGTACAGTTCCCTGTCCTTGTATTAAACCCGGTCAGTACATTCCCCTGTCCTTGTATTAAACCCGGTCAGTACAGTCCCCTGTCCTTGTATCAAACCCGGTCAGTACAGTCCACTGTCCTTGTATTAAACCCGGTCAGTACAGTCCCCTGTCCTTGTATTAAACCCGATCAGTACAGTCCCCTGTCCTTGTATTAAACCCGATCAGTACAGTCCCCTGTCCTTGTATCAAACCCGGTAAGTACAGTCCCCTGTCCTTGTATTAAACCCGGTCAGTACAGTCCCCTGTCCTTGTATTAAAGCCGGTCAGAACAGTCCCCTGTCCTTGTATTAAACCCGGTCAGTACAGTCCCCTGTCCTTGTATCGAACCCGGTCAATACATTCCCCTGTCCTTGTATTAAACCCGGTCAGTACAGTCCCCTGTCCTTGTATCAAACCCGGTAAGTACAGTCCCCTGTCCTTGTATTAAACCCGGTCAGTACAGTCCCCTGTCCTTGTATTAAATCCGGTCAGAACAGTCCCCTGTCCTTGTATTAAACCCGATCAGTACAGTCCCCTGTCCTTGTATTAAACCCGATCAGTACAGTCCCCTGTCCTTGTATCAAACCCGGTAAGTACAGTCCCCTGTCCTTGTATTAAACCCGGTCAGTACAGTTCCCTGTCCTTGTACTAAATCCGGTGAGTACAGTCCCCTGTCCTTGTATTGAACCCGGTCAGAACAGTCCTGTGTCCTTGTATTAAACCCGGTCAGTACAGTCCCCTGTCCTTGTATTAAACCCGGTCAGAACAGTCCCCTGTCCTTGTATTAAACCCGGTCAGTACAGTCCCCTGTCCTTGTATTAAACCCGGTCGGTACAGTCCCCTGTCCTTGTATTAAACCCCGTCAGAACAGTCCCCTGTCCTTGTATTAAACCCGGTCAGTACAGTCCACTGTCCTTGTATTAAACCCGGTCAGTACAGTTCCCTGTCCTTGTATTAAATCCGGTGAGTACAGTCCCCTGTCCTTGTATTAAACCCGGTCAGAACAGTCCCCTGTCCTTGCATTAAACCCGGTCAGTACAGTCCACTGTCCTTGTATTAAACCCGGTCAGTACAGTTTCCTGTCCTTGTATTAAATCCGGTGAGTACAGTCTTCTGTCCTTGTATCAAACCCGGTCAGAACAGTCCCCTGTCCTTGTATTAAACCCGGTCAGTACAGTCCCCTGTCCTTGTATTAAACCCGGTCAGTACAGTCCCCTGTCCTTGTATTAAACCCGGTCAGTAAGTCATCTGTCCTTGTATTAAACCCGGTCAGTACAGTCCCCTGTCCTTGTATTAAACGCGGCCAGTACTGTCCCCTGTCCTTGTATTAAACCCGGTCAATACAGTCTCTTGTCCTTGTATAAAACCCGGTCAGTAGAGTCCCCTGTCCTTGTATTAAACCCGGTCAGAACAGTCCTCTGCCCTTGTATTAAACCCGGTCAGTACATTCCCCTGTCCTTGTATTAAACCCGGTCAGTACAGTCCCCTGTCCTTGTATTAAACCCGGTCAGTACAGTTCCCTGTCTTTGTATTAAATCCGGTGAGTACAGTCCCCTGTCCTTGTATTAAACCCGGTCAGTACAGTGCCCTGTCCCTGTATCAAACCCGGTCAGAACAGTCCCCTGTCCTTGTATTAAACCCGGTCAGTACAGTCCCCTGACCTTGTATTAAACCTGGTCAGTACAGTCCCCTGTCCTTGTATTAAACCCAGTCAATACAGTCCCCTGTCCCTGTATTAAACCCGGTCAGTACAGTCCCATGTCCTTGTATTAAACCCGGTCAGTACAGTCCCCTGCCCTTGTATTAAACCCGGTCAGAACAGTCCCCTGTCATTGTATTATACCCGGTCAGTACAGTTCCCTGTCCTTGTATTAAATCCGGTGAGTACAGTCCCCTGTCCTTGTATTAAACCCGGTCAGAACAGTCCCCTGTCCTTGTATTAAACCTGGTCAGTACAGTCCCCTGTCCTTGTATTAAATCCGGTGAGTATAGCCCCTGTCCTTGTGTTGAACCCGGTCAGAACAGTCCTGTGTCCTTGTATTAAACCCGGTCAGTACAGTCCCCTGTCCTTGTATTAAACCCGGTCAGAACAGTCCCCTGTCCTTGTATTAAACCCGGTCAGTACAGTTCCCTGTCCTTGTATTAAATCCGGTGAGTACAGTCCCCTGTCCTTGTATTAAACCCGGTCAGTACAGTCCCCTGTCCTTGTATTAAACCCGGTCGGTACAGTCCTTTGTCCTTGTATTAAACCCGGTCAGAACAGTCCCCTGTCCTTGTATTAAACCCGGTCAGTACAGTCCACTGTCCTTGTATTAAACCCGGTCAGTACAGTCCCCTGTTCTTGTATTAAACCCGGTCAGTACAGTCCCCTGTCCTTGTATTAAACCCGGTTAGAACAGTCCCCTGTCCTTGTATTAAACCCGGTCAGTACAGTCCCCTGTCCTTGTATTAAACCCGGTTAGAACAGTCCCCTGTCCTTGTATTAAACCCGGTCAGTACAGTCCCTTGTCCTTGTATTAAACCCGGTCAGTACAGTCCCCTGTCCTTGTATTAAACCCGGTTAGAACAGTCCCCTGTCCTTGTATTAAACCCGGTTAGAACAGTCCCCTCTCCTTGTAGTAAACCCGGTCAGTACAGTCCCCTGTTCTTGTATTAAACCCGGTCAGTACAGTCCACTGTCCTTGTATTAAACCCGGTCAGTACAGTCCCCTGTCCTTGTATTAAACCCGGTCAGTACAGTCCCCTGTCCTTGTATTAAACCCGGTCAGTACAGTCCCCTGTCCTTGTTCTAAACCCGGTCAGAACAGTCCCCTGTCCTTGTATTAAACCCGGTCAGTACATTCCCCTGTCCTTGTATCAAACCCGGTAAGTACAGTCCCCTGTCCTTGTATCAAACCCGGTCAGTACAATCCCCTGTCCTTGTATTAAACCCGGCCAGAACAGTCCCCTGACCTTGTATTAAACCCGGTCAGTACAGTTCCCTGTCCTTGTATTAAACCCGGTCAGTACAGTCCCTTGTCCTTGTATTAAACCCGGTCAGTACAGTCCCCTGTCCTTGTATTAAATCCGGTCAGTACAGTCCCCTGTCCTTGTATTAAAGCCGGTCAGAACAGTCCCCTGTCCTTGTATTAAACCCGGTCAGTACAGTCCCCTGTCCTTGTATTAAACCCGGTCAGTACAGTCCCCTGTCCTTGTATTAAACCCGGTCAGTACAGTCCCCTGTCCTTGTATTAAATCCGGTGAGTACAGTCCCCTGTCCTTGTATTAAACCCGGTCAGTACAGTCCCCTGTCCTTGTATCAAACCCGGTCAGTACATTCCCCTGTCCTTGTATTAAACCCGGTCAGTACAGTCCCCTGTCCTTGTATCAAACCCGGTAAGTACAGTCCCCTGTCCTTGTATTAAACCCGGTCAGTACAGTCCCCTATCCTTGTATTAAATCCGGTGAGTACAGTCTTCTGTCCTTGTATTAAACCCGGTCAGAACACTCCCCTGTCCTTGTATTAAACCCGATCAGTACAGTCCCCTGTCCTTGTATTAAACCCGATCAGTACAGTCCCCTGTCCTTGTATCAAACCCGGTAAGTACAGTCCCCTGTCCTTGTATTAAACCCGGTCAGTACAGTCCCCTGTCCTTGTATTAAAGCCGGTCAGAACAGTCCCCTGTCCTTGTATTAAACCCGGTCAGTACAGTCCCCTGTCCTTGTATTAAACCCGGTCAGTACAGTCCCCTGTCCTTGTATTAAACCCGGCCAGTACAGTCCCCCGATCTTGTATCAAACCCGGTCAGTACAGTTCCCTGTCCTTGTATCAAACCCGGTAAATACAGTCCCCTGTCCTTTTATTAAACCCGGTCAGTACAGTCCCGTGTCCTTGTATTAAACCCGGTCAGTACAGTCCTCTGTCCTTGTATTCAACCCTTTCAGTACAGTTCCCTGTCCTTGTATTAAACCCGGTCAGTACATTCCCCTGTCCTTGTATTAAACCCGGTCAGTACAGTCCCCTGTCCTTGTATCAAACCCGGTCAGTACAGTCCACTGTCCTTGTATTAAACCCGGTCAGTACAGTCCCCTGTCCTTGTATTAAACCCGATCAGTACAGTCCCCTGTCCTTGTATTAAACCCGATCAGTACAGTCCCCTGTCCTTGTATCAAACCCGGTAAGTACAGTCCCCTGTCCTTGTATTAAACCCGGTCAGTACAGTCCCCTGTCCTTGTATTAAAGCCGGTCAGAACAGTCCCCTGTCCTTGTATTAAACCCGGTCAGTACAGTCCCCTGTCCTTGTATCGAACCCGGTCAATACATTCCCCTGTCCTTGTATTAAACCCGGTCAGTACAGTCCCCTGTCCTTGTATCAAACCCGGTAAGTACAGTCCCCTGTCCTTGTATTAAACCCGGTCAGTACAGTCCCCTGTCCTTGTATTAAATCCGGTCAGAACAGTCCCCTGTCCTTGTATTAAACCCGATCAGTACAGTCCCCTGTCCTTGTATTAAACCCGATCAGTACAGTCCCCTGTCCTTGTATCAAACCCGGTAAGTACAGTCCCCTGTCCTTGTATTAAACCCGGTCAGTACAGTTCCCTGTCCTTGTACTAAATCCGGTGAGTACAGTCCCCTGTCCTTGTATTGAACCCGGTCAGAACAGTCCTGTGTCCTTGTATTAAACCCGGTCAGTACAGTCCCCTGTCCTTGTATTAAACCCGGTCAGAACAGTCCCCTGTCCTTGTATTAAACCCGGTCAGTACAGTCCCCTGTCCTTGTATTAAACCCGGTCGGTACAGTCCCCTGTCCTTGTATTAAACCCCGTCAGAACAGTCCCCTGTCCTTGTATTAAACCCGGTCAGTACAGTCCACTGTCCTTGTATTAAACCCGGTCAGTACAGTTCCCTGTCCTTGTATTAAATCCGGTGAGTACAGTCCCCTGTCCTTGTATTAAACCCGGTCAGAACAGTCCCCTGTCCTTGCATTAAACCCGGTCAGTACAGTCCACTGTCCTTGTATTAAACCCGGTCAGTACAGTTTCCTGTCCTTGTATTAAATCCGGTGAGTACAGTCTTCTGTCCTTGTATCAAACCCGGTCAGAACAGTCCCCTGTCCTTGTATTAAACCCGGTCAGTACAGTCCCCTGTCCTTGTATTAAACCCGGTCAGTACAGTCCCCTGTCCTTGTATTAAACCCGGTCAGTAAGTCATCTGTCCTTGTATTAAACCCGGTCAGTACAGTCCCCTGTCCTTGTATTAAACGCGGCCAGTACTGTCCCCTGTCCTTGTATTAAACCCGGTCAATACAGTCTCTTGTCCTTGTATAAAACCCGGTCAGTAGAGTCCCCTGTCCTTGTATTAAACCCGGTCAGAACAGTCCTCTGCCCTTGTATTAAACCCGGTCAGTACATTCCCCTGTCCTTGTATTAAACCCGGTCAGTACAGTCCCCTGTCCTTGTATCAAACCCGGTAAGTACAGTCCCCTGTCCTTGTATTAAACCCGGTCAGTACAGTCCCCTATCCTTGTATTAAATCCGGTGAGTACAGTCTTCTGTCCTTGTATTAAACCCGGTCAGAACACTCCCCTGTCCTTGTATTAAACCCGATCAGTACAGTCCCCTGTCCTTGTATTAAACCCGATCAGTACAGTCCCCTGTCCTTGTATCAAACCCGGTAAGTACAGTCCCCTGTCCTTGTATTAAACCCGGTCAGTACAGTCCCCTGTCCTTGTATTAAAGCCGGTCAGAACAGTCCCCTGTCCTTGTATTAAACCCGGTCAGTACAGTCCCCTGTCCTTGTATTAAACCCGGTCAGTACAGTCCCCTGTCCTTGTATTAAACCCGGCCAGTACAGTCCCCCGATCTTGTATCAAACCCGGTCAGTACAGTTCCCTGTCCTTGTATCAAACCCGGTAAATACAGTCCCCTGTCCTTTTATTAAACCCGGTCAGTACAGTCCCGTGTCCTTGTATTAAACCCGGTCAGTACAGTCCTCTGTCCTTGTATTCAACCCTTTCAGTACAGTTCCCTGTCCTTGTATTAAACCCGGTCAGTACATTCCCCTGTCCTTGTATTAAACCCGGTCAGTACAGTCCCCTGTCCTTGTATCAAACCCGGTCAGTACAGTCCACTGTCCTTGTATTAAACCCGGTCAGTACAGTCCCCTGTCCTTGTATTAAACCCGATCAGTACAGTCCCCTGTCCTTGTATTAAACCCGATCAGTACAGTCCCCTGTCCTTGTATCAAACCCGGTAAGTACAGTCCCCTGTCCTTGTATTAAACCCGGTCAGTACAGTCCCCTGTCCTTGTATTAAAGCCGGTCAGAACAGTCCCCTGTCCTTGTATTAAACCCGGTCAGTACAGTCCCCTGTCCTTGTATCGAACCCGGTCAATACATTCCCCTGTCCTTGTATTAAACCCGGTCAGTACAGTCCCCTGTCCTTGTATCAAACCCGGTAAGTACAGTCCCCTGTCCTTGTATTAAACCCGGTCAGTACAGTCCCCTGTCCTTGTATTAAATCCGGTCAGAACAGTCCCCTGTCCTTGTATTAAACCCGATCAGTACAGTCCCCTGTCCTTGTATTAAACCCGATCAGTACAGTCCCCTGTCCTTGTATCAAACCCGGTAAGTACAGTCCCCTGTCCTTGTATTAAACCCGGTCAGTACAGTTCCCTGTCCTTGTACTAAATCCGGTGAGTACAGTCCCCTGTCCTTGTATTGAACCCGGTCAGAACAGTCCTGTGTCCTTGTATTAAACCCGGTCAGTACAGTCCCCTGTCCTTGTATTAAACCCGGTCAGAACAGTCCCCTGTCCTTGTATTAAACCCGGTCAGTACAGTCCCCTGTCCTTGTATTAAACCCGGTCGGTACAGTCCCCTGTCCTTGTATTAAACCCCGTCAGAACAGTCCCCTGTCCTTGTATTAAACCCGGTCAGTACAGTCCACTGTCCTTGTATTAAACCCGGTCAGTACAGTTCCCTGTCCTTGTATTAAATCCGGTGAGTACAGTCCCCTGTCCTTGTATTAAACCCGGTCAGAACAGTCCCCTGTCCTTGCATTAAACCCGGTCAGTACAGTCCACTGTCCTTGTATTAAACCCGGTCAGTACAGTTTCCTGTCCTTGTATTAAATCCGGTGAGTACAGTCTTCTGTCCTTGTATCAAACCCGGTCAGAACAGTCCCCTGTCCTTGTATTAAACCCGGTCAGTACAGTCCCCTGTCCTTGTATTAAACCCGGTCAGTACAGTCCCCTGTCCTTGTATTAAACCCGGTCAGTAAGTCATCTGTCCTTGTATTAAACCCGGTCAGTACAGTCCCCTGTCCTTGTATTAAACGCGGCCAGTACTGTCCCCTGTCCTTGTATTAAACCCGGTCAATACAGTCTCTTGTCCTTGTATAAAACCCGGTCAGTAGAGTCCCCTGTCCTTGTATTAAACCCGGTCAGAACAGTCCTCTGCCCTTGTATTAAACCCGGTCAGTACATTCCCCTGTCCTTGTATTAAACCCGGTCAGTACAGTCCCCTGTCCTTGTATTAAACCCGGTCAGTACAGTTCCCTGTCCTTGTATTAAATCCGGTGAGTACAGTCCCCTGTCCTTGTATTAAACCCGGTCAGTACAGTGCCCTGTCCCTGTATCAAACCCGGTCAGAACAGTCCCCTGTCCTTGTATTAAACCCGGTCAGTACAGTCCCCTGACCTTGTATTAAACCTGGTCAGTACAGTCCCCTGTCCTTGTATTAAACCCAGTCAATACAGTCCCCTGTCCCTGTATTAAACCCGGTCAGTACAGTCCCATGTCCTTGTATTAAACCCGGTCAGTACAGTCCCCTGCCCTTGTATTAAACCCGGTCAGAACAGTCCCCTGTCATTGTATTATACCCGGTCAGTACAGTTCCCTGTCCTTGTATTAAATCCGGTGAGTACAGTCCCCTGTCCTTGTATTAAACCCGGTCAGAACAGTCCCCTGTCCTTGTATTAAACCTGGTCAGTACAGTCCCCTGTCCTTGTATTAAATCCGGTGAGTATAGCCCCTGTCCTTGTGTTGAACCCGGTCAGAACAGTCCTGTGTCCTTGTATTAAACCCGGTCAGTACAGTCCCCTGTCCTTGTATTAAACCCGGTCAGAACAGTCCCCTGTCCTTGTATTAAACCCGGTCAGTACAGTTCCCTGTCCTTGTATTAAATCCGGTGAGTACAGTCCCCTGTCCTTGTATTAAACCCGGTCAGTACAGTCCCCTGTCCTTGTATTAAACCCGGTCGGTACAGTCCTCTGTCCTTGTATTAAACCCGGTCAGAACAGTCCCCTGTCCTTGTATTAAACCCGGTCAGTACAGTCCACTGTCCTTGTATTAAACCCGGTCAGTACAGTCCCCTGTTCTTGTATTAAACCCGGTCAGTACAGTCCCCTGTCCTTGTATTAAACCCGGTTAGAACAGTCCCCTGTCCTTGTATTAAACCCGGTCAGTACAGTCCCCTGTCCTTGTATTAAACCCGGTTAGAACAGTCCCCTGTCCTTGTATTAAACCCGGTCAGTACAGTCCCTTGTCCTTGTATTAAACCCGGTCAGTACAGTCCCCTGTCCTTGTATTAAACCCGGTTAGAACAGTCCCCTGTCCTTGTATTAAACCCGGTTAGAACAGTCCCCTCTCCTTGTAGTAAACCCGGTCAGTACAGTCCCCTGTTCTTGTATTAAACCCGGTCAGTACAGTCCACTGTCCTTGTATTAAACCCGGTCAGTACAGTCCCCTGTCCTTGTATTAAACCCGGTCAGTACAGTCCCCTGTCCTTGTATTAAACCCGGTCAGTACAGTCCCCTGTCCTTGTTCTAAACCCGGTCAGAACAGTCCCCTGTCCTTGTATTAAACCCGGTCAGTACATTCCCCTGTCCTTGTATCAAACCCGGTAAGTACAGTCCCCTGTCCTTGTATCAAACCCGGTCAGTACAATCCCCTGTCCTTGTATTAAACCCGGCCAGAACAGTCCCCTGACCTTGTATTAAACCCGGTCAGTACAGTTCCCTGTCCTTGTATTAAACCCGGTCAGTACAGTCCCTTGTCCTTGTATTAAACCCGGTCAGTACAGTCCCCTGTCCTTGTATTAAATCCGGTCAGTACAGTCCCCTGTCCTTGTATTAAACCCGGTCAGTACAGTCCCCTGTCCTTGTATTAAACCCGGTCAGTACAGTCCCCTGTCCTTGTATTAATCCCGGTCAGAACAGTCCCCTGTCCTTGTATTAAACCTGGTCAGTACAGTTCCCTGTCCTTGTATTAAATCCGGTGAGTTCAGTCCCCTGTCCTTGTATTAAACTCGGTCAGAACAGTCCCCTGTCCTTGCATTAAACCCGGTCAGTACAGTCCCCTGTCCTTGTATTAAACCCGGTCGGTACAGTCCCCTGTCTTTGTATTAAACCCGGTCAGAACAGTCCCCTGGCCTTGTATTAAACCCGGTCAGTACAGTCCACTGTCCTTGTATTAAACCCGGTCAGTACAGTCTCCTGTCCTTGTATTAAACCCGGTCAGTACAGTCCCCTGTCCTTGTATTAAACCCGGTCAGAACAGTCCCCTGTCCTACTATTAAACCCGGTCAGTACAGTCCTCTGTCCTTGTATTAAACCCGGTCAGTACAGTCCACTGTCCTTGTATTAAACCCGTAATCCCTTAATGTAGGTTTTGCCTATTATTGCTATTTGCATAATTCCCTAGTTTACACGTCTTGCCCATTAGCATGGCCTGCGCGTTGTGGGTGACCGATGTCTCCTTGTTACAGGGCACTCCAGGGGAACGAGGCGAGCGGGGCCCTCTGGGTCCCATGGGGATGCCGGGGGCCGTGGGACCGGCCGGACCCCCAGGTCTCCCGGGCACTACTGGCGAACCAGGCCTCACGGGCATCATGGTATGTATTATTCAAGGGGTCCTGGAAGACGCTACCTCATGTAGGGTTTGGGTTAGGGGTTAGGACTCAAGGGGTCTTGGAAGGCGCTACCTCCTTTAGGGTTTGGATTAGGGGTTAGGATTCAAGGGGTCTTGGAAGGCGCTACCTCCTTTAGGGTTTGGATTAGGGGTTAGGATTCAAGGGGTCTTGGAAGGCGCTACCTCCTTTAGGGTTTGGATTAGGGGTTAGGACTCAATGGGTCTTGGAAGGCGCTACCTCCTTTAGGGTTTGGATTAGGGGTTAGGATTCAAGGGGTCTTGGAAGGCGCTACCTCCTTTAGGGTTTGGATTAGGGGTTAGGATGTAAACGATGACTAGTCACATCAAATAAGGAAGGATGGAGGGTCTCTGAAATGACGCCGAAAGGAGTAAATGATTGCGGTTTGCCTTCAGTTTGCTTTAAGGCTTAGACTAAGTTATGAACGCCCATGATAAACAATAACGAAATTGTCTGCGACGAAATAATAAACGTTTAAATTCAGTGTTGCAACGAAACAAGTCAAAAGTCGCTTCTTGAAAAACCAGATATATCCATTATTTCGATGGGGCGTCATTGACTTGTTGGTGTCTTTTTCTATTCAATTAAAAGGGTCCCATGGGCCACAACGGTAGGGATGGAAACCCCGGACCCCCGGGTCCCCCCGGACCCCCGGGACCAGGACAATCATCAGGCGTCCCACCAAACCACGAAGTGGAAAACGTGATCCCTGGTGTCCCGGCGCCTTCCTGGTTCAAGGTGAGAAGTCTTGTGATCCCTGGTGTCCCCGCGCCTTCCTGGTTCAAGGTGAAAAGTCTTGTGATCCCTGGTGTCCCGGCGCCTTCCTGGTTCAAGGTGAGAAGTCTTGTGATCCCTGGTGTCCCCGCGCCTTCCTGGTTCAAGGTGAGAAGTCTTGTGATCCCTGGTGTCCCGGCACCTTCCTGGTTCAAGGTGAGAAGTCTTGTGATCCCTGGTGTCCTGGCCCCTTCCTGGTTCAAGGTGAGAAGTCTTGTGATCCCTGGTGTCCCGGCGCCTTCCTGGTTCAAGGTGAGAAGTCTTGTGATCCCTGGTGTCCTGGCGCCTTCCTGGTTCAAGGTGAGAAGTCTTGTGATCCCTGGTGTCCCGGCGCCTTCCCGGTTCAAGGTGAGAAGTATTGTGATCCCTGGTATCCCGGCGCCTTCCTGGTTCAAGGTGAGAAGTCGTGTGATCCCTGGTGTCCCGGCGCCTTCCTGGTTCAAGGTGAGAAGTGTGGGTGATCCCTGGTGTCCCGGCGCCTTCCTGGTTCAAGGTGAGAAGTCTTGTGATCCCTGGTGTCCCCGCGCCTTCCTGGTTCAAGGTGAGAATTCGTGTGATCCCTGGTGTCCCGGCACCTTCCTGGTTCAAGGTGAGAAGTCTTGTGATCCCTGGTGTCCTGGCCCCTTCCTGGTTCAAGGTGAGAAGTCTTGTGATCCCTGGTGTCCCGGCGCCTTACTGGTTCAAGGTGAGAAGTCTTGTGATCCCTGGTGTCCTGGCGCCTTCCTGGTTCAAGGTGAGAAGTCTTGTGATCCCTGGTGTCCCGGCACCTTCCCGGTTCAAGGTGAGAACTATTGTGATCCCTTGTATCCCGGCGCCTTCCTGGTTCAAGGTGACAAGTCGTGTGATCCCTGGTGTCCGGGCGCCTTCCTGGTTCAAGGTGAGAAGTCTTGTGATCCCTGGTGTCCCGGCGCCTTCCTGGTTCAAGGTGAGAAGTCTTGTGATCCCTGGTGTCCCGGCGCCTTCCTGGTTCAAGGTGAGAAGTCTTATGATCCCTGGTGTCCCGGCGCCTTCCTGGTTCAAGGTGAGAAGTCTTGTGATCCCTGGTGTCCCGGCGCCTTCCTGGTTCAAGGTGAGAAGTCTTGTGATCCCTGGTGTCCCGGCGCCTTCCTGGTTCAAGGTGAGACGTCTTGTGATCCCTGGTGTCCCGGCACCTTCCGGGTTCAAGGTGAGAAGTCTTGTGATCCCTGGTGTCCCGGCGCCTTCCTGGTTCAAGGTGAGAAGTCTTGTGATCCCTGGTGTCCCGGCGCCTTCCTGGTTCAAGGGGAGAAGTCTTGTGATCCCTGGTGTCCCAGCGCCTTCCTGGTTCAAGGTGAGAAGTCCTGTGATCCCTGGTATCCCGGCGCCTTCCTGGTTCAAGGTGAGAAGTCTTGTGATCCCTGGTGTCCCGGCGCCTTCCTGGTTCAAGGTGAGAAGTCTTGTGATCCCTGGTGTCCCGGCGCCTTCCTGGTTCAAGGTGAGAAGTCTTGTAATCCCTGGTGTCCCGGCGCCTTCCTGGTTCAAGGTGAGAAGTCTTGTGATCCCTGGTGTCCCGGCGCCTTCCTGGTTCAAGGTGAGAAGTCTTGTGATCCCTGGTGTCCCGGCGCCTTCCTGGTTCAAGGTGAGAAGTCTTGTGATCCCTGGTGTCCCGGCGCCTTCCTGGTTCAAGGTGAGAAGTCTTGTGATCCCTGGTGTCCCGGCGCCTTCCTGGTTCAAGGTGAGAAGTCTTGTGATCCCTGGTGTCCCGGCGCCTTCCTGGTTCAAGGTGAGAAGTCTTGTGATCCCTGGTGTCCCGGCGCCTTCCTGGTTCAAGGTGAAAAGTCTTGTGATCCCTGGTGTCCCGGCGCCTTTCTGGTTCAAGGTGAGAAGTCTTGTGATCCCTGGTGTCCCGGCGCCTTCCTGGTTCAAGGTGAGAAGTCTTGTGATCCCTGGTGTCCCGGCGCCTTCCTGGTTCAAGGTGAGAAGTCTTGTGATCCCTGGTGTCCAGGCACCTTCCTGGTTCAAGGTGAGAAGTCTTGTGATCCCTGGTGTCCCGGCGCCTTCCTGGTTCAAGGTGAGAAGTCTTGTGATCCCTGGTGTCCCGGCGCCTTCCTGGTTCAAGGTGAGAAGTCTTGTAATCCCTGGTGTCCCGGCGCCTTCCTGGTTCAAGGTGAGAAGTCTTGTGATCCCTGGTGTCCCAGCGCCTTCCTGGTTCAAGGTGAGAAGTCTTGTGATCCCTGGTGTCCCGGCGCCTTCCTGGTTCAAGGTGAGAAGTCTTGTGATCCCTGGTGTCCCGGCGCCTTCCTGGTTCAAGGTGAGAAGTCTTGTGATCCCTGGTGTCCTGGCCCCTTCCTGGTTCAAGGTGAGAAGTCTTGTGATCCCTGGTGTCCCGGCGTCTTCCTGGTTCAAGGTGAGAAGTCTTGTGATCCCTGGTGTCCCGGCGCCTTCCTGGTTCAAGGTGAGAAGTCTTGTGATCCCTGGTGTCCCGGCGCCTTCCTGGTTCAAGGTGAGAAGTCTTGTGATCCCTGGTGTCCCGGCGCCTTCCTGGTTCAAGGTGAGAAGTCTTGTGATCCCTGGTGTCCCGGCGCCTTCCTGGTTCAAGGTGAGAAGTCTTGTGATCCCTGGTGTCCCGGCGCCTTCCTGGTTCAAGGTGAGAAGTCTTGTGATCCCTGGTGTCCCGGCGCCTTCCTGGTTCAAGGTGAGAAGTCTTGTGATCCCTGGTGTCCCGGCGCCTTCCTGGTACAAGGTGAGAAGTCTTGTGATCCCTGGTGTCCCGGCGCCTTCCTGGTTCAAGGTGAGAAGTCTTGTGATCCCTGGTGTCCCGGCGCCTTCCTGGTTCAAGGTGAGAAGTCTTGTGATCCCTGGTGTCCCGGCGCCTTCCTGGTTCAAGGTGAGAAGTCTTGTGATTCCTGGTGTCCTGGCCCCTTCCTGGTTCAAGGTGAGAAGTCTTGTGATCCCTGGTGTCCCGGCGCCTTCCTGGTTCAAGGTGAGAAGTCTTGTGATCCCTGGTGTCCCGGCGCCTTCCTGGTTCAAGGTGAGAAGTCTTGTGATCCCTGGTGTCCCGGCGCCTTCCTGGTTCAAGGTGAGAAGTCTTGTGATCCCTGGTGTCCCGGCGCCTTCCTGGTTCAAGGTGAGAAGTCTTGTGATCCCTGGTGTCCCGGCGTCTTCCTGGTTCAAGGTGAGAAGTCTTGTGATCCTTGGTGTCCCGGCGCCTTCCTGGTTCAAGGTGAGAAGTCTTGTGATCCCTGGTGTCCCGGCGCCTTCCTGGTTCAAGGTGAGAAGTCTTGTGATCCCTGGTGTCCCGGCGCCTTCCTGGTTCAAGGTGAGAAGTCTTGTGATCCCTGGTGTCCCGGCGCCTTCCTGGTTCAAGGTGAAAAGTCTTGTGATCCCTGGTGTCCCGGCGCCTTCCTGGTTCAAGGTGAGAAGTCTTGTGATCCCTGGTGTCCCGGCGCCTTCCTGGTTCAAGGTGAGAAGTCTTGTGATCCCTGGTGTCCCGGCGCCTTCCTGGTTCAAGGTGAGAAGTCTTGTGATCCCTGGTGTCCCGGCGCCTTCCTGGTTCAAGGTGAGAAGTCTTGTGATCCCTGGTGTCCCGGCGCCTTCCTGGTTCAAGGTGAGAAGTCTTGTGATCCCTGGTGTCCCGGCGCCTTCATGGTTCAAGGTGAGAAGTCTTGTGATCCCTGGTGTCCCGGCGCCTTCCTGGTTCAAGGTGAGAAGTCTTGTGATCCCTGGTGTCCTGGCCCCTTCCTGGTTCAAGGTGAGAAGTCTTGTGATCCCTGGTGTCCCGGCGCCTTCCTGGTTCAAGGTGAGAAGTCTTGTGATCCCTGGTGTCCCGGCGCCTTCCTGGTTCAAGGTGAGAAGTTTTGTGATCCCTGGTGTCCCGGCGCCTTCCTGGTTCAAGGTGAGAAGTCTTGTGATCCCTGGTGTCCCGGCGCCTTCCTGGTTCAAGGTGAGAAGTCTTGTGATCCCTGGTGTACCGGCGTCTTCCTGGTTCAAGGTGAGAAGTCTTGTGATCCTTGGTGTCCCGGCGCCTTCCTGGTTCAAGGTGAGAAGTCTTGTGATCCCTGGTGTCCCGGCGCCTTCCTGGTTCAAGGTGAGAAGTCTTGTGATCCCTGGTGTCCCGGCGCCTTCCTGGTTCAAGGTGAGAAGTCTTGTGATCCCTGGTGTCCCGGCGTCTTCCTGGTTCAAGGTGAGAAGTCTTGTGATCCCTGGTGTCCCGGCGTCTTCCTGGTTCAAGGTGAGAAGTCTTGTAATCCCTGGTGTCCCGGCGCCTTCCTGGTTTAAGGTGAGAAGTCTTGTAATCCCTGGTGTCCCGGCGCATTCTTGGTTCAAGGTGAGAAATCTTGTGATCCCTGGTGTCCCGGCGCCTTCCTGGTTCAAGGTGAGAAGTCTTGTGATCCCTGGTGTCCCGGCGCCTTCCTGGTTTAAGGTGAGAAGTCTTGTAATCCCTGGTGTCCCGGCGCATTCTTGGTTCAAGGTGAGAAATCTTGTGATCCCTGGTGTCCCGGCGCCTTCCTGGTTCAAGGTGAGAAGTCTTGATCCCTGGTGTCCCGGCGCCTTCCTGTTTCAAGGTTGGAAGTCTTGTGGTTCCCGGTGTCTCACGTTTAGTGAAGATCCAGTATAAATTAAACATTTCTCTACACTGACCTGTGGTTTGCTTTAAATCTGATGTTAAATCCCTGTAGCATTGATGTATATTTTTCAATGGTCCATGTCGACAAAGTCTCGTACGCCATAATAGACATGAATGAATGTTTCAGGGAGAGAAAGGTGACGGGGGTGAGCCGGGCACGTGCTCCAGTGAGTGCGTCAAGGGGGAGAGGGGACGGCGCGGACGGCGGGGGCACCCCGGACCCCCCGGGGAGCTGGGCGCCGCTGGGATCATGGGGGAAATCGGACTCCCTGGCTTCCCGGTAAGAACCGCCTTCTAGCGATGAGGCGCTGTACTACTGGGTTACTGTAAGTTACCCACCTACACGTCTGTAACCTGTCACCCAACATATGGAGCAGTAACCAATGGTACAGCCTGTCGAGGTCACTAACCTGTAATGATGCAGGGCCCCGTAGCCCTGTATAGAACCTGTATATAAATCAGTAACCCGTGACCCTGTGTTTAAATCAGTAACGCGTAGCCCTGTATGCAATCAGTGACCCGTAGCCCTGTATAAATCAGTAATGCGTAGCCCTGTATGCAATCAGTGACCCGTAACCCTGTATAAATCAGTAACGCGTAGCCCTGTATGCAATCAGTGACCCGTAACCCTGTATAAATCAGTAACCCGTAACCCTGTATAAATCAGTAACCCGTAACCCTGTATAAATCAGTAACGCGTAGCCCTGTATGCAATCAGTAACCCGTAACCCTGTATAAATCAGTAACCCATAGCCCTGTATGCAATCAGTAACCCGTAATCCTGTATAATCAGTGACCCGTAGCCCTGTATGCAAATAGTAACCTGAAACCCTGTACATAAATCAGTAACCCGTAGCCCTGTGTACAACCTGTGTCTAAATGAGTAACCCGTAGCCCTGTGTAAAACTCAGTAACCCGTGGCCCTGTATATAAATCAGCAACCCGTAGCCCTGTGTACAACCTGTGTCTAAATCAGTAACCCGTAATCCCTGTGTGCAAATCAGTAACCCGTAACCCTGTGCATAAATCCGTAACCCGTAGCCCTGTGTACAACCTGCATATAAATCAGTAACCCGTAACCCCTAACCCCTGTGTGCAAATCAGTAACCCGTGACCCTGTATATAAATCAGTAACCCGTAACCCTGTGTATAAATCAGTAACCCTTAGCCCTGTATATAAATCAGTAACCCGTGACCCTGTATATAAATCAGTAACCCGTAGCCCTGTGTATAAATCTGTAAACCGTAGCCCTGTGTACAACCTGTGTATAAATCAGTAACCCGTAATCCTGTGTATAAATCAGTATATAAATAAGTAACCCGTAACCCTGTGTACAACCTGTGTATAAATCAGTAACCCGTAGCCCCTGTGTACAAATCAGTAACCCGTAACCCTGTGTATAAATCCGTAACCCGTAGCCCTGTGTACAACCTGTGTATAAATCAGTAACCCGTAGCCCCTGTGTACAAATCAGTAACCCGTAACCCTGTGTATAAA
This sequence comes from Arenicola marina, assembly GCA_964019135.1. NCBI lineage: Eukaryota > Metazoa > Annelida > Polychaeta > Arenicolidae > Arenicola > Arenicola marina. The sequence goes on from OZ025265.1 coordinate 8,282,410, forward strand.
TCCGTAACCCGTAGCCCTGTGTACAACCTGCATATAAATCAGTAACCCGTAACCCCTGTGTACAACCTGCGTATAAAGCAGTAACCCGTAGCCCTGTGTACAACTCAGTAACCCGTAGCCCTGTGTACAACTCAGTAACCCGTAGCCCTGTGTACAACCTGTATATAAATCAGTAACCTGTAGCCCTGTATATAACTCAGTGACACGTAACCATGTGTACAAATCAGTAACCGGTAAGCCAATCTATAAACCAGTGACCTATCTGTAGGTCAGTGACCTATCACCCCCATCTATGTGGCCTTTCACTATATCTGCTACGGGTCAGTGTTTGACATGTGCTAGGTTGTTACAGGGTCGCCCCGGTCCGCGGGGCCCAGTTGGTCCAGTAGGCCCCCCTGGGCGGGGGTCGCAGGGCTTGCCTGGCCTGCAGGGTCCCCCGGGGCCCCCAGGTCTGGTCCACAGCGACACCGGAGTGCAGGTGGTGCCAGGAGAAAAGGGAACGCAAGTAAGTGGGGCGTCTGGACGTGGGGGTAGGGGGGGAGGGGGTCAGTGACGGGTCACAGTACATGCCTTCGTGTGGGTGAGGAGTGGCGGGGGTCAGTGACGGGTCACAGTGCATGCCTTCGTGTGGTTGAGGAGGAGGAGGGGGTCAGTGACGGGTCACAGTGCATGCCTTCGTGCGGGCGAGGAGGGGGGAGGGCAGTGACGGGTCACAGTGCATGCCTTCGTGTGGGTGAGGAGGGGGGAGGTCAGTGACGGGTCACAGTGCATGCCTTCGTGCGGGCGAGGAGGGGGGAGGGCAGTGACGGGTCACAGTGCATGCCTTCGTGCGGGTGAGGAGGAGAGGGGGGGTCAGTCACAGGGTCACAGTGCATGCCTTCGTGTGGGTGAGGAGGGGGGGGGGGTCAGTGACGGGGTCACAGTGCATGCCTTCGTGCGGGTGAGGAGGAGAGGGGGGGGTCAGTCACAGGGTCACAGTGCATGCCTTCGTGTGGGTGAGGGGGGGGGGGGTCAGTGACGGGGTCACAGTGCATGCCTTCGTGTGGGTGAGGAGGGGGGGGTCAGTCACAGGGTCACAGTTCATGCCTTCGTGCGGGTGAGGAGGGGAGGGGGTCAGTGACGGGTCACAGTGCATGCCTTCGTGCGGGTGAGGAGTGGGGAGGTCAGTGACGGGTCACAGTGCATGCCTTCGTGCGGGTGAGGAGGGGGGGTCAGTGACGGGTCACAGTGCATGCCTTCGTGCGGGTGAGGAGTGGGGAGGTCAGTGACGGGTCACAGTGCATGCCTTCGTGCGGGTGAGGAGGGGGGGTCAGTGACGGGTCACAGTGCATGCCTTCGTGCGGGTGAGGAGGGGGGGGGGGTCAGTCACAGGGTCACAGTTCATGCCTTCGTGCGGGTGAGGAGGGGGGGGGGGTCAGTGACGGGTCACAGTTCATGCCTTCGTGCGGGTGAGGAGGGGGGAGGTCAGTGACGGGTCACAGTGCATGCCTTCGTGCGGGTGAGGAGGGGGGGGGGTCAGTGACGGGTCACAGTTCATGCCTTCGTGTGGGTGAGGAGGGGGGAGGGCAGTGACGGGTCACAGTGCATGCCTCGTGCGGGTGAGGAGGAGAGGGGGGGTCAGTCATAGGGTCACAGTGGATGCCTTCGTGCGGGTGAGGAGGAGAGGGGGGGTCAGTGACGGGTCACAGTGCATGCCTTCGTGTGGGTGAGGAGGGGGGGGGGCTCAGTCACAGGGTCACAGTTCATGCCTTCGTGCGGGTGAGGAGGGGGGGGGGGTCAGTGACGGGTCACAGTGCATGCCTTCGTGCGGGTGAGGAGGGGGGGGGTCAGTGACGGGTCACAGTTCATGCCTTCGTGCGGGTGAGGAGGAGAGGGGGGGTCAGTGACGGGTCACAGTGCATGCCTTCGTGTGGGTGAGGAGGGGGGGGGTCAGTCACAGGGTCACAGTTCATGCCTTCGTGCGGGTGAGGAGGGGGGGGGGGGGTCAGTGACGGGTCACAGTGCATGCCTTCGTGCGGGTGAGGAGGGGGGGGGAGTCAGTGACGGGTCACAGTTCATGCCTTCGTGCGGGTGAGGAGGGGGGGGGGTCAGTCACAGGGCCACAGTTCATGCCTTTGTGCGGGTGAGGAGGGGGGGGGGTCAGTGACGGGTCACAGTTCATGCCTCGTGTGGGTGAGGAGGAGAGGGGGGGTCAGTCACAGGGTCACAATGCATGTCTTCGTGTGGGTGAGGAGGGGGGGGGGTCAGTCACAGGGTCACAGTTCATGCCTTCGTGCGGGTGAGGAGGGGGGGAGGTCAGTGACGGGTCACAGTGCATGCCTTCGTGCGGGTGAGGAGGGGGGGGGGGGTCAGTGACGGGTCACAGTGCATGCCTTCGTGCGGGTGAGGAGGAGGGGGGAGGTCAGTGACGGGTCACAGTTCATGCCTTCGTGTGGGTAAGGAGGGGGGAGGTCAGTGACGGGTCACAGTGCATGCCTTCGTGTGGGTGAGGAGGGGGGAGGTCAGTGACGGGTCACAGTGCATGCCTTCGTGTGGGTGAGGAGGGGGGAGGTCAGTGACGGGTCACAGTGCATGCCTTCGTGTGGGTGAGGAGCAGGGGGGGTGAGTCACAGGGTCACAGTGCATGCCTTCGTGCGGGTGAGGAGGGGGGGAGGTCAGTGACGGGTCACAGTGCATGCCTTCGTGCGGGTGAGGAGGCGAGGGGGGTCAGTGACGGGTCACAGTTCATGCCTTCGTGTGGGTGAGGAGGAGAGGGGGGGTCAGTGACGGGTCACAGTGCATGCCTCGTGCGGGTGAGGAGGAGAGGGGGGGTCAGTGACGGGTCACAGTGCATGCCTTCGTGTGGGTGAGGAGGAGGGGGGGTCAGTCACAGGGTCACAGTGCATGCCTTCGTGCGGGTGAGGAGGGGGGGAGGTCAGTGACGGGTCACAGTGCATGCCTTCGTGCGGGTGAGGAGGGGGGAGGTCAGTGACGGGTCACAGTGCATGCCTCGTGTGGGTGAGGAGGAGAGGGGGGGTCAGTGACGGGTCACAATGCATGCCTCGTGCGGGTGAGGAGGAGAGGGGGGGTCAGTGACGGGTCACAGTGCATGCCTTCGTGTGGGTGAGGAGGAGGGGGGGTCAGTCACAGGGTCACAGTGCATGCCTTCGTGCGGGTGAGGAGGGGGGGAGGTCAGTGACGGGTCACAGTGCATGCCTCGTGTGGGTGAGGAGGAGGTGGGGGGGGGTCAGTGACGGGTCACAGTGCATGCCTTCGTGCGGGTGAGGAGGAGGTGGGGGGGGGTCAGTGACGGGTCACAGTGCATGCCTTCGTGCGGGTGAGGAGGAGGTGGGGGGGGGGGGTCAGTGACGGGTCACAGTGCATGCCTTCGTGCGGGTGAGGAGAGGGGAGGTCAGTGACGGGTCACAGTGCATGCCTTCGTGCGGGTGAGGAGGAGAGGGGGGGTCAGTGACGGGTCACAGTGCATGCCTCGTGTGGGTGAGGAGGAGAGGGGGGGTCAGTGACGGGTCACAGTGCATGCCTTCGTGTGGGTGAGGAGGGGGGAGGTCAGTGACGGGTCACAGTGCATGCCTTCGTGCGGGTGAGGAGGGGGGAGGTCAGTGACGGGTCACAGTGCATGCCTTCGTGCGGGTGAGGAGGAGAGGGGGGGTCAGTGACGGGTCACAGTGCATGCCTCGTGTGGGTGAGGAGGAGAGGGGGGGTCAGTGACGGGTCACAGTGCATGCCTCGTGCGGGTGAGGAGGAGAGGGGGGGTCAGTGACGGGTCACAGTGCATGCCTTCGTGTGGGTGAGGAGGAGGGGGGGTCAGTCACAGGGTCACAGTGCATGCCTTCGTGCGGGTGAGGAGGGGGGGAGGTCAGTGACGGGTCACAGTGCATGCCTCGTGTGGGTGAGGAGGAGGTGGGGTCAGTGACGGGTCACAGTGCATGCCTTCGTGCGGGTGAGGAGGAGGTGGGGGGGGGTCAGTGACGGGTCACAGTGCATGCCTTCGTGCGGGTGAGGAGGAGGTGGGGGGGGGGGGTCAGTGACGGGTCACAGTGCATGCCTTCGTGCGGGTGAGGAGAGGGGAGGTCAGTGACGGGTCACCGTGCATGCCTCGTGTGGGTGAGGAGGAGGTGGGGGGGTCAGTGACGGGTCACAGTGCATGCCTCGTGTGGGTGAGGAGGAGGGGGGGGTCAGTGACGGGTCACAGTGCATGCCTCGTGTGGGTGAGGAGGAGGAGATGGGGGGGGGGTCTCTGTGATGGGTCTTGATGTCTGTCACGTGTACTGATGGCCGTGTTGTTTCAGGGAGAGCCTGGTCCCCCCGGGCCGCCAGGGTTTGGCGGAGGTACGGACTCCGGGGAGGGCGGCCTGTTCCTGGGGACCCAGAGCTACCCTGGTCCCCCGGGGCTAGATGGCACGCCGGGGATGGACGGAGCACCAGGGTACCCGGTAGGTCATCCCCGTCACGGGAAGGTATCACCAATAATGTATTGATGTTTGGATAAAATCCCATAAACAATTTAGTACAAATGTCATAAACAATTTAGTACAAATGTCATAGACAATTTGGTACAAATGTCATAGACAATTTGATACAAATGTCATAGACAATTTGGTAAAAATGTCATAGACAATTTGGTACAAATGTCATAGACAATTTGGTACAAATGTCATAGACAATTTAGTACAAATGTCATAGACAATTTAGTACAAATGTCATAGACAATTTAGTACAAATGTCAGACAATTTTGTACAAATGTCATGAACTGAGACAACACAACCTGAGACCTTAGATACAGGTCACGTGATCACTGAGACCTTAGCTACAGGTCACGTGATCACTGAGTCCTTAGATACAGGTCACGTGTTCAATGCCTGGCACCTGTATCTGGAGCGTGTTTCATCCAGCTCGACGTTATTGTCCCGGGAGGTTACTTTAGCCCAGGTCAGCTTTCATGTCCACAGACAGTGACACCAACATTGCCTTGTTACCGGTAGGTGTCCACAGACAGTGACACCAACATTGCCTTGTTACCGGTAGGTGTCCACAGACAGTGACACCAACATTGCCTTGTTACCGGTGGGAGTCTACAGACAGTGACACCCACATTCCCTTGTTGCTGGTGGGTGTCCACAGACAGTGACACCAACATTGCCTTGTTACTGGTCGGTGTCCACAGACAGTGACACCAACATTGCCTTGTTACTGGTGGGTGTCCACAGACAGTGACACCCACATTGCCTTGTTACTGGTCGGTGTCCACAGACAGTGACACCAACATTGCCTTGTTACTGGTGGGTGTCCACAGACAGTGACACCAACATTGCCTTGTTACTGGTGGGTGTCCACAGACAGTGACACCCACATTGCCTTGTTACTGGTGGGTGTCAACAGACAGTGACACCAACATTGCCTTGTTACTGGTGGGTGTCCACAGACAGTGACACCAACATTGCCTTGTTACCGGTAGGTGTCCACAGACAGTGACACCAACATTGCCTTGTTACTGGTGGGTGTCCACAGACAGTGACACCAACATTGCCTTGTTACTGGTGGGTGTCCACAGACAGTGACACCAACATTGCCTTGTTACCGGTAGGTGTCCACAGACAGTGACACCCACATTGCCTTGTTACTGGTGGGTGTCTACAGACAGTGACACCAACATTGCCTTGTTACTGGTGGGTGTCCACAGACAGTGACACCCACATTGCCTTGTTACTGGTGGGTGTCCACAGACAGTGACACCAACATTGCCTTGTTACTAGTGGGTGTCCACAGACAGTGACACCAACATTGCCTTGTTACTGGTGGGTGTCTACAGACAGTGACACCAACATTGCCTTGTTACTGGTGGGTGTCTACAGACAGTGACACCAACATTGCCTTGTTACTGGTGGGTGTTCACAGACAGTGACACCCACATTGCCTTGTTACTGGTGGGTGTCCACAGACAGTGACACCCACATTGCCTTGTTACCGGTGGGTGTCCACAGACAGTGACACCAACATTGCCTTGTTACTGGTGGGTGTCCACAGACAGTGACACCAACATTGCATTGGTACCGGTGGGTGTCCACAGACAGTGACACCAACATTGCCTTGTTACTGGTGGGTGTCCACAGACAGTGACACCAACATTGCCTTGTTACTGGTGGGTGTCCACAGACAGTGACACCAACATTGCCTTGTTACTGGTGGGTGTCTACAGACAGTGACACCAACATTGCCTTGTTACTGGTGGGTGTCCACAGACAGTGACACCAACATTGCCTTGTTACTGGTGGGTGTCCACAGACAGTGACACCAACATTGCCTTGTTACTGGTGAGTGTCCACAGACAGTGACACCAACATTGCCTTGTTACCGGTGGGTGTCCACAGACAGTGACACCAACATTGCCTTGTTACTGGTGGGTGTCCACAGACAGTGACACCAACATTGCCTTGTTACTGGTGGGTGTCCACAGACAGTGACACCAACATTGCCTTGTTACCGGTGGGTGTCCACAGACAGTGACACCAACATTGCCTTGTTACCGGTGGGTGTCCACAGACAGTGACACCAACATTGCCTTGTTACTGGTGGGTGTCCGCAGACAGTGACACCAACATTGCCTTGTTACTAGTGGGTGTCCACAGACAGTGACACCAACATTGCCTTGTTACCGGTGGGTGTCCACAGACAGTGACACCAACATTGCCTTGTTACCGGTGGGTGTCCACAGACAGTGACACCAACATTGCCTTGTTACCGGTGGGTGTCCACAGACAGTGACACCAACATTGCCTTGTTACTGGTGGGTGTCTACAGACAGTGACACCAACATTGCCTTGTTACTGGTGGGTGTCCACAGACAGTTACACCAACATTGCCTTGTTACCGGTGGGAGTCCACAGACAGTGACACCAACATTGCCTTGTTACTGGTGGGTGTCCACAGACAGTGACACCAACATTGCCTTGTTACTGGTGGATGTCCACAGACAGTGACACCAACATTGCCTTGTTACCGGTGGGTGTCCACAGACAGTGACACCAACATTGCCTTGTTACCGGTGGGTGTCTACAGACAGTGACACCAACATTGCCTTGTTACTGGTGGGTGTCCACAGACAGTGACACCAACATTGCCTTGTTACTGGTGGGTGTCCACAGACAGTGACACCAACATTGCCTTGTTACTGGTGGGTGTCCACAGACAGTGACACCAACATTGCCTTGTTACTGGTGGGTGTCCACAGACAGTGACACCAACATTGCCTTGTTACCGGTGGGTGTCCACAGACAGTGACACCAACATTGCCTTGTTACTGGTGGGTGTCCACAGACAGTGACACCAACATTGCCTTGTTACCGGTTGGTGTCCACAGACAGTGACACCAACATTGCCTTGTTACTGGTGGGTGTCCACAGACAGTGACACCAACATTGACATGTTACCGGTGGGAGTCCACAGACAGTGACACCCACATTGCCTTGTTACTGGTGGGTGTCCACAGACAGTGACACCAACATTGCCTTGTTACCGGTGGGTGTCCGCAGATAGTGACACCAACATTGCCTTGTTACTGGTGGGTGTCCACAGACATTGACACCAACATTGCCTTGTTACCGGTGGGTGTCCACAGACAGTGACACCAACATTGCCTTGTTACTGGTGGGTGTCCACTGACAGTGACACCAACATTGCCATGTTACTAGTGGGTGTCCACAGACAGTGACACCAACATTGCCTTGTTACTGGTGGGTGTCAACAGACAGTGACACCAACATTGCCTTGTTACTGGTGGGTGTCCACAGACAGTGACACCAACATTGCCTTGTTACCGGTGGGTGTCCACAGACAGTGACACCAACATTGCCTTGTTACTGGTGGGTGTCCACAGACAGTGACACCAACATTGCCTTGTTACTGGTGGGTGTCCACAGACAGTGACACCAACATTGCGTTCTTACCGGTGGGTGTCCACAGACAGTGACACCAACATTGCCTTGTTACCGGTGGGTGTCCACAGACAGTGACACCAACATTGCCTTGTTACCGGTGGGTGTCCACAGAAAGTGACACCAACATTGCCTTGTTACTGGTGGGTGTCCACAGACAGTGACACCAACATTGCCTTGTTACCGGTGGGTGTCCACAGACAGTGACACCAACATTGCCTTGTTACCGGTGGGTGTCCACAGACAGTGACACCAACATTGCCTTGTTACTGGTGGGTGTCCACAGACAGTAACACCAACATTGCCTTGTTACTGGTGGGTGTCAACAGACAGTGACACCAACATTGCCTTGTTACTGGTGGGTGTCTACAGACAGTGACACCAACATTGCCTTGTTACTGGTGGGTGTCCACAGACAGTGACACCAACATTGCCTTGTTACTGGTGGGTGTCCACAGACAGTGACACCAACATTGCCTTGTTACTGGTGGGTGTCCACAGACAGTGACACCAACATTGCCTTGTTACCGGTGGGTGTCCACAGACAGTGACACCAACATTGCCTTGTTACCGGTGGGTGTCCACAGACAGTGACACCAACATTGCCTTGTTACTGGTGGGTGTCCACAGACAGTGACACCAACATTGCCTTGTTACCGGTGGGTGTCCACAGACAGTGACACCAACATTGCCTTGTTACCGGTGGGTGTCCACAGACAGTGACACCAACATTGCCTTGTTACTGGTGGGTGTCCACAGACAGTAACACCAACATTGCCTTGTTACTGGTGGGTGTCAACAGACAGTGACACCAACATTGCCTTGTTACTGGTGGGTGTTTACAGACAGTGACACCAACATTGCCTTGTTACTGGTGGGTGTCCACAGACAGTGACACCAACATTGCCTTGTTACCGGTGGGTGTCCACAGACAGTGACACCAACATTGCCTTGTTACTGGTGGGTGTCAACAGACAGTGACACCAACATTGCCTTGTTACTGGTGGGTGTCCACAGACAGTGACACCAACATTGCCTTGTTACTGGTGGGTGTCCACAGACAGTGCACCAACATTGTCTTGTTGCTGGTGGGTGTCCACAGACAGTGACACCAACATTGCCTTGTTACTGGTGGGTGTCCACAGACAGTGACACCAACATTGCCTTGTTACCGGAGGGTGTCCACAGACAGTGACACCAACATTGCCTTGTTACTGGTGGGTGTCCACAGACAGTGACACCAACATTGCCTTGTTACCGGAGGGTGTCCACAGACAGTGACACCAACATTGCCTTGTTACCGGTGGGTGTCCACAGATAGTGACACCAACATTGCCCTGTTACTGGTAGGTGTCCACAGACAGTGACACCAACATTGCCTTGTTACCGGTGGGTGTCCACAGACAGTAACACCAACATTGCCTTGTTACCGGTGGGTGTCCGCAGACAGTGACACCAACATTGCCTTGTTACTGGTGGGTGTCCACAGACAGTGACACCAACATTGCCTTGTTACCGGTGGGTGTCCAGAGACAGTGACACCAACATTGCCTTGTTACTGGTGGGTGTCCACAGACAGTGACACCAACATTGCCATGTTACTAGTGGGTGTCCACAGACAGTGACACCAACATTGCCTTGTTACTGGTGGGTGTTCACAGACAGTGACACCAACATTGCCTTGTTACTGGTGGGTGTCCACAGACAGTGACACCAACATTGCCTTGTTACCGGTGGGTGTCCACAGACAGTGACACCAACATTGCCTTGTTACCGGTGGGTGTCCACAGACAGTGACACCAACATTGCCTTGTTACTGGTGGGTGTCCACAGACAGTGACACCAACATTGCCTTGTTACTGGTGGGTGTCCACAGACAGTGACGCCAACATTGCCTTGTTACCGGTGGGTGTCCACAGACAGTGACACCAACATTGCCTTGTTACTGGTGGGTCTCCACAGACAGTGACACCAACATTGCCTTGTTACTGGTGGGTGTCCACAGACAGTGACACCAACATTGCCTTGTTACCGGTGGGTGTCCACAGATAGTGACACCAACATTGCCTTGTTACTGGTGGGTGTCCACAGACAGTGACACCAACATTGCCTTGTTACCGGTGGGTGTCCACAGACAATAACACCAACATTGCCTTGTTACCGGTGGGTGTCCGCAGACAGTGACACCAACATTGCCTTGTTACTGGTGGGTGTCCACAGACAGTGACACCAACATTGCCTTGTTACCGGTGGGTGTCCACAGACAGTGACACCAACATTGCCTTGTTACTGGTGGGTCTCCACAGACAGTGACACCAACATTGCCTTGTTACTGGTGGGTGTCCACAGACAGTGACACCAACATTGCCTTGTTACCGGTGGGTGTCCACAGATAGTGACACCAACATTGCCTTGTTACTGGTGGGTGTCCACAGACAGTGACACCAACATTGCCTTGTTACCGGTGGGTGTCCACAGACAATAACACCAATATTGCATTGTTTCCGGTGGGTGTCCGCAGACAGTGACACCAACATTGCCTTGTTACTGGTGGGTGTCCACAGACAGTGACACCAACATTGCCTTGTTACCGGTGGGTGTCCACAGACAGTGACACCAACATTGCCTTGTTACCGGTGGGTGTCCACAGACAGTGACACCAACATTGCCTTGTTACTGGTGAGTGTCCACAGACAGTGACACCAACATTGCCTTGTTACCGGTGGATGTCCACAGACAGTGACACCAACATTGCCTTGTTACTGGTGGGTGTCCACAGACAGTGACATCAACAGTGCCTTGTTACTGGTGGGTGTCCACAGACAGTGACACCAACATTGCCTTGTTACCGGTGGGTGTCCACAGACAGTGACACCAACATTGCCTTGTTACCGGTGGGTGTCCACAGACAGTGACACCAACATTGCCTTGTTACCGGTGGGTGTCCACAGACAGTGACACCAACATTGCCTTGTTACCGGTGGGTGTCCACAGACAGTGACACCAACATTGCCTTGTTACCGGTGGGTGTCCACAGACAGTGACACCAACATTGCCTTGTTACCGGTGGGTGTCCACAGACAGTGCACCAACATTGCCTTGTTACCGGTGGGTGTCCACAGACAGTGACACCAACATTGCCTTGTTACCGGTGGGTGTCCACAGACAGTGACACCAACATTGCCTTGTTACTGGTGGGTCTCCACAGACAGTGACACCAACATTGCCTTGTTACTGGTGGGTGTCCACAGACAGTGACACCAACATTGCCTTGTTACCGGTGGGTGTCCACAGATAGTGACACCAACATTGCCTTGTTACTGGTGGGTGTCCACAGACAGTGACACCAACATTGCCTTGTTACCGGTGGGTGTCCACAGACAATAACACCAACATTGCCTTGTTACCGGTGGGTGTCCGCAGACAGTGACACCAACATTGCCTTGTTACTGGTGGGTGTCCACAGACAGTGACACCAACATTGCCTTGTTACCGGTGGGTGTCCACAGACAGTGACACCAACATTGCCTTGTTACTGGTGGGTCTCCACAGACAGTGACACCAACATTGCCTTGTTACTGGTGGGTGTCCACAGACAGTGACACCAACATTGCCTTGTTACCGGTGGGTGTCCACAGATAGTGACACCAACATTGCCTTGTTACTGGTGGGTGTCCACAGACAGTGACACCAACATTGCCTTGTTACCGGTGGGTGTCCACAGACAATAACACCAACATTGCCTTGTTACCGGTGGGTGTCCGCAGACAGTGACACCAACATTGCCTTGTTACTGGTGGGTGTCCACAGACAGTGACACCAACATTGCCTTGTTACCGGTGGGTGTCCACAGACAGTGACACCAACATTGCCTTGTTACCGGTGGGTGTCCACAGACAGTGACACCAACATTGCCTTGTTACTGGTGAGTGTCCACAGACAGTGACACCAACATTGCCTTGTTACCGGTGGATGTCCACAGACAGTGACACCAACATTGCCTTGTTACTGGTGGGTGTCCACAGACAGTGACATCAACAGTGCCTTGTTACTGGTGGGTGTCCACAGACAGTGACACCAACATTGCCTTGTTACCGGTGGGTGTCCACAGACAGTGACACCAACATTGCCTTGTTACCGGTGGGTGTCCACAGACAGTGACACCAACATTGCCTTGTTACCGGTGGGTGTCCACAGACAGTGACACCAACATTGCCTTGTTACTGGTGGGTGTCCACAGACAGTGACACCAACATTGCCTTGTTACCGGTGGGTGTCTACAGACAGTGACACCAACATTGCCTTGTTACCGCTGGGTGTCCGCAGACAGTGACACCAACATTGCCTTGTTACTGGTGGGTGTCCACAGACAGTGACACCAACATTGCCTTGTTACCGGTGGGTGTCCACAGACAGTGACACCAACATTGCCTTGTTACCGGTGGGTGTCCACAGACAGTGACACCAACATTGCCTTGTTACTGGTGGGTGTCCACAGACAGTGACACCAACAGTGCCTTGTTACTGGTGGGTGTCCACAGACAGTGACACCAACATTGCCTTGTTACCGGTGGGTGTCCACAGACAGTGACACCAACATTGCCTTGTTACCGGTGGGTGTCCACAGACAGTGACACCAACATTGCCTTGTTACCGGTGGGTGTACACAGACAGTGACACCAACATTGCCTTGTTACTGGTGGGTGTCCACAGACAGTGACACCAACATTGCCTTGTTACCGGTGGGTGTCTACAGACAGTGACACCAACATTGCCTTGTTACCGCTGGGTGTCCGCAGACAGTGACACCAACATTGCCTTGTTATTTGTGGGTGTCCACAGACAGTGACACCAACATTGCCTTGTTACCGGTGGGTGTCCACAGACAGTGACACCAACATTGCCTTGTTACTGGTGGGTGTCCACAGACAGTGACACCAACATTGCCTTGTTACCGGTGGGTGTCCACAGACAGTGACACCAACATTGCCTTGTTACCGGTGGGTGTCCACAGACAGTGACACCAACATTGCCTTGTTACTGGTGGGTGTCCACAGACAGTGACACCAACATTGCCTTGTTACTGGTGGGTGTGCACAGGCAGTGACACCAACATTGCCTTGTTACTGGTGGGTGTCCACAGACAGTGACACCAACATTGTCTTGTTACCGGTGGGTGTCCACAGACAGTGACACCAACATTGCCTTGTTACTGGTGGGTGTCTACAGACAGTGACACCAACATTGCTTTGTTACTGGTGGGTGTCCACAGACAGTGACACCAACATTGCCTTGTTACTGGTGGGTGTCCACAGACAGTGACACCAATATTGCCTTGTTACCGGTGGGTGTCCACAGACAGTGGCACCAACATTGCCTTGTTACCGGTGGATGTCCACAGACAGTGACACCAACATTGCCTTGTTACTGGTGGGTGTCCACAGACAGTGACACCAACATTGCCTTGTTACTGGTGGGTGTCCACAGACAGTGACACCAACATTGCCTTGTTACTGGTGGGTGTCAACAGACAGTGACACCAACATTGCCTTGTTACCGGTGGGTGTCCACAGACAGTGACACCAACATTGCCTTGTTACCGGTGGGTGTCCACAGACAGTGACACCAACATTGCCTTGTTACCGGTGGGTGTCCACAGACAGTGACACCAACATTGCCTTGTTACTGGTGAGTGTCCACAGACAGTGACACCAACATTGCCTTGTTACCGGTGGATGTCCACAGACAGTGACACCAACATTGCCTTGTTACTGGTGGGTGTCCACAGACAGTGACATCAACAGTGCCTTGTTACTGGTGGGTGTCCACAGACAGTGACACCAATATTGCCTTGTTACCGGTGGGTGTCCACAGACAGTGACACCAACATTGCCTTGTTGCCGGTGGGTGTCCACAGACAGTGACACCAACATTGCCTTGTTACCGGTGGGTGTCCACAGACAGTGACACCAACATTGCCTTGTTACTGGTGGGTGTCCACAGACAGTGACACCAACATTGCCTTGTTACCGGTGGGTGTCTACAGACAGTGACACCAACATTGCCTTGTTACCGCTGGGTGTCCGCAGACAGTGACACCAACATTGCCTTGTTACTGGTGGGTGTCCACAGACAGTGACACCAACATTGCCTTGTTACCGGTGGGTGTCCACAGACAGTGACACCAACATTGCCTTGTTACCGGTGTTTGTCCACAGACAGTGACACCAACATTGCCTTGTTACTGGTGGGTGTCCACAGACAGTGACACCAACAGTGCCTTGTTACTGGTGGGTGTCCACAGACAGTGACACCAACATTGCCTTGTTACCGGTGGGTGTCCACAGACAGTGACACCAACATTGCCTTGTTACCGGTGGGTGTCCACAGACAGTGACACCAACATTGCCTTGTTACCGGTGGGTGTACACAGACAGTGACACCAACATTGCCTTGTTACTGGTGGGTGTCCACAGACAGTGACACCAACATTGCCTTGTTACCGGTGGGTGTCTACAGACAGTGACACCAACATTGCCTTGTTACCGCTGGGTGTCCGCAGATAGTGACACCAACATTGCCTTGTTACTTGTGGGTGTCCACAGACAGTGACACCAACATTGCCTTGTTACCGGTGGGTGTCCACAGACAGTGACACCAACATTGCCTTGTTACTGGTGGGTGTCCACAGACAGTGACACCAACATTGCCTTGTTACCGGTGGGTGTCCACAGACAGTGACACCAACATTGCCTTGTTACCGGTGGGTGTCCACAGACAGTGACACCAACATTGCCTTGTTACTGGTGGGTGTCCACAGACAGTGACACCAACATTGCCTTGTTACTGGTGGGTGTCCACAGGCAGTGACACCAACATTGCCTTGTTACTGGTGGGTGTCCACAGACAGTGACACCAACATTGTCTTGTTACCGGTGGGTGTCCACAGACAGTGACACCAACATTGCCTTGTTACTGGTGGGTGTCTACAGACAGTGACACCAACATTGCTTTGTTACTGGTGGGTGTCCACAGACAGTGACACCAACATTGCCTTGTTACTGGTGGGTGTCCACAGACAGTGACACCAATATTGCCTTGTTACCGGTGGGTGTCCACAGACAGTGGCACCAACATTGCCTTGTTACCGGTGGATGTCCACAGACAGTGACACCAACATTGCCTTGTTACTGGTGGGTGTCCACAGACAGTGACACCAACATTGCCTTGTTACTGGTGGGTGTCCACAGACAGTGACACCAACATTGCCTTGTTACTGGTGGGTGTCAACAGACAGTGACACCAACATTGCCTTGTTACCGGTGGGTGTCCACAGACAGTGACACCAACATTGCCTTGTTACCGGTGGGTGTCCACAGACAGTGACACCAACATTGCCTTGTTACTGGTGGGTGTCCACAGACAGTGACACCAACATTGCCTTGTTACCGGTGGGTGTCCACAGACAGTGACACCAACATTGCCTTGTTACCGGTGGGTGTCCACAGACAGTGACACCAACATTGCCTTGTTACTGGTGGGTGTCCACAGACAGTGACACCAACATTGCCTTGTTACCGGTGGGTGTCCACAGACAGTGACACCAACATTGCCTTGTTACCGGTGGGTGTCCACAGACAGTGACACCAACATTGCCTTGTTACCGGTGGGTGTCCACAGACAGTGATACCAACATTGCCTTGTTACTGGTGGGTGTCAACAGACAGTGACACCAACATTACCTTGTTACCGGTGGGTGTCCACAGACAGTGACACCAATATTGCCTTGTTACTGGTGGGTGTCAACAGACAGTGACACCAACATTGCCTTGTTACTGGTGGGTGTCCACAGACAGTGACACCAACATTGCCTTGTTACTGGTGGGTGTCCACAGACAGTGACACCAACATTGCCTTGTTACTGGTGGGTGTCCACAGACAGTGACACCAACATTGACTTGTTACTGGTGGGTGTCCACAGACAGTGACACCAACATTGCCTTGTTACTGGTGGGTGTCCACAGACAGTGACACCAACATTGCCTTGTTACCGGTGGGTGTCCACAGACAGTGACACCAACATTGTCTTGTTACTGGTGGGTGTCAACAGACAGTGACACCAACATTGCCTTGTTACTGGTGGGTGTCCACAGACAGTGACACCAACATTGCCTTGTTACCGGTGGGTGTCAACAGACAGTGACACCAACATTGCCTTGTTACTAGTGGGTGTCCACAGACAGTGACACCAACATTGCCTTGTTACTGGTGGGTGTCCACAGACAGTGACACCAACATTGCCTTGTTACTGGTGGGTGTCCACAGACAGTGACACCAACATTGCCTTGTTACCGGTGGGTGTCCACAGACAGTGACACCAACATTGCCTTGTTACTGGTGGGTGTCCACAGACAGTGACACCAACATTGCCTTGTTACCGGTGGGTGTCCACAGACAGTGACACCAACATTGCCTTGTTACTGGTGGGTGTCCACAGACAGTGACACCAACATTGCCTTGTTACTAGCGGGTGTCCACAGACAGTGATACCAACATTGCCTTGTTACCGGTGGGTGTCCACAGACAGTGACACCAACATTGCCTTGTTACTGGTGGGTGTCTCCAGACAGTGACACCAACATTGCCTTGTTACCGGTGGGTGTCCACAGACAGTGACACCAACATTGCCTTGTTACTGGTGGGTGTCCACAGACAGTGACACCAACATTGCCTTGTTACCGGTGGGTGTCCACAGACAGTGACACCAACATTGCCTTGTTACCGGTGGGTGTCCACAGACAGTGACACCAACATTGCCTTGTTACTGGTGGGTGTCCACAGACAGTGACACCAACATTGCCTTGTTACCGGTTGGTGTCCACAGACAGTGACACCAACATTGCCTTGTTACCGGTGGGTGTCCACAGACAGTGACACCAACATTGCCTTGTTACTGGTGGGTGTCCGCAGACAGTGACACCAACATTGCCTTGTTACTGGTGGGTGTCCGCAGACAGTGACACCAACATTGCCTTGTTACCGGTGGGTGTCCACAGACAGTGACACCAACATTGCCTTGTTACTGGTGGGTGTCCACAGACAGTGACACCAACATTGCCTTGTTACCGGTTGGTGTCCACAGACAGTGACACCAACATTGCCTTGTTACCGGTGGGTGTCCACAGACAGTGACACCAACATTGCCTTGTTACTGGTGGGTGTCCACAGACAGTGACACCAACATTGCCTTGTTACTGGTGGGTGTCCACAGACAGTGACACCAACATTGCCTTGTTACCGGCGGGTGTCCACAGACAGTGACACCAACATTGCCTTGTTACTGGTGGGTGTCCACAGACAGTGACACCAACATTGCCTTGTTACTGATGGGTGTCCACAGACAGTGACACCAACATTGCCTTGTTACCGGTTGGTGTCCACAGACAGTGACACCAACATTGCCTTGTTACCGGTGGGTGTCCACGGACAGTAACACCAACATTGTCTTGTTACCGGTGGGTGTCCACAGACAGTGACACCAACATTGCCTTGTTACCGGTGGGTGTCCACAGACAGTGACACCAACATTGCCTTGTTACCGGTGGGTGTCCACAGACAGTGACACCAACATTGCCTTGTTACCGGTGGGTGTCCACAGACAGTGACACCAACATTGCCTTGTTACCGGTGGGTGTCCACAGACAGTGCACCAACATTGCCTTGTTACCGGTGGGTGTCCACAGACAGTGACACCAACATTGCCTTGTTACCGGTGGGTGTCCACAGACAGTGACACCAACATTGCCTCGTTACCGGTGGGTGTCCTCACACGTGCTGGTCTTGTTGCAGGGTGCCAAGGGCGACATGGGAGCACGTGGTGAGCCTGGACCGCCGGGGCCACCAGGGGGCGTGGCGGGGCATGGAGGCGCCGCACTCGCTGGCCTCCCGGTAAGTCCCACTCTGATATTTACATATACTACAATATATCTCGATGTCCATCCTTCATTTTAGGCGGTTGGTTCTGGTTAAACATTTTGAACGATTATATCAGTGCAAAGTTCAAGACAGTTTTACTAAAATATAAGTATACATAGCCATTTCTTCAGCTTGCAACCAGCTGGTGGCAAAATTATATCGTTTATGATTATTAGATTCTGATAAAGGTTCTACAAAATGGCGTTTATTAATTTTCACGAAATAAAAGTTATATAACTTTTGTGAAACGTTTTGTGTACTTGAGATCTAATGTGTTCGACCTGAGCTTTGACCCGGTATCGACCTATATCTTGGCTTTCTTCTCGACACAACCTGCCCCCCCCCCACCCCCCTCCACCCCCTTACACCACCTTACACCACCGTATCGGTCACCGTGATAATAGCTCTCTTTTCTCGCAGGGTATCTCAGGACCCCCTGGTCACCCCGGGCCGCCAGGACCCCCGGGGCAGTCGGTGGCTGGGCCCCCTGGGCCACCAGGACCACCTGGATACTATGGACACACTGGATCCAGCAACGTCATTGACAACGAGTTGCCAAATGGAAACTATTACCAGTCCGGTCCGCCCGGACCCCCTGGCCCCCCAGGTCCCCCTGGCCCTGCGGGCTCCGTGGGCGGCCCGGGGGGGTCCTCCCGGGGATCCACGGCCGCCGGTATAGACGGCGGTGTCTACACGCCAGCCGCAGGGGTACGTCCACACACCAGCTGTACACACAGGGGTACGTCCACACACCAGCTGTACACACATGGGTACGTCACAGCTGTACACACAGGGGTACGTCCACACACCAGCTGTACACACAGGGCTACGTACACACAACAGCTGTACACACAGGGGTACGTACACATACCAGCTGTACACACAGGGGTACGTACACATACCAGCTGTACACACAGAGGTACGTTCACACAACAGCTGTACACACAGGGGTACGTCCACACAACAGCTGTACACACAGGGGTACGTCCACACACCAGCTGTACACACAGGGGTACGTCCACACAACAGCTGTACACACAGGGGTACGTCCACACAACAGCTGTACACACAGGGGTATTTCCACACCACAGCCATTCACACAGGGTACGTCCACACCACAGCTGTATAAACAGGGGTACGCCTACACAAAAACAGCTATACACACAGGGGTACGTCACATCTGTACACACAGGGGTACGTCCACACAGCAGCTGTACACACAGAGGTACGTCCACGCAACAGCTGTACACACAGGGGTACGTCCACACCACAGCTGTACACAAGGGTACGTCTACACAACCGCTGTCCACACAGGGTTACGTCCACACTACATCTGTACACACAGGGGTACGTCCACACAACAGCTGTACACACAGGGGTATTTCCACACAACAGCTGTACACACAGGGGTACGTCCACACAACAGATGTACACACAGGGGTACGTCCATTCAACAGCTGTACACACAAGGGTGCGTCCACACAACAGATGTACACACAGGGGTACGTCACAGCTTTACACACAGGGTTACGTCCACACTACATCTGTACACACAGGGGTACGTCCACACAACAGCTGTACACACAGGGGTATTTCCACACAACAGCTGTACACACAGGGGTACGTCCACACAACACATGTACACACAGGGGTACGTCCATTCAACAGCTGTACACACAAGGGTGCGTCCACACAACAGCTGTATACACAGGGGTACGTCCACATACCAGCTGTGCACACAGGGGTATTTCCACACCACAGCCATTCACACAGGGGTACGTCCACACCACAGCTGTATACACAGGGGTACGCCTACACAAAAACAGCTATACACACAGGGGTACGTCACATCTGTACACACAGGGGTACGTCCACACACAGCTGTACACACAGGGGTACGTCCACACAACAGCTGTACACAAGGGTACGTCTACACAACCGCTGTCCACACAGGGTTACGTCCACACTACATCTGTACACACAGGGGTACGTCCACACAACAGCTGTACACACAGGGGTATTTCCACACAACAGCTGTACACACAGGGGTACGTCCACACAACAAATGTACACACAGGGGTACGTCCATACAACAGCTGTACACACAAGGGTGCGTCCACACAACAGCTGTACACACAGGGGTACGTCCACACAACAGATGTACACACAGGGGTACGTCACAGCTTTAAACATAGGGCTATGTCTAAACTACATCTGTACACACAGGGGTACGTCCACACAACAGCTGTACACGCAGGGGTACGTCACAGCTGTACACACAGGGAGACGTCCACACTACAGCTGTAGACACAGGGTACGTCACAGCTGTACACACAGGGGTACGTCACAGCTGTACACACAATACGCCCATGCAGGTAGTGTAGAACGCGTTTCTCTCTCACGCAGGCTGTCACCTTCCGCACCCAACAAGAGCTGCTGGACGTGTCGCACCTCATCCCTTTCGGCACAGTTGTCTTCCTCATTGACTCGGAGCTGCTGCTCGTCAGGGTGGGCGCCGGCTACAGACACATACAGGTGGGTACCCGCAAGCCCATAGCTTGAGGCAACGTGTACTCAGCACGGGAACCATTCTTTTTGAGACTCTGGCCACTGCCAGCTGATCATCAACATATTTATTGAGGGAGTATAGGTCAGGAAATATGCCATGAGGCCAAGTAATGAGTCATCAGGTCAAGTAATGAGTCATCGGGTCAAGTAATGAGTCATCAGGTAAAGTAAGGAGTCATCGGGTCAAGTAAGGAGTCATCAGGTAAAGTAAGGAGTCATCGGGTCAAGTAATGAGTCATCAGGTGAAGTAATGAGTCATCGGGTCAAGTAATGAGTCATCAGGTAAAGTAATGGGTCATCGGGTCAAGTAAGGAGTCATCAGGTCAAGTAATGAGTCATCAGGTCAAGTAATGAGTCATCGAGTCAAGTAAGGAGTCATCGGGTCAAGTAATGAGTCATCAGGTCAAGTAATGAGTCATCGGGTCAAGTAATGAGTCATCAGGTCAAGTAATGAGTCATCACCTCAGGAAATATGTCATCACCTCAGGAAATATGTCATCAGGTCAGGAAATATGTCATCAGGTCAGGTAATATGTCATCAGGTCAGGTAATATGTCATTAGGTCAGGAAATATGTCATCAGGTCAGGTAATGTGTCATCAGGTCAGGAAATATGTCATTAGGTCAGGTAATGTGTCATCAGGTCAGGTTATATTTTCGTCAGGTCAGGAAATATGTCACCAGGTCAGGTAATATGTCATCAGCTCAGGTAATATGTCATTTGGTCAGGAAATTTGTCATCAGGTCAGGTAATGAGTCATCGAGTCAAGTAAGGAGTCATCGGGTCAAGTAATGAGTCATCAGGTCAAGTAATGAGTCATCGGGTCAAGTAATGAGTCATCAGGTCAAGTAATGAGTCATCACCTCAGGAAATATGTCATCACCTCAGGAAATATGTCATCAGGTCAGGAAATATGTCATCAGGTCAGGTAATATGTCATCAGTTCAGGTAATATGTCATTAGGTAAGGAAATATGTCATCAGGTCAGGTAATGTGTCATCAGGTCAGGTTATATGTCATCAGGTCAGGTAATATGTCATTAGGTCAGGAAATATGTCATCAGGTCAGGTAATGTGTCATTAGGTCAGGTAATATGTCATCAGGTCCGGAAATATGTCATCATGTCAGGTAATGTGTCATCAGGTCAGGTAATATGTCAGTAGGTCAGGAAATATGTCACCAGGTCAGGTAACGTGTCATTAGGTCAGGTAATATGCCATCAGGTCAGGTAATGTGTCATTAAGTCAGGTAATATGTCATCAGGTCAGGAAATATGTCATCAAGTCAGGTAACATGTCATTAGGTCAGGAAATATGCCATCAGGTCAGGTAATGTGTCATTAGGTCAGGTAATATGTCATCAGGTCAGGAAATATGTCATCAAGTCAGGTAATGCGTCATCAGGTCAGGTAATATGTCATCAGGTCAGGAAATGTCATAAGGTCAGGTAATGTGTCATTAGGTCATGTAATATGTCATCAAGGCCAGGAAATATGTCATCAAGTCAGGTAACATGTCATTAGGTCAGGAAATATGTCATCAGGTCAGGTAATGTGTCATTAGGTCAGGTAATATGTCATCAGGTCAGGTAATATGTCATCAGGTCAGGAAATATGTCATCAGGTCAGGTAATGTGTCAGTAGGTCAGGAAATGTGTCATCAGGTCAGGTAATATGTCATCAGGTCAGGTAATGTGTCATCAGGTCAGGTAATATATCATCAGGTCAGGAAATATGTCATCAGGTCAGGTAATGTGTCATCAGGTCAGGTAATATGTCATCAGGTCAGGAAATATGTCATCAGGTCAGGTAATGTGTCAGTAGGTCAGGAAATGTGTCATCAGGTCAGGTAATATGTCATCAGGTCAGGAAATATGTCATCAGGTCAGGTAATGTCTCAGTAGGTCAGGAAATGTGTCATCAGGTCAGGTAATATGTCATCAGGTCAGGTAATGTGTCATCAGGTCAGGTAATATATCATCAGGTCAGGAAATATGTCATCAGGTCAGGTAATGTGTCATCAGGTCAGGTAATATGTCATCAGGTCACGAAATATGTCATCAGGTCAGGTAATGTGTCAGTAGGTCAGGAAATGTGTCATCAGGTCAGGTAATATGTCATCAGGTCAGGAAATATGTCATCAGGTCAGGTAATGTCTCAGTAGGTCAGGAAATGTGTCATCAGGTCAGGTAATATGTCATCAGGTCAGGAAATATGCCATTAGGTCAGGTAATGTATCATCAGGTCAGGTTATATGTCATCAGGTCAGGTAATGTATCATCAGGTCAGGTAATATGTCATCATGTCAGGAAATATGCCATCAGGTCAGGTAATGTATCATCAGGTCAGGTTATATGTCATCAGGTCAGGTAATGTATCATCAGGTCAGGTAATATGTCATCAGGTCAGGAAATATGTCATCAGGTCAGGTAATATGTCATCAGGTCAGGAAATATGCCATCAGGTCAGGTAATGTATCATCAGGTCAGGTAATATGTCATCAAGTCAGGTAACATGTCATCAGGTCAGGTAATATGTCATTAGGTCAGGTAATGTGTCATGAGGTCAGGAAATATGTCATCAGGTCAGGTAATATGTCATCAGGTCAGGTAATATGTCATCAGGTCCGGAAGTATGTCATCTGGTCAGGAAATAGGTCATCAGGTCAGGGAATATGTCATCAGGTCAGGAAATAGGTCACCAGGTCAAAACATATGTCGCGTATTGTAATGATTTCCTGCCTAATGTTATACTATTATGGTTTTATGGTACTAAAGTAGCATCAGCTCCCTGGTACAAAGCTTAGAAGTAAAGCTCAAAAAGGTTAAATTGACCAGACATATTACCAGGCGTAAGTTTAAGCAGCCAATTTGTAATGTTTTTACTTATACCTGATATATATATATATCTAAATATTGTTAACAGACACGGTGGGTGGTATGCTCAGATGTGACTGGCCGTTAAGGGGTCGGTGAATGGCTATGTATTGTATATGTCTGTCTGACCCGACAGACCTATTTGACATGATGCTATGGGCTTTGAGCCTGTGTGGACGATGCTGTACATACCGTATTACTGACCGCCTTGACCCTCACTGCAGCCTCTCTGCCGTCACACAAGACAGTCTCTCGCCAGTTTCTCTCGCTTTGGACTGCCGTACCTTGGCCTCCTCTATAATCTACTGTGCCATGATTGATTTTCCAATTGACGAACACATGTCTGTTTGCACACGACGTTTGCAGCTGGGCGGCACTATACCGCTTCCGGCGAGTACCGCGCCGGTAAGTGTGGCAGTGGTCACGTGGTCTGGCCGGAGCATGCACTGGGCGCACATACACTGCATGGCACAGGCTGGCCTCAGCTTCTCCAAGTCACCGTCCTACCTTCAGCTGTCTGTCTCCGCTCCCCTCATTATGGCGCTTCACAACTGCCATCTAGCGGGCTCACTCATTGGTTTTGCTTGTCGCTGGCTTTAAGGACAACATCTCGGGTTGTCCTTGCGCGTCATTGGACTGACCTCCACGCTTTTTGGGATTATTTGCACAATTGATTACAATTGGTCTGATATTGGTTCTGGTTCATTTTGGTTGTTTCTTTTCCATAGTTAAGTACTGATTCTATGGCATCAATAGCGCTGACTGTTGTCTGTAACACTTGGGGAGTTTGTGGCTACGGCACGGAGTGGACCGTCAGCCAACTTCACCTGCATCTCACACAACTGATGCAAGATATGGGTAGATAAATAACACCTCACACAAGCTGATGCAAGATATGGGTAGATAAATAACACCTCACACAAGCTGATGCAAGATATGGGTAGATAAATAACACCTCACACAAACTGATGCAAGATATGGGTAGATAAATAACACCTCACACAAGCTGATGCAAGATATGGGTAGATAAATAACACCTCACACAAACTGATGCAAGATATGGGTAGATAAATAACACCTCACACAAGCTGATGCAAGATATGGATTGATAAATACCACCTCACACAAGCTGATGCAAGATATGGGCATATATATAAAACAAGCTGAGATAAGATATGTGTAGATAAATACAACTTCACACAAGCTGAGACAAGATATAGACAGATAAATGCCACAAGCTGAGACAAGATATGTGTAGATAAAAACAACTTCACTCAAGCCGAGACAAGATATGGACAGAAAAATACCACCTCACACAAGCTGAGACAAGATATGGACAGATAAATACCACCTTACACAAACTGAGACAAGATATGGACAGATAAATACCACCTGACACAAGCTGAGACAAGATATGGACAGATAAATACCACAAGCTGAGACAAGATATGTGTAGATAAAAACAACTTCACTCAAGCCGAGACAAGATATAGACAGAAAAATACCACCTCACACAAGCTGAGACAAGATATGGACAGATAAATACCACCTGACACAAACTGAGACAAGATATAGACAGAAACATACCACCTCGCACAAGCTGAGACAAGATATGGACGTATACATACCACCTCACACAAACTGAGACAAAATATAGACAGATAAATACTACCTCACACAAGCTGAGACAAGATATGGACAGAAAAATACCACCTCACACAAGCTGATACAAGATATGGACAGATAAATACCACCTCACACAAGCTGAGACAAGATATGGACAGATAAATACCACCTCACACAAGCTGAAAGAAGATATGGACAGATAAATACCACAAGCTGAGACAAGATATGTGTAGATAAAAGCAACTTCACTCAAGCCGAGACAAGATATGGACAGAAAAATACCACCTCACACAAGCTGAGACAAGATATGGACAGATAAATACCACCTCACAAAATATGAGACAAGATATGGACAGATAAATACCACCTCACACAAGCTGAGACAAGATATGGACGGATACATACCACCTCACACAAACTGAGACAAAATATAGACAGATAAATACCACAAGCTGAGACAAGATATGTGTAGATAAAAACAACTTCACTCAAGGCGAGACAAGATATAGACAGAAACATACCACCTCGCACAAGCTGAGACAAGATATGGACAGATAAATACCACAAGCTGAGACAAGATATGTGTAGATAAAAACAACTTCACTCAAGCCGAGACAAGATATAGACAGAAACATACCACCTCGCACAAGCTGAGACAAGATATGGACGGATAAATACCACAAGCTGA
The DNA here is from genome assembly GCA_964019135.1 of Arenicola marina. Classification (NCBI taxonomy): domain Eukaryota; kingdom Metazoa; phylum Annelida; class Polychaeta; family Arenicolidae; genus Arenicola; species Arenicola marina. The sequence goes on from OZ025265.1 coordinate 8,308,073, forward strand.
GACAAGATATAGACAGAAACATACCACCTCGCACAAGCTGAGACAAGATATGGACGGATAAATACCACAAGCTGAGACAAGATATGGACGGATAAATACCACAAGCTGAGACAAGATATAGACAGAAAAATACCATCTCACACAAACTGAGACAAGATATAGACAGAAAAATACCACCTCACACAAGCTGAGACAAGATATGGACAGATAAATACCACCTCACACAAGCTGAGACAAGATATTAAATACCACCTCACACAAGCTGAGACAAGATATGGACAGATAAATGCCACTTCACACAAACTGAGACAAAATATAGACAGATAAATACTACCTCACACAAGCTGAGAGAAGATATGGACAGAAAAATACCACCTCACACAAGCTGAGACAAGATATGGACAGATAAATACCACCTAACACAAGCTGAGACAAGATATGGACAGAAAAATGCCACCTCACACAAGCTGAGACAAGATATGGACAGATAAATACCACCTCACACAAACTGAGACAAAATATAGACAGATAAATACTACCTTGCACAAGCTGAGACAAGATATGGACAGAAAAATACCACCTCACACAAGCTGAGACAAGATATGGACAGATAAATACCACCTCACACAAGCTGAGACAAGATATGGACAGATAAATACCACAAGCTGAGACAAGATATGTGTAGATAAAAACAACTTCACGCAAGCCGTGACAAGATATAGACAGAAACATACCACCGCACACAAGCTGAGACAAGATATGGACAGATTAATACCCCCTCACACAGACTGAGACAAGATATAGACAGAAAAATACTACCTCACACAAGTTGAGACAAGATATGGACAGAAAAATACCACCTCACACAAGCTGAGACAAGATATGGAGAGATAAATACCACCTCACACAAACTGAGACAAGATATAGACAGAAAAATACCACCTCACACAAGCTGAGAGAATATATGGACAGATAAATACCACCTCACACAAGCTGAGAGAAGATATGGACAGATACATACCACCTCACACAAGCTGAGACAAGATATGGACAGATAAATACCACCTCACACAAGCTGAGACAAGATATGGACAGATAAATACCACCTCACACAAGCTGAGACAAGATATGGACAGATAAATACCACCTCACACAAGCTGAGACAAGATATGGACAGATAAATACCAACTCACACAAGCTGAGATAAAATATGGACAGATAAATACAACTTCACACAAGGTGATACAAGATATGGACAGATAAATTCAACTTCACAGACGTTTATACACGATGTGGATAGATAAATACCTCGCATAATATACCTGGCACATGTTACACGGAGACTGTCGGACGCCCAGACAAGAAGCAGTCGCGGAGTGAACCCAGCGCCAGCCGCTTTCTGTCTGTCCCGTGTGCCATGTTAACGGGTTAACTGATGTTGCTCATTTGTGTTAATTCTTGCACGTCGTTTTCTCAACTTGTGCAGTTCACCGCCTTTATGCCTGAGTGGGTGGTAAGTGTGGATCGGCGGGCCGCTGTCCCGGGGGGTCGCTGTCCCGCCGTGCGCATGAGTGTGACACTTCAGTGTAAACTTACGCTCTCTATTCGTCCACAGTATTTACTTCGTTCTGTTTTTTGGGTGAATTTTATATTGTTGTCGCATGTTGTTGGTACTGCCACAGAGTAGGTCTTCACCCCCACAGCACCAACCCCGCTCTACACCCCCACACCCCTAACCCCGCTCTACACACCCACACGCCCAACCCCGCTCTACATCCCCACACCCCCAACCCCGCTCTACATCCACACACCCACAACCTCGCTCTACCCCCCAAACTCCCAACCCCGCTCTACATCTCCACACCCCCACCCCGCTCTACACCCCACACCCCACACCCAAACCCCGTTCTACACCCCACACCCCAAACCCCGCTCTACAGTTCCAAACCCAACACCCCGCTCTACAGTTCCAAACCCAAAACCCCGCTCTACACCCACACGCGCCCAACCCCGCTCTACACTCCCACACCCCCAACCCCGCTCTACACTGCCACCCACCCCCAACCCCGCTCAGCATCCCCACAACCCAACACCGCTCTACCCCCCCCCCCCCCCACCACAACACCGGGAATCCCGCTCCACAGCACCAACCGCGCACCACACCCACCGCTTCAGCCATCAACTTGTGTTTGTATCAACATGTGTGTATTCTGACCTGGTATATCAGCAGCCAGGATAACAGCGGCTCAAACGAAATGTATCCTTGATCTGCATGATTAAGAGCATAATGTCTAAAAAAAGTGCATTACTCACCATGTAACCATCTCCACCCACCTTATAACCACCCTCACCCACCTTATAACGACCATCACCCACTCCATAACCACCATCACCCACCCTATAACCACCATCACCCATTCTATAACCACCACCCCCCACTCTATAACCACCATCACCCACCCTATAACCCCCATCATCCATTCTATAACCACCATCCCCCACTCTATAACCACCATCACCCACCCTATAACCACCATCACCCACCTTGTAACCACAACCACAACCCTATCACCCTTTCTATAGCGCAGCATGGCGACATAACATCTGAACGACAACTGACTTCTCGTCCTGCCACACAATACTGACCCGATCCGGCGTACTAACCCAAATTATCCATTGCTGTCCCAGAGATCCTATACTAATATGGAACACCCACTCTTTGTATCACCCCCCCCCCCCCCCCACCCGGGTTATCACATGCTGCCTCTCGTCTCTAACCCGGAACAATGTATGATACTCTAACTTTCAGGAATAAAAAGTAACACGTTAATATGAAAGTTAAAGGTTTTGTATTCTTAACGCATCACTGGTGAAATTAAGTAATTACTTGCGTAATTATAATTGTAGTTTATTTTCGTTGAATAACACATGAATATAGAAAAACGTCTAAAAGATATTAACAGATAACGTCCACAATTAGAGCTTTATTAATGGTTTCACATCCAATAGAACATAGACATATCTATGTATTGGTTTACGTCCAGTAGGGCAGGGCATTGACAAGTTTGTGTTTGTGTTTCGGCAGCCGACCACGCCGCTTCCAGAGGTGATCCCGCCGCCACAGGACACGGACGCCGTCACGGGCCCAATGGTAGGACTGCAGGCTCAGCTCATAGGCTGGCGGAGATTGGTTTACATTGGAGTCTCAGCCTGAAAGGTTATATCGTGCCATACCGGTGGTGTATAGGAATAACAGTGGTTATATCGTGCCATACCGGTAGTGTATAGGAATAACAGTGGTTATATCGTCTCATACCGGTGGTGTGCCATAATAGCAGTGGTTATATCGTGTCATACCGGTGGTGTATAGGAATAACAGTGGTTATATCGTGCCATACCGGGATTGTGTCAGAATAGCAATGGTACAAACTTCGCTTTATAAGTAGGTGTTTGGTTTGATTAATTCTATTGAACATGATTTCATCGTCTCAGCTGCATCTGATCGCGACCAACGCGCCCCATGCGGGCGCCATGGGAGGCGTCAGTGGGGCCGACTACCTGTGCTACCGCCAGGCCAAGCGCTCCGGCCTGACCGGCTTCTTCCGCGCCTTCGTCGCCTCCAGGGTCCAGGACCTCAGCTCCATCGTCCACAAGCAGGCCGACCGCGAGATCCCCATCGTCAACCTGCGCGTGAGTCCCGCTCCCCCCCACCCCCAGACCAGCACCTCACTGCTACCGCCCCCCTCCAGACCCACCCCTCGCTGTCACCCCTCTCCCAAACCAACCCCTCAGATTCAACCTCCGCCCCCCCCACCCCAGTCCCGCTCTGTCAACGTCCTAGACCAGGCCGACCGCGAGATCTCTATCGTCAACCTGGGCGTGAGTGCCTCCCCACCCCCGGACCAGTCCCTCGCTGTCGCCCCCCCCACCCCAGACCAACCCACCACTGTCACCACCCCCCCGCCCGGACCAGCCCCTCGCTGTCACCCCCGCCTAAACCCCCACATCAGCCCCTCGCTGTCACCCCCGCCCAGACCCCAGGCCGCCACCATTGTTTAGTGAAAACTTTTATAATTATAGAAGCAATGTTTTCAAAACATTTATAGAGAATGTATTTGATGATGTCTATCTAATAAAATCCATGGGATAAAGGACGTCATCCGAGAGTTCTGGTGACCAGCGCCTCACCCCAGTTCCAAGGCTTCGCTCGGAACTACATCCTTCCCTTTGACCTGTTACGACTGTATATGTTAATGTATTCATGCTTCTCAAACTCTTGCTGTTGTTCAATCCTCAGAACCAAAAGCTGTTCAACTCCTGGGAAGACATGTTCAACGGCGCGGGTGCTCTCTTCAACACCAACGTGCCGCTCCTCTCCTTCGAGGGTCGCGACGTCCTCTACGACCCCCAGTGGTACGTACCCAGCGCCACCTGTCGAGCAGAACCAAACCACCTAGTGTCCTGTAGAACCACCCTCCCGGTCTGATGGGTCACTGTCCTGTAGAACCATCCTCCCGGCCTAACGGGTCACTGTCCTGTAGAACCATCCTCCCGGTCTGACTGGTCAATGTCCTGTAGAACCACCCTCCCGGTCTGACGGGTCACTGTCCTGTAGAACCACCCTCCCGGTGTGACGGGTCAGTGTCCTGTAGAACCATCCTCCCGGCCTAACGGGCCACTGTCCTGTAGAACCACCCTCACCACCCTCCCGTTTTGACGGGTCACTGCCCTGTAGAACCAACCTCCCGGCCTAACGGGTCAGTGTCCTGTAGAACCACCCTCCCGGTCTGACTGGTCAGTGTCCTGTAGAACCATCCTCCCGGTCTGACGGGTTACTGTCCTGTAGAACCACCCTCCCGGTCTAACGGGTCAGTGTCCTGTAGAACCATCCTCCCGGTCTGACGGGTCAGTGTCCTGTAGAACCACCCTCCCGGCCTAACGGGTCAGTGTCCTGTAGAACCATCCTCCCGGTGTGACGGGTCAGTGTCCTGTAGAACCATCCTCCCGGTGTGACGGGTCACTGTCCTGTAGAACCACCCTCCCGGCCTAACGGGTCAGTGTCCTGTAGAACCATCCTCCCGGTCTGACTGGTCAGTGTCCTGTAGAACCATCCTCCCGGTGTGACGGGTCACTGTCCTGTAGAACCACCCTCCCGGCCTAACGGGTCAGTGTCCTGTAGAACCATCCTCCCGGTGTGACGGGTCACTGTCCTGTAGAACCACCCTCCCGGCCTAACGGGTCAGTGTCCTGTAGAACCATCCTCCCGGTGTGACGGGTCAGTGTCCTGTAGAACCATCCTCCCGGTGTGACGGGTCACTGTCCTGTAGAACCATCCTCCCGGTCTGACGGGTCAGTGTCCTGTAGAACCACCCTCCCGTTTTGACGGGTCAGTGTCCTGTAGAACCACCCTCCCGGTGTGGCGGGTCAGTGTCCTGTAGAACCACCCTCCCGGTGGGACGGGTCAGTGTCCTGTAGAACCACCCTCCCGGTGTGACGGGTCAGTGTGCTGTAGAGCCCCCCTCCCCCTCCCCCCCCCCCGGCCTGAAGGTCGCACTGTGTTTGATGACCTGTGCTTTCTCCCTGCAGGCCCCAGAAGATCATCTGGCACGGATCTGACCCGTACGGGCGGCGGGTCCCGGAGGCCTTCTGCGACGCCTGGGTCACAAACGACGCGCCCACCAGGGGCCGGGCCAGCTCCTTACTCAAAAATAAACTGCTCGACTCAGAAGAATTCAGTTGCAACAACTCCTTCGTATTACTTTGTGTAGAAAACTCGTTCAGAGGTTACCGTAATTAGCTTAGGACATTCAGTACGCGTGTAGGTAGCAGGATCAATTCCACTGCAGAGGAGCCTGACGTGGCCGCTAAAGTGCACGTGTCACAGCGGAAGTCACGTGCTTGCGCGTTCATCACGCACACTCGCCAAAGGCATTTTGATGTTGTATTATCTCTAAGTGTATCAGGCCAGGCTGGATGAGGCACCAGCGTCTCGTTTGGACGTGCTACACCAGACACTGCGATGGGGGTGAGGGTGGGGAAGAGGGTGGACCTGGCAGTAATTTCATTTTTAGAAGCCATCATTGCACTGACATCCCATAAATAATCTCCAGCTTTACCTCTCATCATAACCTCCACAATGACCTCCGCAATGACCTCCACAATGACCTCCCATCATGACCTTCAATGACCTCCCATCATAACCGCCTTCAATGACCTCCCATCATAACCTCTTTCAATGACCTCCCATCATGACCTCCTTCAATGACCTCCCATCATAACATCTTTCAATGACCTTCCATCATAACCTGCACAATGAACTCCCATCATAATCTCCATAACAACCTCCTACAATGACCTTTCGTCATCATAATCACAATTTCCTCCCACCATAACCTTCACAACGACCTCCTTCAATGACCTTTCATCATCATAATCACAATTTCCTCCCACCATAACCTTCAAAATGACCTCCTTCAATGATCTTCCATCATAACCTCCTTCAATTACCTCCCAGTATAACCTTCACCATGACCTTCTACTGTGAGCCACCCCGTCCCCACCCACCACCATGTATATTACATCATTGCGCAATGCACAACAAACAGAACAGGGGCAGCCTCTTAATTGTTGCCATGGATACCCTTGACAGTATTTGAAACATGTACATATTTATTTCTTGAGATAATGTTTCTACTGAGCTTGTCTGCATCCACTGAAGTATGTCTCTTTTCTGTATCGCTTAATGGCTGTGTTGTGGGCACTAGGAGTATACTATGCATGTGTTGGGGTGATGACAGGACTATAGCCGCCGGGAAGGCCGCAGGTTGACGCTTTGAACACGGGCAGCCGACACGTAACTTGAACACGGCCCACAGGGGACTCGGACCAATGGGAAGCCTTTACTGTAGGGACCAACTCGTACCCTAGCTGTCTCGTATCGGTGGCGTCTCGTCATACGTGCATCTTGTGTTGCAATTTATCTTTACGTTTAAGCTTCTTACTTTAATTTAAATCTTACTTCATACTTATGATGACGTTGTCTTATATTTACCATTTTCATTCACGTTGTTTGATCATATGAAGATGTAATACTTGCGAAAGGCGTTGCACAAACAGGCAGACATAGGTACAACTCGTGCTTCCTATGAGATCTAATGGAAGACACAGGTACAATTCGTGCTTCCTATGAGATCTAATGGAAGACATAGGTACATCCCGTGCTTCCTATGAGATCTAATGGAAGACACAGGTACAACTCGTGCTTCCTATGAGATCTAATGTCAGGCACAGGTACAACTCGTGCTTCCTAGGAGATCTAATGGAAGACACAGGTACAACTCGTGCTTCCTATGAGATCTAATGGAAGACATAGGTACAACCCTTGCTTCCTATGAGATCTAATGTCAGGCACAGGTACAACTCGTGCTTCTTTTGAGATCTAATGAAAGACAGGTACAATTCGTGCTTCCTATGAGATCTAATGGAAGACACAGGTACAACTCGTGCTTCCTATGAGATCTAATGGAAGACACAGGTACAACTCGTGCTTCCTATGAGATCTAATGAAAGACAGGTACAACTCGTGCTTCCTAGGAGATCTAATGGAAGACACAGGTACAATTCGTGCTTCCTATGATATCTAATGTCAGGCACAGGTACAACTCGTGCTTCCTTTGAGATCTAATGGAAGACACAGGTACAATTCGTGCTTCCTAGGAGATCTAATGGAAGACACAGGTACAATTCGTGCTTCCTATGACATCTAATGGAAGACACAGGCACAGCTCGTGCTTCCTATGAGATCTAATGGAAGACACAGGTACAATTCGTGCTTCCTATGAGATCTAATGGAAGACACAGGTATAACTCGTGCTTCCTATGAGATCTAATGTCAGGCACAGGTACAATTTGTGCTTCCTATGAGATCAAATGGAAGACACAGGTACAACTCGTGCTTCCTATGATATCTAATGGAACACACAGGTACAACTCGTGCTTCCCATGAGATCTAATGTCAAGCACAGGTACAACTCGTGCTTCCTTTGAGATCTAATGGAAGACACAGGTACAATTCGTGCTTCCTAGGAGATCTAATGGAAGACACAGGTACAATTCGTGCTTCCTAGGAGATCTAATGGAAGACACAGGTACAATTCGTGCTGCCTAGGAGATCTAATGGAAGACACAGGTACAATTCGTGCTTCCTATGAGATATAATGGAAGACACAGGTACAATTCGTGCTTCCTAGGAGATCTAATGGAAGACACAGGTACAATTCGTGCTTCCTAGGAGATCTAATGGAAGACACAGGTACAATTCGTGCTTCCTATGAGATCTAATGGAAGACACAGGTACAATTCGTGCTTCCTATGAGATCTAATGTCAGGCACAGGTACAACTCGTGCTTCCTAGGAGATCTAATGGAAGACACAGGTACAATTCGTGCTTCCTATGAGATATAATGGAAGACACAGGTACAACTCGTGCTTCCTATGAGATCTAATGTCAGGCACAGGTACAACTCGTGCTTCCTAGGAGATCTAATGGAAGACACAGGTACAATTCGTGCTTCCTATGAGATCTAATGGAAGACACAGGTACAATTAGTGCTTCATATTATTGAAGCACCGTTGTGATGCAATGATGTGGTTGGAGGTCGCCAGATCGCGCTTTGCAATCAACCTTTACTACCTGTGGACATGATCTAAAGGGCCAGAACATGTTTATATTTACTTGAACTTTGAGTCTGCGAGTCCACGCAGGAGGACGTTGGTACGACTTGTATATTGTGTATATTGTTTGTAGGTGTTGATGGCTATAAGTGATATATTATTATATCTTGTGGGCCCATGAGTCCTAGTGTCAAACAAAGACATGTGCTCCGGATTGCCAATAAATGTGAAGACTTCTAACTTGATAAACTTGTCGTTTGTTCCGGCTTCATTCCGTTATGCTACCAGAACGCCGTCCGTCGTCACTGGGGGGACAGTTTGATGCCAGTCGGTACGCTGTCCGTCGTCACTGGGAGGACAGTTTGATGCCAGTCGGTACGCCGTCCGTCGTCACTGGGAGGACAGTTTGATGCCAGTCGGTACGCCGTCCGTCGTCACTGGGAGGACAGTTTGATGCCAGTCGGTACGCCGTCGGTCGTCACTGGGAGGACAGTTTGATGCCAGTCGGTACGCCGTCCGTCGTCACTGGGAGGACAGTTTGATGCCAGTCGGTACGCCGTCCGTCGTCACTGGGAGGACAGTTTGATGCCAGTCGGTACGCCGTCCGTCGTCACTGGGAGGACAGTTTGATGCCAGTCGGTACGCCGTCCGTCGTCACTGGGAGGACAGTTTGATGCCAGTCGGTACGCCGTCCGTCGTCACTGGGAGGACAGTTTGATGCCAGTCGGTACGCCGTCCGTCGTCACTGGGAGGACAGTTTGATGCCAGTCGGTACGCCGTCCGTCGTCACTGGGAGGACAGTTCGATGCCAGTCGGTACGCCGTCCGTCGTCATTGGGAGGACAGTTTGATGCCAGTCGGTACGCCGTCCGTCGTCACTGGGAGGACAGTTTGATACCAGTCGGTACGCCGTCCGTCGTCACTGGGAGGACAGTTTAATACCAGTCGGTACGCCGTCCGTCGTCCCTGGGAGGACAGTTTGATGCCAGTCGGTACGCCGTCCGTCGTCCCTGCGAGGACAGTTTGATGCCAGTTGGTACGCCGTCCGTCGTCACTGGGAGGACAGTTTAATACCAGTCGGTACGCCGTCCGTCGTCACTGGGAGGACAGTTTGATACCAGTCGGTACGCCGTCCGTCGTCACTGGGAGGACAGTTTGATGCCAGTCGGTACGCCGTCCGTCGTCACTGGGAGGACAGTTTGATGCCAGTCGGTACGCTGTCCGTCGTCACTGGGAGGACAGTTTGATGCCAGTCGGTACGCCGTCCGTCGTCCCTGGGAGGACAGTTTGATGCCAGTCGGTACGCCGTCCGTCGTCACTGGGAGGACAGTTTAATACCAGTCGGTACGCCGTCCGTCGTCACTGGGAGGACAGTTTGATACCAGTCGGTACGCCGTCCGTCGTCACTGGGAGGACAGTTTGATGCCAGTCGGTACGCCGTCCGTCGTCACTGGGAGGACAGTTTGATGCCAGTCGGTACGCCGTCCGTCGTCACTGGGAGGACAGTTTGATGCCAGTCGGTACGCTGTCCGTCGTCACTGGGAGGACAGTTTGATGCCAGTCGGTACGCCGTCGGTCGTCACTGGGAGGACAGTTTGATGCCAGTCGGTACGCCGTCCGTCGTCACTGGGAGGACAGTTTGATGCCAGTCGGTACGCCGTCCGTCGTCACTGGGAGGACAGTTTGATGCCAGTCGGTACGCCGTCCGTCGTCACTGGGAGGACAGTTTGATGCCAGTCGGTACGCCGTCCGTCGTCCCTGGGAGGACAGTTTGATGCCAGTCGGTACGCCGTCCGTCGTCACTGGGAGGACAGTTTGATGCCAGTCGGTACGCCGTCCGTCGTCACTGGGAGGACAGTTTGATGCCAGTCGGTACGCCGTCCGTCGTCACTGGGAGGACAGTTTGATGCCAGTCGGTACGCCGTCCGTCGTCCCTGGGAGGACAGTTTGATGCCAGTCGGTACGCCGTCCGTCGTCAATGGGAGGACAGTTTGATACCAGTCGGTACGCCGTCCGTCGTCACTGGGAGGACAGTTTGATGCCAGTCGGTACGCCGTCCGTCGTCCCTGGGAGGACAGTTTGATGCCAGTCGGTACGCCGTCCGTCGTCACTGGGAGGACAGTTTGATGCCAGTCGGTACGCCGTCCGTCGTCACTGGGAGGACAGTTTGATACCAGTCGGTACGCCGTCCGTCGTCACTGGGAGGACAGTTTGATGCCAGTCGGTACCCCGTCCGTCGTCCCTGGGAGGACAGTTTGATGCCAGTCGGTACGCCGTCCGTCGTCACTGGGAGGACAGTTTGATGCCAGTCGGTACGCTGTCCGTCGTCACTGGGAGGACAGTTTGATGCCAGTCGGTACGCCGTCCGTCGTCCCTGGGAGGACAGTTTGATGCCAGTCGGTACGCCGTCCGTCGTCACTGGGAGGACAGTTTAATACCAGTCGGTACGCCGTCCGTCGTCACTGGGAGGACAGTTTGATACCAGTCGGTACGCCGTCCGTCGTCACTGGGAGGACAGTTTGATGCCAGTCGGTACGCCGTCCGTCGTCACTGGGAGGACAGTTTGATGCCAGTCGGTACGCCGTCCGTCGTCACTGGGGGGACAGTTTGATGCCAGTCGGTACGCTGTCCGTCGTCACTGGGAGGACAGTTTGATGCCAGTCGGTACGCCGTCGGTCGTCACTGGGAGGACAGTTTGATGCCAGTCGGTACGCCGTCCGTCGTCACTGGGAGGACAGTTTGATGCCAGTCGGTACGCCGTCCGTCGTCACTGGGAGGACAGTTTGATGCCAGTCGGTACGCCGTCCGTCGTCACTGGGAGGACAGTTTGATGCCAGTCGGTACGCCGTCCGTCGTCCCTGGGAGGACAGTTTGATGCCAGTCGGTACGCCGTCCGTCGTCACTGGGAGGACAGTTTGATGCCAGTCGGTACGCCGTCCGTCGTCACTGGGAGGACAGTTTGATGCCAGTCGGTACGCCGTCCGTCGTCACTGGGAGGACAGTTTGATGCCAGTCGGTACGCCGTCCGTCGTCACTGGGAGGACAGTTTGATGCCAGTCGGTACGCCGTCCGTCGTCACTGGGAGGACAGTTTGATACCAGTCGGTACGCCGTCCGTCGTCACTGGGAGGACAGTTTGATGCCAGTCGGTACGCCGTCCGTCGTCCCTGGGAGGACAGTTTGATGCCAGTCGGTACGACGTCCGTCGTCACTGGGAGGACAGTTTGATGCCAGTCGGTACGCCGTCCGTCGTCACTGGGAGGACAGTTTGATGCCAGTCGGTACGCCGTCCGTCGTCACTGGGAGGACAGTTTGATGCCAGTCGGTACGCCGTCCGTCGTCCATGGGAGGACAGTTTGATGCCAGTCGGTACGCCGTCCGTCGTCACTGGGAGGACAGTTTGATGCCAGTCGGTACGCCGTCCGTCGTCCCTGGGAGGACAGTTTGATACCAGTCGGTACGCCGTCCGTCGTCCCTGGGAGGACAGTTTGATGCCAGTCGGTACCAGACATGGGGTAATCATAATCAGTAATCGTAATCGATTATAATCGATTACATTTTCAAGTAATCGTAATCGTAATCGATTACATTGGTTTTTAAGGCAATGTAATCGTAATCGTAATCGATTACATTGCTATTGTAATCGTAATCATGATTACTTTTGATGATTACTTTGCTATGTTCACTCGGGCTGTTTGATCTCCAATTGATCGTCATCCTTTCCATGTCGCCTGTATCATATACGGAAACTCGCCACTGCAGTCTTACTGTAGAGATCCGATCCCCCTCGAAACCACCCTGGCCCTTCCTGCCCCACCCGACAAATAACCAGACATAACCAATTAAGCTGGCTTGGGGTGCCGCATTCTAATCCCCTCATTATCTTGTTTGCATTGGATAGCTAGAAATAGTCCAGAGCGACTTAGGGATCTATATGTTCGGAGCAGGTAGGTGGGTGGGGGCTGCGATGGGTAGGTAGGTAGGTGGGGGCTGTGATGGGTAGGTAGGTAGGTGGGGGCTGTGATGGGAGGGTGGTAGATGCTTGTGTTAATGTTCTCTATATAGATTGATTGGAAGAGGTGTTATAAAACGAACTCGATTCGGTCAGGACTGGTGCACGGCGATGTATGGTGTGGTGGCTGGACTAGATTCCCTTTTGTCATATAACGGTGTGGCTTCCTTTAGTTCCATGGTATTTAACATAGAGGTAATTTTTTTTACGTGTTAAGTTTTTACGCGGGACACCACCCTCTCCGGCGAGAATCCTAAAGTTCTAAAGTTTAAATGAATCCAGCAAGATAGAGGTGCGATTATCTGTCAGTGTTGTTCTTTTTATTTCAATTACGTCGAAAAATAGTCCATGTAATCACGATTGTAATCATGATTACATTGAATGTAATCGTAATCGATTACTTTCATATTTCCTGTAATCGTAATCGTAATCATGAAATTCCCAAGTAAGCGTAATCGTAATCGATTACATTTACAATGTAATCACCCCATGCCTGGTCGGTACGCCGTCCGTCGTCACTGGGAGGACAGTCTGATGCCAGTCGGTACGCCGTCCGTCGTCACTGGGAGGACAGTTTGATGCCAGTCGGTACGCCGTCCGTCGTCACTGGGAGGACAGTTTGATGCCAGTCGGTACGCCGTCCGTCGTCACTGGGAGGACAGTTTGATGCCAGTCGGTACGCCGTCCGTCTTCACTGGGAGGACAGTTTGATGCCAGTCGGTACGCCGTCCGTCGTCACTGGGAGGACAGTTTGATGCCAGTCGGTACGCCGTCCGTCGTCACTGGGAGGACAGTTTGATGCCAGTCGGTACGCCGTCCGTCGTCACTGGGAGGACAGTTTGATGCCAGTCGGTACGCCGTCCGTCGTCAATGGGAGGACAGTTTGATACCAGTCGGTACGCCGTCCGTCGTCACTGGGAGGACAGTTTGATGCCAGTCGGTACGCCGTCCGTCGTCACTGGGGGGACAGTTTGATGCCAGTCGGTACGCCGTCCGTCGTCACTGGGAGGACAGTTTGATGCCAGTCGGTACGCCGTCCGTCGTCACTGGGAGGACAGTTTGATACCAGTCGGTACGCCGTCCGTCGTCACTGGGAGGACAGTTTGATGCCAGTCGGTACGCCGTCCGTCGTCACTGGGAGGACAGTTTGATGCCAGTCGGTACGCCGTCCGTCGTCACTGGGAGGACAGTTTGATGCCAGTCGGTACGCCGTCGGTCGTCACTGGGAGGACAGTTTGATGCCAGTCGGTATGCCGTCCGTCGTCACTGGGAGGACAGTTTGATGCCAGTCGGTACGCCGTCCGTCGTCGCTGGGGGGACAGTTTGATGCCAGTCGGTACGCCGTCCGTCGTCACTGGGAGGACAGTTTGATGCCAGTCGGTACGCCGTCCGTCGTCACTGGGAGGACAGTTTGATACCAGTCGGTACGCCGTCCGTCGTCACTGGGAGGACAGTTTGATGCCAGTCGGTACGCCGTCCGTCGTCAATGGGAGGACAGTTTGATACCAGTCGGTACGCCGTCCGTCGTCACTGGGAGGACAGTTTGATGCCAGTCGGTACGCCGTCCGTCGTCAATGGGAGGACAGTTTGATACCAGTCGGTACGCCGTCCGTCGTCACTGGGAGGACAGTTTGATGCCAGTCGGTACGCCGTCCGTCGTCACTGGGAGGACAGTTTGATGCCAGTCGGTACGCCGTCCGTCGTCACTGGGAGGACAGTTTGATGCCAGTCGGTACGCCGTCGGTCGTCACTGGCAGGACAGTTTGATGCCAGTCGGTACGTCGTCGGCCGTCACTGGGAGGACAGTTTGATGCCAGTCGGTACGCCGTCCGTCGTCACTGGGAGGACAGTTTGATGCCAGTCGGTACGCCGTCCGTCGTCACTGGGAGGACAGTTTGATGCCAGTCGGTACGCCGTCCGTCGTCCCTGGGAGGACAGTTTGATGCCAGTCGGTACGCCGTCCGTCGTCACTGGGAAGACAGTTTGATGCCAGTCGGTACGCCGTCCGTCGTCACTGGGAGGACAGTTTGATGCCAGTCGGTACGCCGTCGGTCGTCACTGGGAGGACAGTTTGATGCCAGTCGGTACGCCGTCGGTCGTCACTGGGACGACAGTTTGATGCCAGTCGGTACGCCGTCCGTCGTCACTGGGACGACAGTTTGATGCCAGTCGGTACGCCGTCCGTCGTCACTGGGAGGACAGTTTGATACCAGTCGGTACGCCGTCCGTCGTCACTGGGAGGACAGTTTGATGCCAGTCGGTACGCCGTCCGTCGTCACTGGGAGGACAGTTTGATACCAGTCGGTACGCCGTCCGTCGTCACTGGGAGGACAGTTTGATGCCAGTCGGTACGCCGTCGGTCGTCACTGGGAGGACAGTTTGATGCCAGTCGGTACGCCGTCGGTCGTCACTGGGAGGACAGTTTGATGCCAGTCGGTACGCCGTCCGTCGTCCCTGGGAGGACAGTTTGATGCCAGTCGGTACGCCGTCGGTCGTCACTGGGAGGACAGTTTGATGCCAGTCGGTACGCCGTCCGTCGTCACTGGGAGGACAGTTTGATGCCAGTCGGTACGCCGTCCGTCGTCACTGGGGGGACAGTTTGATGCCAGTCGGTACGCCGTCCGTCGTCACTGGGGGGACAGTTTGATGCCAGTCGGTACGCCGTCCGTCGTCACTGGGAGGACAGTTTGATACCAGTCGGTACGCCGTCCGTCGTCACTGGGAGGACAGTTTGATGCCAGTCGGTACGCCGTCCGTCGTCACTGGGAGGACAGTTTGATGTCAGTCGGTACGCCGTCGGTCGTCACTGGGAAGACAGTTTGATGCCAGTCGGTACGCCGTCCGTCGTCACTGGGAGGACAGTTTGATGCCAGTCGGTACGCCGTCCGTCGTCCCTTGGAGGACAGTTTGATGCCAGTCGGTACGCCGTCCGTCGTCACTGGGAGGACAGTTTGATGCCAGTCGGTACGCCGTCCGTCGTCCCTGGGAGGACAGTTTGATACCAGTCGGTACGCCGTCCGTCGTCCCTGGGAGGACAGTTTGATGCCAGTCGGTACGCCGTCCGTCGTCACTGGGAGGACAGTTTGATGCCAGTCGGTACGCCGTCCGTCGTCCCTGGGAGGACAGTTTGATGCCAGTCGGTACGCCGTCCGTCGTCACTGGGAGGACAGTTTGATGCCAGTCGGTACGCCGTCCGTCGTCCCTGGGAGGACAGTTTGATACCAGTCGGTACGCCGTCCGTCGTCCCTGGGAGGACAGTTTGATGCCAGTCGGTACCAGACATGGGGTAATCATAATCAGTAATCGTAATCGATTATAATCGATTACATTTTCAAGTAATCGTAATCGTAATCGATTACATTGGTTTTTAAGGCAATGTAATCGTAATCGTAATCGATTACATTGCTATTGTAATCGTAATCATGATTACTTTTGATGATTACTTTGCTATGTTCACTCGGGCTGTTTGATCTCCAATTGATCGTCATCCTTTCCATGTCGCCTGTATCATATACGGAAACTCGCCACTGCAGTCTTACTGTAGAGATCCGATCCCCCTCGAAACCACCCTGGCCCTTCCTGCCCCACCCGACAAATAACCAGACATAACCAATTAAGCTGGCTTGGGGTGCCGCATTCTAATCCCCTCATTATCTTGTTTGCATTGGATAGCTAGAAATAGTCCAGAGCGACTTAGGGATCTATATGTTCGGAGCAGGTAGGTGGGTGGGGGCTGCGATGGGTAGGTAGGTAGGTGGGGGCTGTGATGGGTAGGTAGGTAGGTGGGGGCTGTGATGGGAGGGTGGTAGATGCTTGTGTTAATGTTCTCTATATAGATTGATTGGAAGAGGTGTTATAAAACGAACTCGATTCGGTCAGGACTGGTGCACGGCGATGTATGGTGTGGTGGCTGGACTAGATTCCCTTGTGTCATATAACGGTGTGGCTTCCTTTAGTTCCATGGTATTTAACATAGAGGTAATTTTTTTTACGCGTTAAGTTTTTACGCGGGACACCACCCTCTCCGGCGAGAATCCTAAAGTTCTAAAGTTTAAATGAATCCAGCAAGATAGAGGTGCGATTATCTGTCAGTGTTGTTCTTTTTATTTCAATTACGTCGAAAAATAGTCCATGTAATCACGATTGTAATCATGATTACATTGAATGTAATCGTAATCGATTACTTTCATATTTCCTGTAATCGTAATCGTAATCATGAAATTCCCAAGTAATCGTAATCGTAATCGATTACATTTACAATGTAATCACCCCATGCCTGGTCGGTACGCCGTCCGTCGTCACTGGGAGGACAGTCTGATGCCAGTCGGTACGCCGTCCGTCGTCACTGGGAGGACAGTTTGATGCCAGTCGGTACGCCGTCCGTCGTCACTGGGAGGACAGTTTGATGCCAGTCGGTACGCCGTCCGTCGTCACTGGGAGGACAGTTTGATGCCAGTCGGTACGCCGTCCGTCGTCACTGGGAGGACAGTTTGATGCCAGTCGGTACGCCGTCCGTCGTCACTGGGAGGACAGTTTGATGCCAGTCGGTACGCCGTCCGTCGTCACTGGGAGGACAGTTTGATGCCAGTCGGTACGCCGTCCGTCGTCCCTGGGAGGACAGTTTGATGCCAGTCGGTACGCCGTCCGTCGTCAATGGGAGGACAGTTTGATACCAGTCGGTACGCCGTCCGTCGTCACTGGGAGGACAGTTTGATGCCAGTCGGTACGCCGTCCGTCGTCACTGGGGGGACAGTTTGATGCCAGTCGGTACGCCGTCCGTCGTCACTGGGAGGACAGTTTGATGCCAGTCGGTACGCCGTCCGTCGTCACTGGGAGGACAGTTTGATACCAGTCGGTACGCCGTCCGTCGTCACTGGGAGGACAGTTTGATGCCAGTCGATACGCCGTCCGTCGTCACTGGGAGGACAGTTTGATGCCAGTCGGTACGCCGTCCGTCGTCACTGGGAGGACAGTTTGATGCCAGTCGGTACGCCGTCGGTCGTCACTGGGAGGACAGTTTGATGCCAGTCGGTACGCCGTCCGTCGTCACTGGGAGGACAGTTTGATGCCAGTCGGTACGCCGTCCGTCGTCACTGGGGGGACAGTTTGATGCCAGTCGGTACGCCGTCCGTCGTCACTGGGAGGACAGTTTGATGCCAGTCGGTACGCCGTCCGTCGTCACTGGGAGGACAGTTTGATACCAGTCGGTACGCCGTCCGTCGTCACTGGGAGGACAGTTTGATGCCAGTCGGTACGCCGTCCGTCGTCACTGGGAGGACAGTTTGATGCCAGTCGGTACGCCGTCCGTCGTCAATGGGAGGACAGTTTGATACCAGTCGGTACGCCGTCCGTCGTCACTGGGAGGACAGTTTGATGCCAGTCGGTACGCCGTCCGTCGTCACTGGGAGGACAGTTTGATGCCAGTCGGTACGCCGTCCGTCGTCACTGGGAGGACAGTTTGATGCCAGTCGGTACGCCGTCCGTCGTCACTGGGAGGACAGTTTGATGCCAGTCGGTACGCCGTCGGTCGTCACTGGGAGGACAGTTTGATGCCAGTCGGTACGCCGTCGGTCGTCACTGGGAGGACAGTTTGATGCCAGTCGGTACGCCGTCGGTCGTCACTGGGAGGACAGTTTGATGCCAGTCGGTACGCCGTCCGTCGTCACTGGGAGGACAGTTTGATGCCAGTCGGTACGCCGTCCGTCGTCACTGGGAGGACAGTTTGATGCCAGTCGGTACGCCGTCCGTCGTCCCTGGGAGGACAGTTTGATGCCAGTCGGTACGCCGTCCGTCGTCACTGGGAGGACAGTTTGATGCCAGTCGGTACGCCGTCCGTCGTCACTGGGAGGACAGTTTGATGCCAGTCGGTACGCCGTCGGTCGTCACTGGGAGGACAGTTTGATGCCAGTCGGTACGTCGTCCGTCGTCACTGGGAGGACAGTTTGATGCCAGTCGGTACGCCGTCGGTCGTCACTGGGAGGACAGTTTGATGCCAGTCGGTACGCCGTCGGTCGTCACTGGGAGGACAGTTTGATGCCAGTCGGTACGCCGTCCGTCGTCCCTGGGAGGACAGTTTGATGCCAGTCGGTACGCCGTCGGTCGTCACTGGGAGGACAGTTTGATGCCAGTCGGTACGCCGTCCGTCGTCACTGGGAGGACAGTTTGATGCCAGTCGGTACGCCGTCGGTCGTCACTGGGAGGACAGTTTGATGCCAGTCGGTACGCCGTCGGTCGTCACTGGGAGGACAGTTTGATGCCAGTCGGTACGCCGTCCGTCGTCCCTGGGAGGACAGTTTGATGCCAGTCGGTACGCCGTCGGTCGTCACTGGGAGGACAGTTTGATGCCAGTCGGTACGCCGTCCGTCGTCACTGGGAGGACAGTTTGATGCCAGTCGGTACGCCGTCCGTCGTCACTGGGGGGACAGTTTGATGCCAGTCGGTACGCCGTCCGTCGTCACTGGGGGGACAGTTTGATGCCAGTCGGTACGCCGTCCGTCGTCACTGGGAGGACAGTTTGATACCAGTCGGTACGCCGTCCGTCGTCACTGGGAGGACAGTTTGATGCCAGTCGGTACGCCGTCCGTCGTCACTGGGAGGACAGTTTGATGTCAGTCGGTACGCCGTCGGTCGTCACTGGGAAGACAGTTTGATGCCAGTCGGTACGCCGTCCGTCGTCACTGGGAGGACAGTTTGATGCCAGTCGGTACGCCGTCCGTCGTCCCTTGGAGGACAGTTTGATGCCAGTCGGTACGCCGTCCGTCGTCACTGGGAGGACAGTTTGATGCCAGTCGGTACGCCGTCCGTCGTCCCTGGGAGGACAGTTTGATACCAGTCGGTACGCCGTCCGTCGTCCCTGGGAGGACAGTTTGATGCCAGTCGGTACGCCGTCCGTCGTCACTGGGAGGACAGTTTGATGCCAGTCGGTACGCCGTCCGTCGTCCCTGGGAGGACAGTTTGATGCCAGTCGGTACGCCGTCCGTCGTCACTGGGAGGACAGTTTGATGCCAGTCGGTACGCCGTCCGTCGTCCCTGGGAGGACAGTTTGATACCAGTCGGTACGCCGTCCGTCGTCCCTGGGAGGACAGTTTGATGCCAGTCGGTACCAGACATGGGGTAATCATAATCAGTAATCGTAATCGATTATAATCGATTACATTTTCAAGTAATCGTAATCGTAATCGATTACATTGGTTTTTAAGGCAATGTAATCGTAATCGTAATCGATTACATTGCTATTGTAATCGTAATCATGATTACTTTTGATGATTACTTTGCTATGTTCACTCGGGCTGTTTGATCTCCAATTGATCGTCATCCTTTCCATGTCGCCTGTATCATATACGGAAACTCGCCACTGCAGTCTTACTGTAGAGATCCGATCCCCCTCGAAACCACCCTGGCCCTTCCTGCCCCACCCGACAAATAACCAGACATAACCAATTAAGCTGGCTTGGGGTGCCGCATTCTAATCCCCTCATTATCTTGTTTGCATTGGATAGCTAGAAATAGTCCAGAGCGACTTAGGGATCTATATGTTCGGAGCAGGTAGGTGGGTGGGGGCTGCGATGGGTAGGTAGGTAGGTGGGGGCTGTGATGGGTAGGTAGGTAGGTGGGGGCTGTGATGGGAGGGTGGTAGATGCTTGTGTTAATGTTCTCTATATAGATTGATTGGAAGAGGTGTTATAAAACGAACTCGATTCGGTCAGGACTGGTGCACGGCGATGTATGGTGTGGTGGCTGGACTAGATTCCCTTGTGTCATATAACGGTGTGGCTTCCTTTAGTTCCATGGTATTTAACATAGAGGTAATTTTTTTTACGCGTTAAGTTTTTACGCGGGACACCACCCTCTCCGGCGAGAATCCTAAAGTTCTAAAGTTTAAATGAATCCAGCAAGATAGAGGTGCGATTAGCTGTCAGTGTTGTTCTTTTTATTTCAATTACGTCGAAAAATAGTCCATGTAATCACGATTGTAATCATGATTACATTGAATGTAATCGTAATCGATTACTTTCATATTTCCTGTAATGGTAATCGATTACTTTCATATTTCCTGTAATCGTAATCGTAATCATGAAATTCCCAAGTAATCGTAATCGATTACATTTACAATGTAATCACCCCATGCCTGGTCGGTACGCCGTCCGTCGTCACTGGGAGGACAGTCTGATGCCAGTCGGTACGCCGTCCGTCGTCACTGGGAGGACAGTTTGATGCCAGTCGGTACGCCGTCCGTCGTCACTGGGAGGACAGTTTGATGCCAGTCGGTACGCCGTCCGTCGTCACTGGGAGGACAGTTTGATGCCAGTCGGTACGCCGTCCGTCGTCACTGGGAGGACAGTTTGATGCCAGTCGGTACGCCGTCCGTCGTCACCGGGAGGACAGTTTGATGCCAGTCGGTACGCCGTCCGTCGTCACTGGGAGGACAGTTTGATGCCAGTCGGTACGCCGTCCGTCGTCACTGGGAGGACAGTTTGATGCCAGTCGGTACGCCGTCCGTCGTCCCTGGGAGGACAGTTTGATGCCAGTCGGTACGCCGTCCGTCGTCACTGGGAGGACAGTTTGATGCCAGTCGGTACGCCGTCCGTCGTCCCTGGGAGGACAGTTTGATACCAGTCGGTACGCCGTCCGTCGTCCCTGGGAGGACAGTTTGATACCAGTCGGTACGCCGTCCGTCGTCCCTGGGAGGACAGTTTGATGCCAGTCGGTACCAGACATGGGGTAATCATCATCAGTAATCGTAATCGATTATATCGATTACATTTTCAAGTAATCGTAATCGTAATCGATTACATTGGTTTTTAAGGCAATGTAATCGTAATCGTAATCGATTACATTGCTATTGTAATCGTAATCATGATTACTTTTGATGATTACTTTGCTATGTTCACTCGGGCTGTTTGATCTCCAATTGATCGTCATCCTTTCCATGTCGCCTGTATCATATACGGAAACTCGCCACTGCAGTCTTACTGTAGAGATCCGATCCCCCTCGAAACCACCCTGGCCCTTCCTGCCCCACCCGACAAATAACCAGACATAACCAATTAAGCTGGCTTGGGGTGCCGCATTCTAATCCCCTCATTATCTTGTTTGCATTGGATAGCTAGAAATAGTCCAGAGCGACTTAGGGATCTATATGTTCGGAGCAGGTAGGTGGGTGGGGGCTGCGATGGGTAGGTAGGTAGGTGGGGGCTGTGATGGGTAGGTAGGTAGGTGGGGGCTGTGATGGGAGGGTGGTAGATGCTTGTGTTAATGTTCTCTATATAGATTGATTGGAAGAGGTGTTATAAAACGAACTCGATTCGGTCAGGACTGGTGCACGGCGATGTATGGTGTGGTGGCTGGACTAGATTCCCTTGTGTCATATAACGGTGTGGCTTCCTTTAGTTCCATGGTATTTAACATAGAGGTAATTTTTTTTACGCGTTAAGTTTTTACGCGGGACACCACCCTCTCCGGCGAGAATCCTAAAGTTCTAAAGTTTAAATGAATCCAGCAAGATAGAGGTGCGATTATCTGTCAGTGTTGTTCTTTTTATTTCAATTACGTCGAAAAATAGTCCATGTAATCACGATTGTAATCATGATTACATTGAATGTAATCGTAATCGATTACTTTCATATTTCCTGTAATCGTAATCATGAAATTCCCAAGTAATCGTAATCGTAATCGATTACACTTACAATGTAATCACCCCATGCCTGGTCGGTACGCCGTCCGTCGTCACTGGGAGGACAGTCTGATGCCAGTCGGTACGCCGTCCGTCGTCACTGGGAGGATAGTTTGATGCCAGTCGGTACGCCGTCCGTCGTCACTGGGAGGACAGTTTGATGCCAGTCGGTACGCCGTCCGTCGTCACTGGGAGGACAGTTTGATGCCAGTCGGTACGCCGTCCGTCGTCACTGGGAGGACAGTTTGATGCCAGTCGGTACGCCGTCCGTCGTCACTGGGAGGACAGTTTGATGCCAGTCGGTACGCCGTCCGTCGTCACTGGGAGGACAGTTTGATGCCAGTCTGTACGCCGTCCGTCGTCAATGGGAGGACAGTTTGATACCAGTCGGTACGCCGTCCGTCGTCACTGGGAGGACAGTTTGATGCCAGTCGGTACGCCGTCCGTCGTCACTGGGGGGACAGTTTGATGCCAGTCGGTACGCCGTCCGTCGTCACTGGGAGGACAGTTTGATGCCAGTCGGTACGCCGTCCGTCGTCACTGGGAGGACAGTTTGATACCAGTCGGTACGCCGTCCGTCGTCACTGGGAGGACAGTTTGATGCCAGTCGGTACGCCGTCCGTCGTCACTGGGAGGACAGTTTGATGCCAGTCGGTACGCCGTCGGTCGTCACTGGGAGGACAGTTTGATGCCAGTCGGTACGCCGTCGGTCGTCACTGGGAGGACAGTTTGATGCCAGTCGGTACGCCGTCCGTCGTCACTGGGAGGACAGTTTGATGCCAGTCGGTACGCCGTCCGTCGTCACTGGGGGGACAGTTTGATGCCAGTCGGTACGCCGTCCGTCGTCACTGGGAGGACAGTTTGATGCCAGTCGGTACGCCGTCCGTCGTCACTGGGAGGACAGTTTGATGCCAGTAGGTACGCCGTCCGTCGTCACTGGGAGGACAGTTTGATACCAGTCGGTACGCCGTCCGTCGTCAATGGGAGGACAGTTTGATACCAGTCGGTACGCCGTCCGTCGTCACTGGGAGGACAGTTTGATGCCAGTCGGTACGCCGTCCGTCGTCACTGGGGGGACAGTTTGATGCCAGTCGGTACGCCGTCCGTCGTCACTGGGAGGACAGTTTGATGCCAGTCGGTACGCCGTCCGTCGTCACTGGGAGGACAGTTTGATACCAGTCGGTACGCCGTCCGTCGTCACTGGGAGGACAGTTTGATGCCAGTCGGTACGCCGTCCGTCGTCACTGGGAGGACAGTTTGATGCCAGTCGGTACGCCGTCGGTCGTCACTGGGAGGACAGTTTGATGCCAGTCGGTACGCCGTCGGTCGTCACTGGGAGGACTGTTTGATGCCAGTCGGTACGCCGTCCGTCGTCACTGGGAGGACAGTTTGATGCCAGTCGGTACGCCGTCCGTCGTCCCTGGGAGGACAGTTTGATGCCAGTCGTTACGCCGTCCGTCGTCACTGGGAGGACAGTTTGATGCCAGTCGGTACGCCGTCCGTCGTCCCTGGGAGGACAGTTTGATGCCAGTCGGTACGCCGTCCGTCGTCACTGGGAGGACAGTTTGATGCCAGTCGGTACGCCGTCGGTCGTCACTGGGAGGACAGTTTGATGCCAGTCGGTACGCCGTCGGTCGTCACTGGGAGGACAGTTTGATGCCAGTCGGTACGCCGTCCGTCGTCACTGGGAGGACAGTTTGATGCCAGTCGGTACGCCGTCCGTCGTCACTGGGAGGACAGTTTGATACCAGTCGGTACGCCGTCCGTCGTCACTGGGAGGACAGTTTGATGCCAGTCGGTACGCCGTCCGTCGTCACTGGGAGGACAGTTTGATACCAGTCGGTACGCCGTCCGTCGTCACTGGGAGGACAGTTTGATGCCAGTCGGTACGCCGTCGGTCGTCACTGGGAGGACAGTTTGATGCCAGTCGGTACGCCGTCGGTCGTCACTGGGAGGACAGTTTGATGCCAGGCGGTACGCCGTCCGTCGTCCCTGGGAGGACAGTTTGATGCCAGTCGGTACGCCGTCGGTTGTCACTGGGAGGACAGTTTGATGCCAGTCGGTACGCCGTCCGTCGTCACTGGGAGGACAGTTTGATGCCAGTCGGTACGCCGTCCGTCGTCACTGATGGGACAGTTTGATACCAGTCGGTACGCCGTCCGTCGTCACTGGGAGGACAGTTTGATACCAGTCGGTACGCCGTCCGTCGTCACTGGGAGGACAGTTTGACGCCAGTCGGTACGCCGTCCGTCGTCACTGGGGGGACAGTTTGATGCCAGTCGGTACGCCGTCGGTCGTCACTGGGAGGACAGTTTGATGCCAGTCGGTACGCCGTCCGTCGTCACTGGGAGGACAGTTTGATGCCAGTCGGTACGCCGTCCGTCGTCCCTGGGAGGACAGTTTGATGCCAGTCGGTACGCCGTCCGTCGTCACTGGGAGGACAGTTTGATGCCAGTCGGTACGCCGTCCGTCGTCCCTGGGAGGACAGTTTGATGCCAGTCGGTACGCCGTCCGTCGTCCCTGGGAGGACAGTTTGATGCCAGTCGGTACGCCGTCCGTCGTCACTGGGAGGACAGTCTGATGCCAGTCGGTACGCCGTCCGTCGTCACTGGGAGGACAGTTTGATGCCAGTCGGTACGCCGTCCGTCGTCACTGGGAGGACAGTTTGATGCCAGTCGGTACGCCGTCCGTCGTCACTGGGAGGACAGTTTGATGCCAGTCGGTACGCCGTCCGTCGTCACTGGGAGGACAGTTTGATACCAGTCGGTACGCCGTCCGTCGTCACTGGGAGGACAGTTCGATGCCAGTCGGTACGCCGTCCGTCGTCCCTGGGAGGACAGTTTGATGCCAGTCGGTACGCCGTCCGTCGTCACTGGGAGGACAGTTTGATGCCAGTCGGTACGCCGTCCGTCGTCATTGGGAGGACAGTTTGATACCAGTCGGTACGCCGTCCGTCGTCACTGGGAGGACAGTTTGATGCCAGTCGGTACGCCGTCCGTCGTCACTGGGAGGACAGTTTGATGCCAGTCGGTACGCCGTCCGTCGTCACTGGGAGGACAGTTTGATGCCAGTCGGTACGCCGTCCGTCGTCACTGGGAGGACAGTTTGATGCCAGTCGGTACGCCGTCCGTCGTCACTGGGAGGACAGTTTGATGCCAGTCGGTACGCCGTCCGTCGTCACTGGGAGGACAGTTTGATGCCAGTCGGTACGCCGTCCGTCGTCACTGGGAGGACAGTTTGATGCCAGTCGGTACGCCGTCCGTCGTCCCTGGGAGGACAGTTTGATGCCAGTCGTTACGCCGTCCGTCGTCACTGGGAGGACAGTTTGATGCCAGTCGGTACGCCGTCCGTCGTCCCTGGGAGGACAGTTTGATACCAGTCGGTACGCCGTCCGTCGTCCCTGGGAGGACAGTTTGATGCCAGTCGGTACCAGACATGGGGTAATCATCATCAGTAATCGTAATCGATTATAATCGATTACATTTTCAAGTAATCGTAATCGTAATCGATTACATTGGTTTTTAAGGCAATGTAATCGTAATCGTACTCGATTATATTGCTATTGTAATCGTAATCATGATTACTTTTGATGATTACTTTGCTATGTTCACTCGGGCTGTTTGATCTCCAATTGATCGTCATCCTTTCCATGTCGCCTGTATCATATACGGAAACTCGCCACTGCAGTCTTACTGTAGAGATCCGATCCCCCTCGAAACCACCCTGGCCCTTCCTGCCCCACCCGACAAATAACCAGACATAACCAATTAAGCTGGCTTGGGGTGCCGCATTCTAATCCCCTCATTATCTTGTTTGCATTGGATAGCTAGAAATAGTCCAGAGCGACTTAGGGATCTATATGTTCGGAGCAGGTAGGTGGGTGGGGGCTGCGATGGGTAGGTAGGTAGGTGGGGGCTGTGATGGGTAGGTAGGTAGGTGGGGGCTGTGATGGGAGGGTGGTAGATGCTTGTGTTAATGTTCTCTATATAGATTGATTGGAAGAGGTGTTATAAAACGAACTCGATTCGGTCAGGACTGGTGCACGGCGATGTATGGTGTGGTGGCTGGACTAGATTCCCTTGTGTCATATAACGGTGTGGCTTCCTTTAGTTCCATGGTATTTAACATAGAGGTAATTTTTTTTACGCGTTAAGTTTTTACGCGGGACACCACCCTCTCCGGCGAGAATCCTAAAGTTCTAAAGTTTAAATGAATCCAGCAAGATAGAGGTGCGATTATCTGTCAGTGTTGTTCTTTTTATTTCAATTACGTCGAAAAATAGTCCATGTAATCACGATAGTAATCATGATTACATTGAATGTAATCGTAATCGATTACTTTCATATTTCCTGTAATCGTAATCGTAATCATGAAATTCCCAAGTAATCGTAATCGTAATCGATTACATTTACAATGTAATCACCCCATGCCTGGTCGGTACGCCGTCCGTCGTCACTGGGAGGACAGTCTCATGCCAGTCGGTACGCCGTCCGTCGTCACTGGGAGGACAGTTTGATGCCAGTCGGTACGCCGTCCGTCGTCACTGGGAGGACAGTTTGATGCCAGTCGGTACGCCGTCCGTCGTCACTGGGAGGACAGTTTGATGCCAGTCGGTACGCCGTCCGTCGTCACTGGGAGGACAGTTTGATGCCAGTCGGTACGCCGTCCGTCGTCACTGGGAGGACAGTTTGATGCCAGTCGGTACGCCGTCCGTCGTCACTGGGAGGACAGTTTGATGCCAGTCGGTACGCCGTCCGTCGCCACTGGGAGGACAGTTTGATGCCAGTCGGTACGCCGTCGGTCGTCACTGGGAGGACAGTTGGATGCCAGTCGGTACGCCGTCCGTCGTCACTGGGAGGACAGTTTGATGCCAGTCGGTACGCCGTCCGTCGTCACTGGGAGGACAGTTTGATACCAGTCGGTACGCCGTCCGTCGTCACTGGGAGGACAGTTTGATGCCAGTCGGTACGCCGTCCGTCGTCACTGGGAGGACAGTTTGATACCAGTCGGTACGCCGTCCGTCGTCACTGGGAGGACAGTTTGATGCCAGTCGGTACGCCGTCGGTCGTCACTGGGAGGACAGTTTGATGCCAGTCGGTACGCCGTCCGTCGTCACTGGGAGGACAGTTTGATGCTCGTCGGTACGCCGTCCGTCGTCACTGGGAGGACAGTTTGATGCCAGTCGGTACGCCGTCGGTCGTCACTGGGAGGACAGTTTGATGCCAGTCGGTACGCCGTCCGTCGTCACTGGGGGGACAGTTTGATGCCAGTCGGTACGCCGTCCGTCGTCACTGGGAGGACAGTTTGATGCCAGTCGGTACGCCGTCCGTCGTCACTGGGAGGACAGTTTGATGCCAGTCGGTACGCCGTCGGTCGTCACTGGGAGGACAGTTTGATGCCAGTCGGTACGCCGTCGGTCGTCACTGGGAGGACTGTTTGATGCCAGCCGGTACGCCGTCCGTCGTCACTGGGAGGACAGTTTGATGCCAGTCGGTACGCCGTCCGTCGTCCCTGGGAGGACAGTTTGATGCCAGTCGGTACGCCGTCCGTCGTCACTGGGAGGACAGTTTGATGCCAGTCGGTACGCCGTCCGTCGTCACTGGGAGGACAGTTTGATGCCAGTCGGTACGCCGTCGGTCGTCACTGGGAGGACAGTTTGATGCCAGTCGGTACGCCGTCCGTCGTCACTGGGGGGACAGTTTGATGCCAGTCGGTACGCCGTCCGTCGTCACTGGGAGGACAGTTTGATGCCAGTCGGTACGCCGTCCGTCGTCACTGGGAGGACAGTTTGATGCCAGTCGGTACGCCGTCCGTCGTCACTGGGAGGACAGTTTGATACCAGTCGGTACGCCGTCCGTCGTCACTGGGAGGACAGTTTGATGCCAGTCGGTACGCCGTCGGTCGTCACTGGGAGGACAGTTTGATGCCAGTCGGTACGCCGTCGGTCGTCACTGGGAGGACAGTTTGATGCCAGTCGGTACGCCGTCCGTCGTCACTGGGAGGACAGTTTGATGCCAGTCGGTACGCCGTCCGTCGTCACTGGGAGGACAGTTTGATACCAGTCGGTACGCCGTCCGTCGTCACTGGGAGGACAGTTTGATGCCAGTCGGTACGCCGTCCGTCGTCACTGGGAGGACAGTTTGATACCAGTCGGTACGCCGTCCGTCGTCACTGGGAGGACAGTTTGATGCCAGTCGGTACGCCGTCGGTCGTCACTGGGAGGACAGTTTGATGCCAGTCGGTACGCCGTCGGTCGTCACTGGGAGGACAGTTTGATGCCAGTCGGTACGCCGTCCGTCGTCCCTGGGAGGACAGTTTGATGCCAGTCGGTACGCCGTCGGTTGTCACTGGGAGGACAGTTTGATGCCAGTCGGTACGCCGTCCGTCGTCACTGGGAGGACAGTTTGATGCCAGTCGGTACGCCGTCCGTCGTCACTGGGGGGACAGTTTGATACCAGTCGGTACGCCGTCCGTCGTCACTGGGAGGACAGTTTGATACCAGTCGGTACGCCGTCCGTCGTCACTGGGAGGACAGTTTGACGCCAGTCGGTACGCCGTCCGTCGTCACTGGGGGGACAGTTTGATGCCAGTCGGTACGCCGTCGGTCGTCACTGGGAGGACAGTTTGATGCCAGTCGGTACGCCGTCCGTCGTCACTGGGAGGACAGTTTGATGCCAGTCGGTACGCCGTCCGTCGTCCCTGGGAGGACAGTTTGATGCCAGTCGGTACGCCGTCCGTCGTCACTGGGAGGACAGTTTGATGCCAGTCGGTACGCCGTCCGTCGTCCCTGGGAGGACAGTTTGATGCCAGTCGGTACGCCGTCCGTCGTCCCTGGGAGGACAGTTTGATGCCAGTCGGTACGCCGTCCGTCGTCACTGGGAGGACAGTCTGATGCCAGTCGGTACGCCGTCCGTCGTCACTGGGAGGACAGTTTGATGCCAGTCGGTACGCCGTCCGTCGTCACTGGGAGGACAGTTTGATGCCAGTCGGTACGCCGTCCGTCGTCACTGGGAGGACAGTTTGATGCCAGTCGGTACGCCGTCCGTCGTCACTGGGAGGACAGTTTGATACCAGTCGGTACGCCGTCCGTCGTCCCTGGGAGGACAGTTTGATGCCAGTCGGTACGCCGTCCGTCGTCACTGGGAGGACAGTTTGATGCCAGTCGGTACGCCGTCCGTCGTCACTGGGAGGACAGTTTGATGCCAGTCGGTACGCCGTCCGTCGTCATTGGGAGGACAGTTTGATACCAGTCGGTACTCCGTCCGTCGTCACTGGGAGGACAGTTTGATGCCAGTCGGTACGCCGTCCGTCGTCACTGGGAGGACAGTTTGATGCCAGTCGGTACGCCGTCCGTCGTCACTGGGAGGACAGTTTGATGCCAGTCGGTACGCCGTCCGTCGTCACTGGGAGGACAGTTTGATGCCAGTCGGTACGCCGTCCGTCGTCACTGGGAGGACAGTTTGATGCCAGTCGGTACGCCGTCCGTCGTCCCTGGGAGGACAGTTTGATGCCAGTCGTTACGCCGTCCGTCGTCACTGGGAGGACAGTTTGATGCCAGTCGGTACGCCGTCCGTCGTCCCTGGGAGGACAGTTTGATACCAGTCGGTACGCCGTCCGTCGTCCCTGGGAGGACAGTTTGATGCCAGTCGGTACCAGACATGGGGTAATCATCATCAGTAATCGTAATCGATTATAATCGATTACATTTTCAAGTAATCGTAATCGTAATCGATTACATTGGTTTTTAAGGCAATGTAATCGTAATCGTACTCGATTATATTGCTATTGTAATCGTAATCATGATTACTTTTGATGATTACTTTGCTATGTTCACTCGGGCTGTTTGATCTCCAATTGATCGTCATCCTTTCCATGTCGCCTGTATCATATACGGAAACTCGCCACTGCAGTCTTACTGTAGAGATCCGATCCCCCTCGAAACCACCCTGGCCCTTCCTGCCCCACCCGACAAATAACCAGACATAACCAATTAAGCTGGCTTGGGGTGCCGCATTCTAATCCCCTCATTATCTTGTTTGCATTGGATAGCTAGAAATAGTCCAGAGCGACTTAGGGATCTATATGTTCGGAGCAGGTAGGTGGGTGGGGGCTGCGATGGGTAGGTAGGTAGGTGGGGGCTGTGATGGGTAGGTAGGTAGGTGGGGGCTGTGATGGGAGGGTGGTAGATGCTTGTGTTAATGTTCTCTATATAGATTGATTGGAAGAGGTGTTATAAAACGAACTCGATTCGGTCAGGACTGGTGCACGGCGATGTATGGTGTGGTGGCTGGACTAGATTCCCTTGTGTCATATAACGGTGTGGCTTCCTTTAGTTCCATGGTATTTAACATAGAGGTAATTTTTTTTACGCGTTAAGTTTTTACGCGGGACACCACCCTCTCCGGCGAGAATCCTAAAGTTCTAAAGTTTAAATGAATCCAGCAAGATAGAGGTGCGATTATCTGTCAGTGTTGTTCTTTTTATTTCAATTACGTCGAAAAATAGTCCATGTAATCACGATTGTAATCATGATTACATTGAATGTAATCGTAATCGATTACTTTCATATTTCCTGTAATCGTAATCGTAATCATGAAATTCCCAAGTAATCGTAATCGTAATCGATTACATTTACAATGTAATCACCCCATGCCTGGTCGGTACGCCGTCCGTCGTCACTGGGAGGACAGTCTGATGCCAGTCGGTACGCCGTCCGTCGTCACTGGGAGGACAGTTTGATGCCAGTCGGTACGCCGTCCGTCGTCACTGGGAGGACAGTTTGATGCCAGTCGGTACGCCGTCCGTCGTCACTGGGAGGACAGTTTGATGCCAGTCGGTACGCCGTCCGTCGTCACTGGGAGGACAGTTTGATGCCAGTCGGTACGCCGTCCGTCGTCACTGGGAGGACAGTTTGATGCCAGTCGGTACGCCGTCCGTCGTCACTGGGAGGACAGTTTGATGCCAGTCGGTACGCCATCCGTCGCCACTGGGAGGACAGTTTGATGCCAGTCGGTACGCCGTCGGTCGTCACTGGGAGGACAGTTGGATGCCAGTCGGTACGCCATCCGTCGCCACTGGGAGGACAGTTTGATGCCAGTCGGTACGCCGTCCGTCGTCACTGGGAGGACAGTTTGATGCCAGTCGGTACGCCGTCCGTCGTCACTGGGGGGACAGTTTGATGCCAGTCGGTACGCCGTCCGTCGTCACTGGGAGGACAGTTTGATGCCAGTCGGTACGCCGTCCGTCGTCACTGGGAGGACAGTTTGATACCAGTCGGTACGCCGTCCGTCGTCACTGGGAGGACAGTTTGATGCCAGTCGGTACGCCGTCCGTCGTCACTGGGAGGACAGTTTGATGCCAGTCGGTACGCCGTCGGTCGTCACTGGGAGGACAGTTTGATGCCAGTCGGTACGCCGTCGGTCGTCACTGGGAGGACTGTTTGATGCCAGTCGGTACGCCGTCCGTCGTCACTGGGAGGACAGTTTGATGCCAGTCGGTACGCCGTCCGTCGTCCCTGGGAGGACAGTTTGATGCCAGTCGGTACGCCGTCCGTCGTCACTGGGAGGACAGTTTGATGCCAGTCGGTACGCCGTCGGTCGTCACTGGGAGGACAGTTTGATGCCAGTCGGTACGCCGTCGGTCGTCACTGGGAGGACAGTTTGATGCCAGTCGGTACGCCGTCCGTCGTCACTGGGAGGACAGTTTGATGCCAGTCGGTACGCCGTCCGTCGTCACTGGGAGGACAGTTTGATACCAGTCGGTACGCCGTCCGTCGTCACTGGGAGGACAGTTTGATGCCAGTCGGTACGCCGTCCGTCGTCACTGGGAGGACAGTTTGATACCAGTCGGTACGCCGTCCGTCGTCACTGGGAGGACAGTTTGATGCCAGTCGGTACGCCGTCGGTCGTCACTGGGAGGACAGTTTGATGCCAGTCGGTACGCCGTCGGTCGTCACTGGGAGGACAGTTTGATGCCAGGCGGTACGCCGTCCGTCGTCCCTGGGAGGACAGTTTGATGCCAGTCGGTACGCCGTCGGTTGTCACTGGGAGGACAGTTTGATGCCAGTCGGTACGCCGTCCGTCGTCACTGGGAGGACAGTTTGATGCCAGTCGGTACGCCGTCCGTCGTCACTGATGGGACAGTTTGATACCAGTCGGTACGCCGTCCGTCGTCACTGGGAGGACAGTTTGATACCAGTCGGTACGCCGTCCGTCGTCACTGGGAGGACAGTTTGACGCCAGTCGGTACGCCGTCCGTCGTCACTGGGGGGACAGTTTGATGCCAGTCGGTACGCCGTCGGTCGTCACTGGGAGGACAGTTTGATGCCAGTCGGTACGCCGTCCGTCGTCACTGGGAGGACAGTTTGATGCCAGTCGGTACGCCGTCCGTCGTCCCTGGGAGGACAGTTTGATGCCAGTCGGTACGCCGTCCGTCGTCACTGGGAGGACAGTTTGATGCCAGTCGGTACGCCGTCCGTCGTCCCTGGGAGGACAGTTTGATGCCAGTCGGTACGCCGTCCGTCGTCCCTGGGAGGACAGTTTGATGCCAGTCGGTACGCCGTCCGTCGTCACTGGGAGGACAGTCTGATGCCAGTCGGTACGCCGTCCGTCGTCACTGGGAGGACAGTTTGATGCCAGTCGGTACGCCGTCCGTCGTCACTGGGAGGACAGTTTGATGCCAGTCGGTACGCCGTCCGTCGTCACTGGGAGGACAGTTTGATGCCAGTCGGTACGCCGTCCGTCGTCACTGGGAGGACAGTTTGATACCAGTCGGTACGCCGTCCGTCGTCACTGGGAGGACAGTTCGATGCCAGTCGGTACGCCGTCCGTCGTCCCTGGGAGGACAGTTTGATGCCAGTCGGTACGCCGTCCGTCGTCACTGGGAGGACAGTTTGATGCCAGTCGGTACGCCGTCCGTCGTCATTGGGAGGACAGTTTGATACCAGTCGGTACGCCGTCCGTCGTCACTGGGAGGACAGTTTGATGCCAGTCGGTACGCCGTCCGTCGTCACTGGGAGGACAGTTTGATGCCAGTCGGTACGCCGTCCGTCGTCACTGGGAGGACAGTTTGATGCCAGTCGGTACGCCGTCCGTCGTCACTGGGAGGACAGTTTGATGCCAGTCGGTACGCCGTCCGTCGTCACTGGGAGGACAGTTTGATGCCAGTCGGTACGCCGTCCGTCGTCCCTGGGAGGACAGTTTGATGCCAGTCGTTACGCCGTCCGTCGTCACTGGGAGGACAGTTTGATGCCAGTCGGTACGCCGTCCGTCGTCCCTGGGAGGACAGTTTGATACCAGTCGGTACGCCGTCCGTCGTCCCTGGGAGGACAGTTTGATGCCAGTCGGTACCAGACATGGGGTAATCATCATCAGTAATCGTAATCGATTATAATCGATTACATTTTCAAGTAATCGTAATCGTAATCGATTACATTGGTTTTTAAGGCAATGTAATCGTAATCGTACTCGATTATATTGCTATTGTAATCGTAATCATGATTACTTTTGATGATTACTTTGCTATGTTCACTCGGGCTGTTTGATCTCCAATTGATCGTCATCCTTTCCATGTCGCCTGTATCATATACGGAAACTCGCCACTGCAGTCTTACTGTAGAGATCCGATCCCCCTCGAAACCACCCTGGCCCTTCCTGCCCCACCCGACAAATAACCAGACATAACCAATTAAGCTGGCTTGGGGTGCCGCATTCTAATCCCCTCATTATCTTGTTTGCATTGGATAGCTAGAAATAGTCCAGAGCGACTTAGGGATCTATATGTTCGGAGCAGGTAGGTGGGTGGGGGCTGCGATGGGTAGGTAGGTAGGTGGGGGCTGTGATGGGTAGGTAGGTAGGTGGGGGCTGTGATGGGAGGGTGGTAGATGCTTGTGTTAATGTTCTCTATATAGATTGATTGGAAGAGGTGTTATAAAACGAACTCGATTCGGTCAGGACTGGTGCACGGCGATGTATGGTGTGGTGGCTGGACTAGATTCCCTTGTGTCATATCACGGTGTGGCTTCCTTTAGTTCCATGGTATTTAACATAGAGGTAATTTTTTTTACGCGTTAAGTTTTTACGCGGGACACCACCCTCTCCGGCGAGAATCCTAAAGTTCTAAAGTTTAAATGAATCCAGCAAGATAGAGGTGCGATTATCTGTCAGTGTTGTTCTTTTTATTTCAATTACGTCGAAAAATAGTCCATGTAATCACGATAGTAATCATGATTACATTGAATGTAATCGTAATCGATTACTTTCATATTTCCTGTAATCGTAATCGTAATCATGAAATTCCCAAGTAATCGTAATCGTAATCGATTACATTTACAATGTAATCACCCCATGCCTGGTCGGTACGCCGTCCGTCGTCACTGGGAGGACAGTCTCATGCCAGTCGGTACGCCGTCCGTCGTCACTGGGAGGACAGTTTGATGCCAGTCGGTACGCCGTCCGTCGTCACTGGGAGGACAGTTTGATGCCAGTCGGTACGCCGTCCGTCGTCACTGGGAGGACAGTTTGATGCCAGTCGGTACGCCGTCCGTCGTCACTGGGAGGACAGTTTGATGCCAGTCGGTACGCCGTCCGTCGTCACTGGGAGGACAGTTTGATGCCAGTCGGTACGCCGTCCGTCGTCACTGGGAGGACAGTTTGATGCCAGTCGGTACGCCGTCCGTCGCCACTGGGAGGACAGTTTGATGCCAGTCGGTACGCCGTCGGTCGTCACTGGGAGGACAGTTGGATGCCAGTCGGTACGCCGTCCGTCGTCACTGGGAGGACAGTTTGATGCCAGTCGGTACGCCGTCCGTCGTCACTGGGAGGACAGTTTGATACCAGTCGGTACGCCGTCCGTCGTCACTGGGAGGACAGTTTGATGCCAGTCGGTACGCCGTCCGTCGTCACTGGGAGGACAGTTTGATACCAGTCGGTACGCCGTCCGTCGTCACTGGGAGGACAGTTTGATGCCAGTCGGTACGCCGTCGGTCGTCACTGGGAGGACAGTTTGATGCCAGTCGGTACGCCGTCGGTCGTCACTGGGAGGACAGTTTGATGCCAGTCGGTACGCCGTCCGTCGTCACTGGGGGGACAGTTTGATGCCAGTCGGTACGCCGTCCGTCGTCACTGGGAGGACAGTTTGATGCCAGTCGGTACGCCGTCCGTCGTCACTGGGAGGACAGTTTGATACCAGTCGGTACGCCGTCCGTCGTCACTGGGAGGACAGTTTGATGCCAGTCGGTACGCCGTCCGTCGTCACTGGGAGGACAGTTTGATGCCAGTCGGTACGCCGTCGGTCGTCACTAGGAGGACAGTTTGATACCAGTCGGTACGCCGTCCGTCGTCACTGGGAGGACAGTTTGATGCCAGTCGGTACGCCGTCCGTCGTCACTGGGAGGACAGTTTGATGCCAGTCGGTACGCCGTCCGTCGTCACTGGGAGGACAGTTTGATGCCAGTCGGTACGCCGTCCGTCGTCACTGGGAGGACAGTTTGATGCCAGTCGGTACGCCGTCCGTCGTCACTGGGAGGACAGTTTGATGCCAGTCGGTACGCCGTCGGTCGTCACTGGGAGGACTGTTTGATGCCAGTCGGTACGCCGTCCGTCGTCACTGGGAGGACAGTTTGATGCCAGTCGGTACGCCGTCGGTCGTCACTGGGAGGACTGTTTGATGCCAGTCGGTACGCCGTCCGTCGTCACTGGGAGGACAGTTTGATGCCAGTCGGTACGCCGTCCGTCGTCACTGGGAGGACAGTTTGATGCCAGTCGGTACGCCGTCCGTCGTCACTGGGAGGACAGTTTGATGCCAGTCGGTACGCCGTCCGTCGTCACTGGGAGGACAGTTTGATGCCAGTCGGTACGCCGTCCGTCGTCACTGGGAGGACAGTTTGATGCCAGTCGGTACGCCGTCGGTCGTCACTGGGAGGACTGTTTGATGCCAGTCGGTACGCCGTCCGTCGTCACTGGGAGGACAGTTTGATGCCAGTCGGTACGCCGTCCGTCGTCCCTGGGAGGACAGTTTGATGCCAGTCGGTACGCCGTCCGTCGTCACTGGGAGGACAGTTTGATGCCAGTCGGTACGCCGTCCGTCGTCACTGGGAGGACAGTTTGATGCCAGTCGGTACGCCGTCGGTCGTCACTGGGAGGACAGTTTGATGCCAGTCGGTACGCCGTCCGTCGTCACTGGGAGGACAGTTTGATGCCAGTCGGTACGCCGTCCGTCGTCACTGGGAGGACAGTTTGATACCAGTCGGTACGCCGTCCGTCGTCACTGGGAGGACAGTTTGATGCCAGTCGGTACGCCGTCCGTCGTCACTGGGAGGACAGTTTGATACCAGTCGGTACGCCGTCCGTCGTCACTGGGAGGACAGTTTGATGCCAGTCGGTACGCCGTCGGTCGTCACTGGGAGGACAGTTTGATGCCAGTCGGTACGCCGTCGGTCGTCACTGGGAGGACAGTTTGATGCCAGTCGGTACGCCGTCCGTCGTCCCTGGGAGGACAGTTTGATGCCAGTCGGTACGCCGTCGGTTGTCACTGGGAGGACAGTTTGATGCCAGTCGGTACGCCGTCCGTCGTCACTGGGAGGACAGTTTGATGCCAGTCGGTACGCCGTCCGTCGTCACTGGGGGGACAGTTTGATACCAGTCGGTACGCCGTCCGTCGTCACTGGGAGGACAGTTTGATACCAGTCGGTACGCCGTCCGTCGTCACTGGGAGGACAGTTTGACGCCAGTCGGTACGCCGTCCGTCGTCACTGGGGGGACAGTTTGATGCCAGTCGGTACGCCGTCGGTCGTCACTGGGAGGACAGTTTGATGCCAGTCGGTACGCCGTCCGTCGTCACTGGGAGGACAGTTTGATGCCAGTCGGTACGCCGTCCGTCGTCCCTGGGAGGACAGTTTGATGCCAGTCGGTACGCCGTCCGTCGTCACTGGGAGGACAGTTTGATGCCAGTCGGTACGCCGTCCGTCGTCCCTGGGAGGACAGTTTGATGCCAGTCGGTACGCCGTCCGTCGTCCCTGGGAGGACAGTTTGATGCCAGTCGGTACGCCGTCCGTCGTCACTGGGAGGACAGTCTGATGCCAGTCGGTACGCCGTCCGTCGTCACTGGGAGGACAGTTTGATGCCAGTCGGTACGCCGTCCGTCGTCACTGGGAGGACAGTTTGATGCCAGTCGGTACGCCGTCGGTCGTCACTGGGAGGACAGTTTGATGCCAGTCGGTACGCCGTCCGTCGTCACTGGGAGGACAGTTTGATGCCAGTCGGTACGCCGTCCGTCGTCACTGGGAGGACAGTTTGATGCCAGTCGGTACGCCGTCCGTCGTCACTGGGAGGACAGTTTGATACCAGTCGGTACGCCGTCCGTCGTCACTGGGAGGACAGTTCGATGCCAGTCGGTACGCCGTCCGTCGTCCCTGGGAGGACAGTTTGATGCCAGTCGGTACGCCGTCCGTCGTCACTGGGAGGACAGTTTGATGCCAGTCGGTACGCCGTCCGTCGTCATTGGGAGGACAGTTTGATACCAGTCGGTACGCCGTCCGTCGTCACTGGGAGGACAGTTTGATGCCAGTCGGTACGCCGTCCGTCGTCACTGGGAGGACAGTTTGATGCCAGTCGGTACGCCGTCCGTCGTCCCTGGGAGGACAGTTTGATGCCAGTCGGTACGCCGTCCGTCGTCCCTGGGAGGACAGTTTGATGCCAGTCGGTACGCCGTCCGTCGTCACTGGGAGGACAGTCTGATGCCAGTCGGTACGCCGTCCGTCGTCACTGGGAGGACAGTTTGATGCCAGTCGGTACGCCGTCCGTCGTCACTGGGAGGACAGTTTGATGCCAGTCGGTACGCCGTCCGTCGTCACTGGGAGGACAGTTTGATGCCAGTCGGTACGCCGTCCGTCGTCACTGGGAGGACAGTTTGATACCAGTCGGTACGCCGTCCGTCGTCACTGGGAGGACAGTTCGATGCCAGTCGGTACGCCGTCCGTCGTCCCTGGGAGGACAGTTTGATGCCAGTCGGTACGCCGTCCGTCGTCACTGGGAGGACAGTTTGATGCCAGTCGGTACGCCGTCCGTCGTCATTGGGAGGACAGTTTGATACCAGTCGGTACGCCGTCCGTCGTCACTGGGAGGACAGTTTGATGCCAGTCGGTACGCCGTCCGTCGTCACTGGGAGGACAGTTTGATGCCAGTCGGTACGCCGTCCGTCGTCACTGGGAGGACAGTTTGATGCCAGTCGGTACGCCGTCCGTCGTCACTGGGAGGACAGTTTGATGCCAGTCGGTACGCCGTCCGTCGTCACTGGGAGGACAGTTTGATGCCAGTCGGTACGCCGTCCGTCGTCACTGGGAGGACAGTTTGATGCCAGTCGGTACGCCGTCCGTCGTCACTGGGAGGACAGTTTGATGCCAGTCGGTACGCCGTCCGTCGTCACTGGGAGGACAGTTTGATACCAGTCGGTACGCCGTCCGTCGTCACTGGGAGGACAGTTCGATGCCAGTCGGTACGCCGTCCGTCGTCCCTGGGAGGACAGTTTGATGCCAGTCGGTACGCCGTCCGTCGTCACTGGGAGGACAGTTTGATGCCAGTCGGTACGCCGTCCGTCGTCATTGGGAGGACAGTTTGATACCAGTCGGTACGCCGTCCGTCGTCACTGGGAGGACAGTTTGATGCCAGTCGGTACGCCGTCCGTCGTCACTGGGAGGACAGTTTGATGCCAGTCGGTACGCCGTCCGTCGTCACTGGGAGGACAGTTTGATGCCAGTCGGTACGCCGTCCGTCGTCACTGGGAGGACAGTTTGATGCCAGTCGGTACGCCGTCCGTCGTCACTGGGAGGACAGTTTGATGCCAGTCGGTACGCCGTCCGTCGTCCCTGGGAGGACAGTTTGATGCCAGTCGTTACGCCGTCCGTCGTCACTGGGAGGACAGTTTGATGCCAGTCGGTACGCCGTCCGTCGTCCCTGGGAGGACAGTTTGATACCAGTCGGTACGCCGTCCGTCGTCCCTGGGAGGACAGTTTGATGCCAGTCGGTACCAGACATGGGGTAATCATCATCAGTAATCGTAATCGATTATAATCGATTACATTTTCAAGTAATCGTAATCGTAATCGATTACATTGGTTTTTAAGGCAATGTAATCGTAATCGTACTCGATTACATTGCTATTGTAATCGTAATCATGATTACTTTTGATGATTACTTTGCTATGTTCACTCGGGCTGTTTGATCTCCAATTGATCGTCATCCTTTCCATGTCGCCTGTATCATATACGGAAACTCGCCACTGCAGTCTTACTGTAGAGATCCGATCCCCCTCGAAACCACCCTGGCCCTTCCTGCCCCACCCGACAAATAACCAGACATAACCAATTAAGCTGGCTTGGGGTGCCGCATTCTAATCCCCTCATTATCTTGTTTGCATTGGATAGCTAGAAATAGTCCAGAGCGACTTAGGGATCTATATGTTCGGAGCAGGTAGGTGGGTGGGGGCTGCGATGGGTAGGTAGGTAGGTGGGGGCTGTGATGGGTAGGTAGGTAGGTGGGGGCTGTGATGGGAGGGTGGTAGATGCTTGTGTTAATGTTCTCTATATAGATTGATTGGAAGAGGTGTTATAAAACGAACTCGATTCGGTCAGGACTGGTGCACGGCGATGTATGGTGTGGTGGCTGGACTAGATTCCCTTGTGTCATATAACGGTGTGGCTTCCTTTAGTTCCATGGTATTTAACATAGAGGTAATTTTTTTTAC
This sequence comes from Arenicola marina, assembly GCA_964019135.1. Classification (NCBI taxonomy): domain Eukaryota; kingdom Metazoa; phylum Annelida; class Polychaeta; family Arenicolidae; genus Arenicola; species Arenicola marina. The sequence goes on from OZ025265.1 coordinate 8,348,168, forward strand.
GCGTTAAGTTTTTACGCGGGACACCACCCTCTCCGGCGAGAATCCTAAAGTTCTAAAGTTTAAATGAATCCAGCAAGATAGAGGTGCGATTATCTGTCAGTGTTGTTCTTTTTATTTCAATTACGTCGAAAAATAGTCCATGTAATCACGATTGTAATCATGATTACATTGAATGTAATCGTAATCGATTACTTTCATATTTCCTGTAATCGTAATCGTAATCATGAAATTCCCAAGTAATCGTAATCGTAATCGATTACATTTACAATGTAATCACCCCATGCCTGGTCGGTACGCCGTCCGTCGTCACTGGGAGGACAGTCTCATGCCAGTCGGTACGCCGTCCGTCGTCACTGGGAGGACAGTTTGATGCCAGTCGGTACGCCGTCCGTCGTCACTGGGAGGACAGTTTGATGCCAGTCGGTACGCCGTCCGTCGTCACTGGGAGGACAGTTTGATGCCAGTCGGTACGCCGTCCGTCGTCACTGGGAGGACAGTTTGATGCCAGTCGGTACGCCGTCCGTCGTCACTGGGAGGACAGTTTGATGCCAGTCGGTACGCCGTCCGTCGTCACTGGGAGGACAGTTTGATGCCAGTCGGTACGCCGTCCGTCGCCACTGGGAGGACAGTTTGATGCCAGTCGGTACGCCGTCGGTCGTCACTGGGAGGACAGTTGGATGCCAGTCGGTACGCCGTCCGTCGTCACTGGGAGGACAGTTTGATGCCAGTCGGTACGCCGTCCGTCGTCACTGGGAGGACAGTTTGATGCCAGTCGGTACGCCGTCCGTCGTCACTGGGGGGACAGTTTGATGCCAGTCGGTACGCCGTCCGTCGTCACTGGGAGGACAGTTTGATGCCAGTCGGTACGCCGTCCGTCGTCACTGGGAGGACAGTTTGATACCAGTCGGTACGCCGTCCGTCGTCACTGGGAGGACAGTTTGATGCCAGTCGGTACGCCGTCCGTCGTCACTGGGAGGACAGTTTGATGCCAGTCGGTACGCCGTCGGTCGTCACTGGGAGGACAGTTTGATGCCAGTCGGTACGCCGTCGGTCGTCACTGGGAGGACTGTTTGATGCCAGTCGGTACGCCGTCCGTCGTCACTGGGAGGACAGTTTGATGCCAGTCGGTACGCCGTCCGTCGTCCCTGGGAGGACAGTTTGATGCCAGTCGGTACGCCGTCCGTCGTCACTGGGAGGACAGTTTGATGCCAGTCGGTACGCCGTCGGTCGTCACTGGGAGGACAGTTTGATGCCAGTCGGTACGCCGTCGGTCGTCACTGGGAGGACAGTTTGATGCCAGTCGGTACGCCGTCCGTCGTCACTGGGAGGACAGTTTGATGCCAGTCGGTACGCCGTCCGTCGTCACTGGGAGGACAGTTTGATACCAGTCGGTACGCCGTCCGTCGTCACTGGGAGGACAGTTTGATGCCAGTCGGTACGCCGTCCGTCGTCACTGGGAGGACAGTTTGATACCAGTCGGTACGCCGTCCGTCGTCACTGGGAGGACAGTTTGATGCCAGTCGGTACGCCGTCGGTCGTCACTGGGAGGACAGTTTGATGCCAGTCGGTACGCCGTTGGTCGTCACTGGGAGGACAGTTTGATGCCAGGCGGTACGCCGTCCGTCGTCCCTGGGAGGACAGTTTGATGCCAGTCGGTACGCCGTCGGTTGTCACTGGGAGGACAGTTTGATGCCAGTCGGTACGCCGTCCGTCGTCACTGGGAGGACAGTTTGATGCCAGTCGGTACGCCGTCCGTCGTCACTGATGGGACAGTTTGATACCAGTCGGTACGCCGTCCGTCGTCACTGGGAGGACAGTTTGATACCAGTCGGTACGCCGTCCGTCGTCACTGGGAGGACAGTTTGACGCCAGTCGGTACGCCGTCCGTCGTCACTGGGGGGACAGTTTGATGCCAGTCGGTACGCCGTCGGTCGTCACTGGGAGGACAGTTTGATGCCAGTCGGTACGCCGTCCGTCGTCACTGGGAGGACAGTTTGATGCCAGTCGGTACGCCGTCCGTCGTCACTGGGAGGACAGTTTGATGCCAGTCGGTACGCCGTCCGTCGTCACTGGGAGGACAGTTTGATGCCAGTCGGTACGCCGTCCGTCGTCCCTGGGAGGACAGTTTGATGCCAGTCGGTACGCCGTCCGTCGTCCCTGGGAGGACAGTTTGATGCCAGTCGGTACGCCGTCCGTCGTCACTGGGAGGACAGTCTGATGCCAGTCGGTACGCCGTCCGTCGTCACTGGGAGGACAGTTTGATGCCAGTCGGTACGCCGTCCGTCGTCACTGGGAGGACAGTTTGATGCCAGTCGGTACGCCGTCCGTCGTCACTGGGAGGACAGTTTGATGCCAGTCGGTACGCCGTCCGTCGTCACTGGGAGGACAGTTTGATACCAGTCGGTACGCCGTCCGTCGTCACTGGGAGGACAGTTCGATACCAGTCGGTACGCCGTCCGTCGTCCCTGGGAGGACAGTTTGATGCCAGTCGGTACGCCGTCCGTCGTCACTGGGAGGACAGTTTGATGCCAGTCGGTACGCCGTCCGTCGTCATTGGGAGGACAGTTTGATACCAGTCGGTACGCCGTCCGTCGTCACTGGGAGGACAGTTTGATGCCAGTCGGTACGCCGTCCGTCGTCACTGGGAGGACAGTTTGATGCCAGTCGGTACGCCGTCCGTCGTCACTGGGAGGACAGTTTGATGCCAGTCGGTACGCCGTCCGTCGTCACTGGGAGGACAGTTTGATGCCAGTCGGTACGCCGTCCGTCGTCACTGGGAGGACAGTTTGATGCCAGTCGGTACGCCGTCCGTCGTCCCTGGGAGGACAGTTTGATGCCAGTCGTTACGCCGTCCGTCGTCACTGGGAGGACAGTTTGATGCCAGTCGGTACGCCGTCCGTCGTCCCTGGGAGGACAGTTTGATACCAGTCGGTACGCCGTCCGTCGTCCCTGGGAGGACAGTTTGATGCCAGTCGGTACCAGACATGGGGTAATCATCATCAGTAATCGTAATCGATTATAATCGATTACATTTTCAAGTAATCGTAATCGTAATCGATTACATTGGTTTTTAAGGCAATGTAATCGTAATCGTACTCGATTATATTGCTATTGTAATCGTAATCATGATTACTTTTGATGATTACTTTGCTATGTTCACTCGGGCTGTTTGATCTCCAATTGATCGTCATCCTTTCCATGTCGCCTGTATCATATACGGAAACTCGCCACTGCAGTCTTACTGTAGAGATCCGATCCCCCTCGAAACCACCCTGGCCCTTCCTGCCCCACCCGACAAATAACCAGACATAACCAATTAAGCTGGCTTGGGGTGCCGCATTCTAATCCCCTCATTATCTTGTTTGCATTGGATAGCTAGAAATAGTCCAGAGCGACTTAGGGATCTATATGTTCGGAGCAGGTAGGTGGGTGGGGGCTGCGATGGGTAGGTAGGTAGGTGGGGGCTGTGATGGGTAGGTAGGTAGGTGGGGGCTGTGATGGGAGGGTGGTAGATGCTTGTGTTAATGTTCTCTATATAGATTGATTGGAAGAGGTGTTATAAAACGAACTCGATTCGGTCAGGACTGGTGCACGGCGATGTATGGTGTGGTGGCTGGACTAGATTCCCTTGTGTCATATCACGGTGTGGCTTCCTTTAGTTCCATGGTATTTAACATAGAGGTAATTTTTTTTACGCGTTAAGTTTTTACGCGGGACACCACCCTCTCCGGCGAGAATCCTAAAGTTCTAAAGTTTAAATGAATCCAGCAAGATAGAGGTGCGATTATCTGTCAGTGTTGTTCTTTTTATTTCAATTACGTCGAAAAATAGTCCATGTAATCACGATAGTAATCATGATTACATTGAATGTAATCGTAATCGATTACTTTCATATTTCCTGTAATCGTAATCGTAATCATGAAATTCCCAAGTAATCGTAATCGTAATCGATTACATTTACAATGTAATCACCCCATGCCTGGTCGGTACGCCGTCCGTCGTCACTGGGAGGACAGTCTGATGCCAGTCGGTACGCCGTCCGTCGTCACTGGGAGGACAGTTTGATGCCAGTCGGTACGCCGTCCGTCGTCACTGGGAGGACAGTTTGATGCCAGTCGGTACGCCGTCCGTCGTCACTGGGAGGACAGTTTGATGCCAGTCGGTACGCCGTCCGTCGTCACTGGGAGGACAGTTTGATGCCAGTCGGTACGCCGTCCGTCGTCACTGGGAGGACAGTTTGATGCCAGTCGGTACGCCGTCCGTCGTCACTGGGAGGACAGTTTGATGCCAGTCGGTACGCCGTCCGTCGCCACTGGGAGGACAGTTTGATGCCAGTCGGTACGCCGTCGGTCGTCACTGGGAGGACAGTTGGATGCCAGTCGGTACGCCGTCCGTCGTCACTGGGAGGACAGTTTGATGCCAGTCGGTACGCCGTCCGTCGTCACTGGGAGGACAGTTTGATACCAGTCGGTACGCCGTCCGTCGTCACTGGGAGGACAGTTTGATGCCAGTCGGTACGCCGTCCGTCGTCACTGGGAGGACAGTTTGATACCAGTCGGTACGCCGTCCGTCGTCACTGGGAGGACAGTTTGATGCCAGTCGGTACGCCGTCGGTCGTCACTGGGAGGACAGTTTGATGCCAGTCGGTACGCCGTCGGTCGTCACTGGGAGGACAGTTTGATGCCAGTCGGTACGCCGTCCGTCGTCACTGGGGGGACAGTTTGATGCCAGTCGGTACGCCGTCCGTCGTCACTGGGAGGACAGTTTGATGCCAGTCGGTACGCCGTCCGTCGTCACTGGGAGGACAGTTTGATACCAGTCGGTACGCCGTCCGTCGTCACTGGGAGGACAGTTTGATGCCAGTCGGTACGCCGTCCGTCGTCACTGGGAGGACAGTTTGATGCCAGTCGGTACGCCGTCGGTCGTCACTAGGAGGACAGTTTGATACCAGTCGGTACGCCGTCCGTCGTCACTGGGAGGACAGTTTGATGCCAGTCGGTACGCCGTCCGTCGTCACTGGGAGGACAGTTTGATGCCAGTCGGTACGCCGTCCGTCGTCACTGGGAGGACAGTTTGATGCCAGTCGGTACGCCGTCCGTCGTCACTGGGAGGACAGTTTGATGCCAGTCGGTACGCCGTCCGTCGTCACTGGGAGGACAGTTTGATGCCAGTCGGTACGCCGTCGGTCGTCACTGGGAGGACTGTTTGATGCCAGTCGGTACGCCGTCCGTCGTCACTGGGAGGACAGTTTGATGCCAGTCGGTACGCCGTCGGTCGTCACTGGGAGGACTGTTTGATGCCAGTCGGTACGCCGTCCGTCGTCACTGGGAGGACAGTTTGATGCCAGTCGGTACGCCGTCCGTCGTCACTGGGAGGACAGTTTGATGCCAGTCGGTACGCCGTCCGTCGTCACTGGGAGGACAGTTTGATGCCAGTCGGTACGCCGTCCGTCGTCACTGGGAGGACAGTTTGATGCCAGTCGGTACGCCGTCCGTCGTCACTGGGAGGACAGTTTGATGCCAGTCGGTACGCCGTCGGTCGTCACTGGGAGGACTGTTTGATGCCAGTCGGTACGCCGTCCGTCGTCACTGGGAGGACAGTTTGATGCCAGTCGGTACGCCGTCCGTCGTCCCTGGGAGGACAGTTTGATGCCAGTCGGTACGCCGTCCGTCGTCACTGGGAGGACAGTTTGATGCCAGTCGGTACGCCGTCCGTCGTCACTGGGAGGACAGTTTGATGCCAGTCGGTACGCCGTCGGTCGTCACTGGGAGGACAGTTTGATGCCAGTCGGTACGCCGTCCGTCGTCACTGGGAGGACAGTTTGATGCCAGTCGGTACGCCGTCCGTCGTCACTGGGAGGACAGTTTGATACCAGTCGGTACGCCGTCCGTCGTCACTGGGAGGACAGTTTGATGCCAGTCGGTACGCCGTCCGTCGTCACTGGGAGGACAGTTTGATACCAGTCGGTACGCCGTCCGTCGTCACTGGGAGGACAGTTTGATGCCAGTCGGTACGCCGTCGGTCGTCACTGGGAGGACAGTTTGATGCCAGTCGGTACGCCGTCGGTCGTCACTGGGAGGACAGTTTGAGGCCAGTCGGTACGCCGTCCGTCGTCCCTGGGAGGACAGTTTGATGCCAGTCGGTACGCCGTCGGTTGTCACTGGGAGGACAGTTTGATGCCAGTCGGTACGCCGTCCGTCGTCACTGGGAGGACAGTTTGATGCCAGTCGGTACGCCGTCCGTCGTCACTGGGGGGACAGTTTGATACCAGTCGGTACGCCGTCCGTCGTCACTGGGAGGACAGTTTGATACCAGTCGGTACGCCGTCCGTCGTCACTGGGAGGACAGTTTGACGCCAGTCGGTACGCCGTCCGTCGTCACTGGGGGGACAGTTTGATGCCAGTCGGTACGCCGTCGGTCGTCACTGGGAGGACAGTTTGATGCCAGTCGGTACGCCGTCCGTCGTCACTGGGAGGACAGTTTGATGCCAGTCGGTACGCCGTCCGTCGTCCCTGGGAGGACAGTTTGATGCCAGTCGGTACGCCGTCCGTCGTCACTGGGAGGACAGTTTGATGCCAGTCGGTACGCCGTCCGTCGTCCCTGGGAGGACAGTTTGATGCCAGTCGGTACGCCGTCCGTCGTCCCTGGGAGGACAGTTTGATGCCAGTCGGTACGCCGTCCGTCGTCACTGGGAGGACAGTCTGATGCCAGTCGGTACGCCGTCCGTCGTCACTGGGAGGACAGTTTGATGCCAGTCGGTACGCCGTCCGTCGTCACTGGGAGGACAGTTTGATGCCAGTCGGTACGCCGTCGGTCGTCACTGGGAGGACAGTTTGATGCCAGTCGGTACGCCGTCCGTCGTCACTGGGAGGACAGTTTGATGCCAGTCGGTACGCCGTCCGTCGTCACTGGGAGGACAGTTTGATGCCAGTCGGTACGCCGTCCGTCGTCACTGGGAGGACAGTTTGATACCAGTCGGTACGCCGTCCGTCGTCACTGGGAGGACAGTTCGATGCCAGTCGGTACGCCGTCCGTCGTCCCTGGGAGGACAGTTTGATGCCAGTCGGTACGCCGTCCGTCGTCACTGGGAGGACAGTTTGATGCCAGTCGGTACGCCGTCCGTCGTCATTGGGAGGACAGTTTGATACCAGTCGGTACGCCGTCCGTCGTCACTGGGAGGACAGTTTGATGCCAGTCGGTACGCCGTCCGTCGTCACTGGGAGGACAGTTTGATGCCAGTCGGTACGCCGTCCGTCGTCCCTGGGAGGACAGTTTGATGCCAGTCGGTACGCCGTCCGTCGTCCCTGGGAGGACAGTTTGATGCCAGTCGGTACGCCGTCCGTCGTCACTGGGAGGACAGTCTGATGCCAGTCGGTACGCCGTCCGTCGTCACTGGGAGGACAGTTTGATGCCAGTCGGTACGCCGTCCGTCGTCACTGGGAGGACAGTTTGATGCCAGTCGGTACGCCGTCCGTCGTCACTGGGAGGACAGTTTGATGCCAGTCGGTACGCCGTCCGTCGTCACTGGGAGGACAGTTTGATACCAGTCGGTACGCCGTCCGTCGTCACTGGGAGGACAGTTCGATGCCAGTCGGTACGCCGTCCGTCGTCCCTGGGAGGACAGTTTGATGCCAGTCGGTACGCCGTCCGTCGTCACTGGGAGGACAGTTTGATGCCAGTCGGTACGCCGTCCGTCGTCATTGGGAGGACAGTTTGATACCAGTCGGTACGCCGTCCGTCGTCACTGGGAGGACAGTTTGATGCCAGTCGGTACGCCGTCCGTCGTCACTGGGAGGACAGTTTGATGCCAGTCGGTACGCCGTCCGTCGTCACTGGGAGGACAGTTTGATGCCAGTCGGTACGCCGTCCGTCGTCACTGGGAGGACAGTTTGATGCCAGTCGGTACGCCGTCCGTCGTCACTGGGAGGACAGTTTGATGCCAGTCGGTACGCCGTCCGTCGTCCCTGGGAGGACAGTTTGATGCCAGTCGTTACGCCGTCCGTCGTCACTGGGAGGACAGTTTGATGCCAGTCGGTACGCCGTCCGTCGTCCCTGGGAGGACAGTTTGATACCAGTCGGTACGCCGTCCGTCGTCCCTGGGAGGACAGTTTGATGCCAGTCGGTACCAGACATGGGGTAATCATCATCAGTAATCGTAATCGATTATAATCGATTACATTTTCAAGTAATCGTAATCGTAATCGATTACATTGGTTTTTAAGGCAATGTAATCGTAATCGTACTCGATTACATTGCTATTGTAATCGTAATCATGATTACTTTTGATGATTACTTTGCTATGTTCACTCGGGCTGTTTGATCTCCAATTGATCGTCATCCTTTCCATGTCGCCTGTATCATATACGGAAACTCGCCACTGCAGTCTTACTGTAGAGATCCGATCCCCCTCGAAACCACCCTGGCCCTTCCTGCCCCACCCGACAAATAACCAGACATAACCAATTAAGCTGGCTTGGGGTGCCGCATTCTAATCCCCTCATTATCTTGTTTGCATTGGATAGCTAGAAATAGTCCAGAGCGACTTAGGGATCTATATGTTCGGAGCAGGTAGGTGGGTGGGGGCTGCGATGGGTAGGTAGGTAGGTGGGGGCTGTGATGGGTAGGTAGGTAGGTGGGGGCTGTGATGGGAGGGTGGTAGATGCTTGTGTTAATGTTCTCTATATAGATTGATTGGAAGAGGTGTTATAAAACGAACTCGATTCGGTCAGGACTGGTGCACGGCGATGTATGGTGTGGTGGCTGGACTAGATTCCCTTGTGTCATATAACGGTGTGGCTTCCTTTAGTTCCATGGTATTTAACATAGAGGTAATTTTTTTTACGCGTTAAGTTTTTACGCGGGACACCACCCTCTCCGGCGAGAATCCTAAAGTTCTAAAGTTTAAATGAATCCAGCAAGATAGAGGTGCGATTATCTGTCAGTGTTGTTCTTTTTATTTCAATTACGTCGAAAAATAGTCCATGTAATCACGATTGTAATCATGATTACATTGAATGTAATCGTAATCGATTACTTTCATATTTCCTGTAATCGTAATCGTAATCATGAAATTCCCAAGTAATCGTAATCGTAATCGATTACATTTACAATGTAATCACCCCATGCCTGGTCGGTACGCCGTCCGTCGTCACTGGGAGGACAGTCTCATGCCAGTCGGTACGCCGTCCGTCGTCACTGGGAGGACAGTTTGATGCCAGTCGGTACGCCGTCCGTCGTCACTGGGAGGACAGTTTGATGCCAGTCGGTACGCCGTCCGTCGTCACTGGGAGGACAGTTTGATGCCAGTCGGTACGCCGTCCGTCGTCACTGGGAGGACAGTTTGATGCCAGTCGGTACGCCGTCCGTCGTCACTGGGAGGACAGTTTGATGCCAGTCGGTACGCCGTCCGTCGCCACTGGGAGGACAGTTTGATGCCAGTCGGTACGCCGTCGGTCGTCACTGGGAGGACAGTTGGATGCCAGTCGGTACGCCGTCCGTCGTCACTGGGAGGACAGTTTGATGCCAGTCGGTACGCCGTCCGTCGTCACTGGGAGGACAGTTTGATACCAGTCGGTACGCCGTCCGTCGTCACTGGGAGGACAGTTTGATGCCAGTCGGTACGCCGTCCGTCGTCACTGGGAGGACAGTTTGATACCAGTCGGTACGCCGTCCGTCGTCACTGGGAGGACAGTTTGATGCCAGTCGGTACGCCGTCGGTCGTCACTGGGAGGACAGTTTGATGCCAGTCGGTACGCCGTCGGTCGTCACTGGGAGGACAGTTTGATGCCAGTCGGTACGCCGTCCGTCGTCCCTGGGAGGACAGTTTGATGCCAGTCGGTACGCCGTCGGTCGTCACTGGGAGGACAGTTTGATGCCAGTCGGTACGCCGTCCGTCGTCACTGGGAGGACAGTTTGATGCCAGTCGGTACGCCGTCCGTCGTCACTGGGGGGACAGTTTGATGCCAGTCGGTACGCCGTCCGTCGTCACTGGGGGGACAGTTTGATGCCAGTCGGTACGCCGTCCGTCGTCACTGGGAGGACAGTTTGATACCAGTCGGTACGCCGTCCGTCGTCACTGGGAGGACAGTTTGATGCCAGTCGGTACGCCGTCCGTCGTCACTGGGAGGACAGTTTGATGCCAGTCGGTACGCCGTCCGTCGCCACTGGGAGGACAGTTTGATGCCAGTCGGTACGCCGTCGGTCGTCACTGGGAGGACAGTTTGATGCCAGTCGGTACGCCGTCCGTCGTCACTGGGAGGACAGTTTGATGCCAGTCGGTACGCCGTCCGTCGTCACTGGGAGGACAGTTTGATGCCAGTCGGTACGCCGTCCGTCGTCACTGGGAGGACAGTTTGATGCCAGTCGGTACGCCGTCCGTCGTCACTGGGAGGACAGTTTGATGCCAGTCGGTACGCCGTCCGTCGTCACTGGGAGGACAGTCTGATGCCAGTCGGTACGCCGTCCGTCGTCACTGGGAGGACAGTTTGATGCCAGTCGGTACGCCGTCCGTCGTCACTGGGAGGACAGTTTGATGCCAGTCGGTACGCCGTCCGTCGTCACTGGGAGGACAGTTTGATGCCAGTCGGTACGCCGTCCGTCGTCACTGGGAGGACAGTTTGATGCCAGTCGGTACGCCGTCCGTCGTCCCTGGGAGGACAGTTTGATACCAGTCGGTACGCCGTCCGTCGTCCCTGGGAGGACAGTTTGATGCCAGTCGGTACCAGACATGGGGTAATCATCATCAGTAATCGTAATCGATTATAATCGATTACATTTTCAAGTAATCGTAATCGTAATCGATTACATTGGTTTTTAAGGCAATGTAATCGTAATCGTAATCGATTACATTGCTATTGTAATCGTAATCATGATTACTTTTGATGATTACTTTGCTATGTTCACTCGGGCTGTTTGATCTCCAATTGATCGTCATCCTTTCCATGTCGCCTGTATCATATACGGAAACTCGCCACTGCAGTCTTACTGTAGAGATCCGATCCCCCTCGAAACCACCCTGGCCCTTCCTGCCCCACCCGACAAATAACCAGACATAACCAATTAAGCTGGCTTGGGGTGCCGCATTCTAATCCCCTCATTATCTTGTTTGCATTGGATAGCTAGAAATAGTCCAGAGCGACTTAGGGATCTATATGTTCGGAGCAGGTAGGTGGGTGGGGGCTGCGATGGGTAGGTAGGTAGGTGGGGGCTGTGATGGGTAGGTAGGTAGGTGGGGGCTGTGATGGGAGGGTGGTAGATGCTTGTGTTAATGTTCTCTATATAGATTGATTGGAAGAGGTGTTATAAAACGAACTCGATTCGGTCAGGACTGGTGCACGGCGATGTATGGTGTGGTGGCTGGACTAGATTCCCTTGTGTCATATAACGGTGTGGCTTCCTTTAGTTCCATGGTATTTAACATAGAGGTAATTTTTTTTACGCGTTAAGTTTTTACGCGGGACACCACCCTCTCCGGCGAGAATCCTAAAGTTCTAAAGTTTAAATGAATCCAGCAAGATAGAGGTGCGATTATCTGTCAGTGTTGTTCTTTTTATTTCAATTACGTCGAAAAATAGTCCATGTAATCACGATTGTAATCATGATTACATTGAATGTAATCGTAATCGATTACTTTCATATTTCCTGTAATCGTAATCATGAAATTCCCAAGTAATCGTAATCGTAATCGATTACATTTACAATGTAATCACCCCATGCCTGGTCGGTACGCCGTCCGTCGTCACTGGGAGGACAGTCTGATGCCAGTCGGTACGCCGTCCGTCGTCACTGGGAGGACAGTTTGATGCCAGTCGGTACGCCGTCCGTCGTCACTGGGAGGACAGTTTGATGCCAGTCGGTACGCCGTCCGTCGTCACTGGGAGGACAGTTTGATGCCAGTCGGTACGCCGTCCGTCGCCACTGGGAGGACAGTTTGATGCCAGTCGGTACGCCGTCCGTCGTCCCTGGGAGGACAGTTTGATGCCAGTCGGTACGCCGTCCGTCGTCCCTGGGAGGACAGTTTGATGCCAGTCGGTACGCCGTCCGTCGTCACTGGGAGGACAGTTTGATGCCAGTCGGTACGCCGTCCGTCGTCACTGGGAGGACAGTCTGATGCCAGTCGGTACGCCGTCCGTCGTCACTGGGAGGACAGTTTGATGCCAGTCGGTACGCCGTCCGTCGTCACTGGGAGGACAGTTTGATGCCAGTCGGTACGCCGTCCGTCGTCACTGGGAGGACAGTTTGATGCCAGTCGGTACGCCGTCCGTCGTCACTGGGAGGACAGTTTGATGCCAGTCGGTACGCCGTCCGTCGTCACTTGGAGGACAGTTTGATGCCAGTCGGTACGCCGTCCGTCGTCACTGGGAGGACAGTTTGATGCCAGTCGGTACGCCGTCCGTCGTCAATGGGAGGACAGTTTGATACCAGTCGGTACGCCGTCCGTCGTCACTGGGAGGACAGTTTGATGCCAGTCGGTACGCCGTCCGTCGTCACTGGGGGGACAGTTTGATGCCAGTCGGTACGCCGTCCGTCGTCACTGGGAGGACAGTTTGATGCCAGTCGGTACGCCGTCCGTCGTCACTGGGAGGACAGTTTGATACCAGTCGGTACGCCGTCCGTCGTCACTGGGAGGACAGTTTGATGCCAGTCGGTACGCCGTCCGTCGTCACTGGGAGGACAGTTTGATGCCAGTCGGTACGCCGTCGGTCGTCACTGGGAGGACAGTTTGATGCCAGTCGGTACGCCGTCCGTCGTCCCTGGGAGGACAGTTTGATGCCAGTCGGTACGCCGTCCGTCGTCACTGGGAGGACAGTTTGATGCCAGTCGGTACGCCGTCCGTCGTCACTGGGAGGACAGTTTGATGCCAGTCGGTACGCCGTCGGTCGTCACTGGGAGGACAGTTTGATGCCAGTCGGTACGCCGTCGGTCGTCACTGGGAGGACAGTTTGATGCCAGTCGGTACGCCGTCGGTCGTCACTGGGAGGACAGTTTGATGCCAGTCGGTACGCCGTCCGTCGTCCCTGGGAGGACAGTTTGATGCCAGTCGGTACGCCGTCGGTCGTCACTTGGAGGACAGCTTGATGCCAGTCGGTACGCCGTCCGTCGTCACTGGGAGGACAGTTTGATGCCAGTCGGTACGCCGTCCGTCGTCACTGGGAGGACAGTTTGATGCCAGTCGGTACGCCGTCCGTCGTCACTGGGAGGACAGTTTGATACCAGTCGGTACGCCGTCCGTCGTCACTGGGGGGACAGTTTGATGCCAGTCGGTACGCCGTCCGTCGTCCCTGGGAGGACAGTTTGATGCCAGTCGGTACGCCGTCCGTCGTCACTGGGAGGACAGTTTGATGCCAGTCGGTACGCCGTCCGTCGTCACTTGGAGGACAGTTTGATGCCAGTCGGTACGCCGTCCGTCGTCACTGGGAGGACAGTTTGATGCCAGTCGGTACGCCGTCCGTCGTCACTGGGAGGACAGTTTGATGCCAGTCGGTACGCCGTCCGTCGTCACTGGGGGGACAGTTTGATGCCAGTCGGTACGCCGTCCGTCGTCCCTGGGAGGACAGTTTGATGCCAGTCGGTACGCCGTCGGTCGTCACTGGGAGGACAGTTTGATGCCAGTCGGTACGCCGTCCGTCGTCCCTGGGAGGACAGTTTGATGCCAGTCGGTACGCCGTCCGTCGTCCCTGGGAGGACAGTTTGATGCCAGTCGGTACGCCGTCCGTCGTCACTGGGGGACAGTTTGATGGCAGTCGGTGCGATATCGTCTGCCCAGTATCGACTAAC